>CM060328.1:23900221-23902721 GCA_030674155.1 Stramonita haemastoma
TTCGATTAAAAAAAAATCTACTTTTTTTAAATTAAAAAAAAAAAGAAAAAAAATCACCACAAGTTTTTTTTTCCCCCCCACCCGAAAAAAGCACACACCATTGAAGTTCTGGGGATCGCCCCCGTAGTACTTGGTCCAGTCGGAGCCGTAGCTGATAGTAGTTGAGGTACCAGCAGGAGGCCAGCAGTGTCTTGTAGCCCTGGGCCGTCACGTTGGCCATCTCCTGCTCCCACCCCCCCTTCCACACCTCCACCACAGTGTCTGCTCGCACCTGTCCACCAAACACAACATCCATCCCTGTACGCTTTGTGTCCACTGTACGTGACGCTCCACCACATAAGGAGTCACGTTGCACCACAGGTCAATTTTTAGTTATGAACGTGTTATGAATCTGCAATAAAATGGCTAGACAATACCAAAAAAAACAGATCTGAAAATCTGACAATTCTGTCAAAAGTTATTCAACTTGAAATGATAAGACTGCTGGAAAAGACAAAATGAGAAATGACAAGTTAAGCGTCCTACTAGGTAGCCAGAATGAGGGCTTGGGTATTTTTAAAACACGTTTAAAGGCAAAAGGAAACAAAATCATGCCTTGATATTTCACTACAAGATAGAATAATGGCTTTGGTTTGATAATCAATCTGAATCTTAAAATCAACAACTTGACCTCCACCTGCCTTTAATGGCTCCAAGTGGAAAAGTGGGTCAGGTGCTAAGCGACTCATTTTGTGGTGGAGTGTAACGTATGTGACCCTCCACATTGAAATGAGTTGCACTGCACCTGACCCACTTTGGCCCATGCCAAAAGCTATGTCAGTTATTGATGCTAGCTCATTGCCAAGGCCTACACCAAAATGTTGTTATGTTGTAAAATGTTTGTGTTGAGATAGCCTTCAGCCATGACAAGCTCTTAACACAACAACCTGCTCTCTCCTTTAACCCTCTTGCATTTGGATTCTCTGAACACAAACTGCCCCTAGATTTTGCATTCCATCACGAAATCAGGTCAGGCACACATGCTCCCTCACCTTTTCCTCCTTCTAAGTACATACCAGCAGCTATAATTACTTCAAGACTCTCAGCAAGGTTTCTACCTCTAGCCTGATAGAGATTTAGCATGTGGTAGCAATTAGTGATGGTCACAGCGTGACGGAAATCTACTGTGTGTAAATCCAGGCAAATCCCAGTTTGGGACTAAAGGGGGGTAATTATTCAACCCCGGCAAATCCCGGTACAGGACTAAGAGGGTTAAATAAATCTGACATCACCTAATCAATGACCTCTTCTTCTGTTCTCGTTCACTTTACATTGTCAGATGTATCTGATAAAAATAATGGCATGTCCTATCCAGCTCCCCTGGTGGGCCATACAGCTAGCTTTGCAGAGTTATCTCAGTTGGCCACACACTCTTTCTCAGGTCAACCTCTCATCTCCATCATCCATGATCTCACCTTCCCGCCACTGATAAAAGATCTTGCATTATCTGGGATAATGAAAGTCTCTCACCTTAGCTCCATTATCTATGACCTCCTGCCAGATGATGTAGCTGCGTTTCAGTGACCCCACAATGTCCAGCAAGCTGAAAACAACATTCATCATTCGTTGTACTGACCACTGTGTGCATTTATTCATTATTTTATTATTTTTTTATACTGAGGATAATGGAATAAGCGCTCATGTGCTTTTTTTTCATCCAGTCCCCGTGTGTATGCAGTTTTGTAAATGTCGTCTGTTCCCACCGGCACACAACGGCCTACTCTTACTAAAAGCAGACTAGGATGTAACATGTGCGCAAGATGTTCTATGTGTGTTCGCACACGGGGCCTCGGTTTATAGTCTCATCCGAAAGACTTTTGGGGGAGTGGAGTCAGCACTGATGTTAACTCCAGAAGAAAAATCCCCTCGGCCGGGAATCGAACCCGGGTCATCAAATTGTGAGTGCAATGTTCTAACCACTAGGCTATATCCCGGTAACATGATGTCTTTCTCTCTGATACCGGAGACAAGTGTATGCTGATTTTGACAGCCCTGATATGGCCTCTGTGGTTATAGACACTATGAATGGATTGGACTGGTGTATTGGCTTCAACAGAACCCAATGGGCTGTTTCTTTGTTTGCTTTGTTTTCCTTAACAAGAGCTCCAAGGTTCACCAATGGTGAGATTTTGTGTATGCCACCGTTTTTGCCCACCATGACGGTAGCCACATTCCAACCTTGTTTGTTTGTTTGTTGTTGTTGTTTTTTAACAGACAGGTGAGTATTACCTGCTGTATTGACCATTATATGAGTTCAATACTGTGGGTTTAAAAAAAAATTTAAAAAATGTAAGTTTAATTTAAAATAACCTAGTGTTTTTCAGAGACGTCTGTGTGTGTGTGTGTGTGTGTGTGTGTGTGTGTGTGTGTGTGTGTGAATACACTTATGTTTGCATGTGCATGCAAGTGTGTGTGAGTGTGTCTACGTATGTGCGTGTATGTGTGTGCGTGCGTGCGTGCG
>CM060328.1:23905221-23917721 GCA_030674155.1 Stramonita haemastoma
CCGGGCTTTGTTTCTTGAGAGACCCAATGGTTTTAAAATATTTTTTAAAAATAGTTAACACAAACGTACACCAACAAAGTTACAACAAACAGGTAAAGCAAGTATTAAAGTTTTGTTCACTGAAGTATGATCATTGTAAAAAATGGTGGGAATCCGGCATCGTATGGTAAAAAAAGCCTTTAATACAGAAATTTGCTCGGTGGCTAATAGACAGCAAAGAAGGAAAGTATAGCAGCATCGCCAGATGCTGGACTCTGACCCCTGACCGCGCGGCGCCCTAGATAGGCCTAGCCTAGTGGTGGGATAGAATTTCGGGTTACGGAGTGCAGTGCCAGCCGCCAACTAAAGAGTCGGATTTTCCCTGTTTTGAGCAGCCGTGCTAGACACACAACTGCCCCCCTCCCCCCCTGCACATGAGACACACAAATCCCCCCCCCTCCCTCTCAACTCCTTTCCATACATTCTCCACCCAACTATTTCCCCTTACACACAAGACAACACAACTCGCTTCTCTCCTCCTCCTCCTCCCTACAACTATCCTCCATCTCCCCCCCCCCATCCCATCCACCCCCCCCCCCCCCCCCCCCCCCACTTCTCCCAAGATGGGAACAGATGACATTTACAAAACTGCACACACAACACAGGGACTGGATGTAAAAAAAAACAAGCACATGAACGCTTATTCCATTATCCTCGATATAAAAGAAAAAAAAAAAAAAAAAATTTAAATACTCATGAGACACACAAATCTCCCCCCCCCCCCTCCCTCTCAACTCTTCTCCATACATTCTCCCCCCCCAACCAAACTGTTTCCCCCTACACACATCTCTCCTCATACCCTCTCTTCCACAACCCCCCCCCCCTCTCTCCCCCATCCCCATGGGGGATGGATAGCCTAGTGGTCAGAACATTGCGCTGGCAATTTGAAGACCCGGGTTCGAATCTGGTTGAGGAGATTTTTCTCCTGGAGTTAACATCAGTGCTGACTCCACTCTCCCAAAAAGTCCTTTGGATGAGACTTTAAACCGAGGCCCCGTGTGCGAACGCACACACAACATCTTGCGCACACGTTAAATCCTGTTCCGCTTTTTGTAAGAGTAGGCCATCGTGTGCCGGTGGGAACAGATGACATTTACAAAACTGCATACACACGGGGACTGGATGTAAAAAAGCACAAGAGTGCTTATCCCATTATCCTCGATATAAAAGAATTTAAAAAAAGAATAAATCAATCCCATCCAAACCCCCCCCCCCCCATCCAACCCCCCCCCTCATCCCTCTCAACTCTTCTCCATACATTTCTCCCTCCCCCCCCCACCAAACTGTTTCCCCCTACACACATCTCTCCTCATACCCTCCTTCCACATCCCCCCCACCCTCTCCCCCATCCCATCCAACCCCCCCCCCCCCCCATCCAACACCCCCCCCCCCACCCACTCCTCCCAAGATGACTGACCAGCACAAGAAGCTGACTTCATCGCCCCCCAGGTGCATGTATTGGTCAGGGAAGACAGAGGCCACCTCCGTGAAGAACTGGCGCAGGAAGGGGAAGGTGGTGTTGAGGGTGGGGTCGATGGGGCCGAAGTTCCCGTTGGGCTCCGAGCCGCTGTAGCACTTGGTCAGCAGGTCTGGCTGACCCAGACCCCACGACTGGGTGTGGCCTGCCAACAGGAGTTCACAGAGAGAGATGATAAAGGTAAAGGTGTCCCATAACCAGTGTGGTCGTAGGGGAGCGAGGCGTCAGAGACCTCAGCTTCTCTAGGGGCCAGCATATTGAGGGTGGCGCCCATCTCCTCTCCCTCACTGCTTTACCTTCCCTGACCCTAAAGAGGTCAGGTACCCATTACAGCTGGGTGAACTGGGGGAACTGTACTGAAGCCAAGACACGCAAACGGTCACCCATCCAATTGGCAACCATGCTCGACGCTGCTTAACTTGACTGGGGGAAAGTGAGCGCTCTGACCACTGAGCTATCCCGTGCTTTACATGGATAGAGAGACCGATCCAATCTAATCCAATCCTCTTCATTATTATTCTTTAGATGGACGCTATAGTCGAGTGGTTGAGACCATTCAACTTCAATCCCATGGGTCCATGAAATCGTGGCTTCAAGTTTCAGTATGGGTGTCTGGTGAACTAAGGGTGGGGATTTTTATGATCTTCCAGGTCAACTTCAAATGCAGACCTACCAGTGCCTTTAATTCACTTCATGTATATATTCACATACAGATGATCAAATATGCATGTTGAAAATACCATAACTCATGTCAACATTCAGTGGGTTACGGAAACTTGAACATAGCCAGGATACATCCCCAAGCTGGAATGCAGCTACCTTCATGGAGGGCAAAAACAGCCACATACACATAATCTCACCATTGGTGAACCTTAGAGCTCTAGCTTTAAAAAAAAAAAAAAAATTATTAATTTATTTTTGTCCTTAGAGTTCTAGCTGAGAAATGGAAAGAAAATATTTATTCAATATTGTTTAGAACTTTGCTGACCACAGAAGCTAAACCAAGATGAAAAAAAAACTTGTATGGAAAAAAGAATGTTAAAAAAAGAAAAAATTCAGCCACAAGAAAAAGTTCAAGCCAAAATAAAATAAAAAACCCTAAAATACAAAAAAATGTTTCATACATCAACACAACATAAAAGCTAAAACAGATGCAGAAAACTAAAAACTGACCTAGCAGAAAAGTACATTATGAGCATGTAATAAAATAATAATAATAATAATAATAATAATAATAATAATAATAATAATAATAATACACGGGATTTATATAGCGCTGAATCTTGTAGAGCACACAAATCAAAGCGCTTGGTAACACAATATACGCAGAAACAGTGTGAGTGGGGTGGGGTGGGGGAAGGGATAACCAGGGCAACTATTCTTACCTGGTGAGTCAAACTCAGAGACCACTCGGATGCCTCGCAGACGAGCAAACTCGATCACCTCCTTGATGTCAGTGGGGGTGTATATATGCGTCTGGGGGAAAAATGCTCCCTGCACAAAACAAGTACGAAACAAATGACATCACCCTTTTTTTTTTTTTTTTTTTTTTTTTTTTTTTTTTTTTACTGTACATGATGACAATAATGACAAATATGAAACAATGACACACACACGCACACACGCACGCGCGCGCGCGCGCGCACGCAGCACGCACACACACACTCACACACACACACACACACACACACACACACACACACACACACACACTCTCTCTCTCTCTCTCTCTCTAACACACAGTCACACTCACACTCACCACACACACACACACACACACACACCCCTCACCTAAGGGGACGGATAGCCTAGTGGTCAGAACATTGCGCTGGCAATTTAACAACCCGGGTTCGATTCCGGTCGAGGACATTTTTCTTCTGGAGTTAAAATCAGTGCTGATTCCACTCTCCTTAAAAGTCCTTCGGATGAGACTTTAAACCAAGGCCCCGTGTGCGGACACACACAGAACATCTTGCGCACAAGTTAAATCCTGTTCCGCTTTTCGTACGAGTAGGCCATCGTGTGCCGGTGGGAACAGATGACATTTATAAAATGCATACACACGGGGACTGGATGTAAAAAAGCACAAGAGTGCTTATCCCATTATCCTCGATGTATAAAAAAAAAAAAAATAAATAAATAAATAAATAAAATACACACACCACACACAACACATACACACACACACACACACACACACACACACACACACACACACACACACACACACACACACACCTACCTTTTCACTCAGTTTGGGGAAGGCCTTACTCTGGTAGGGGAAGGACTGATCATCGACGATGTGCCAGTGGAAAACGTTCAGCTTGTTCTGGGCCATGGCATCCTGTCACACACCATGCTATTTTCAGTCAACCCACCTTCCTTCTTGTGTGGAACTGATTGATTGAATGTCCCATCCCCTTTCAAACCTTCATACTGTGCTCTTATCTTGATATACAGTGTAGGCCACTGTGTGCCGGTGGGAACAGATGACAAAATTGACAAAACTGCATGCACATGGGGACTGGATGTAAAAAAGCATATGAGTGCTTATTCCATGATCCTCGAAATAAAAGAATAAATAAATAAATAATACTGAACAAGAATTCTAGTATTTGTAGTATGAACGCTCATAAGGTACAAAGGTATTTCTTGTACTTTCTTGATAATTCTTTTTTTACTTTGGATGACAGGATATTTCACAGGCTGTGATCAAGATTGTAGATATCGTGTAATGTGAAAGATTGATGTTAAACATGTACGAAACCTTAAAACGATAAAAAAATGACCAGTTATGATTTAATATTATCTTTTCAAACAATCATAAAAAACCTTGCTTGCCTCTCCCAACAAAACACTATGTAATACAGTGAATTTGGAATTAATCACTCAATTGTTTAAAAAAGATAACTGCTTTTATGTTTCAATTCTAGCTCAAGAAAAAAATCCTACATATTTTCAACAATAGTTTTCTGTACTAGACCTGCAAGCAGTGCAACATGCAAACATACCTAAAAAAAAAATTTAATGATGTATATCAACAGATCAGAAAAATAAGAGGAAACACATAAATTTTCAGATCAAGTGTTATCTCAATGACTTTGTCAACACAAGCTGGCACACTCTGTCATTATGTTCTGAGTCTATATCTGCAATAGCCTCTCTAAAAAAAACAAAAAAACTTTTAAAGTCATAATTTGTATCCACAACAGGCTGTCTAAAAAAAAACCCGGTAAATTGTTAAGTCATGATTTATACCCACAACAGGCTGTCTCAATAAAATAACTGGTAAAGTCAACAGTCTACACACGCACGCACGCATGCACGTGCGCACACACACACACACAAAACCACACACACACACAAAAAGTGTAAAAAGTAAGGTGAAGGTCACTAACCAGGTTGCGCAAAATGTTGTTCTTAGACAGGTAGTGTCGTGAAGTGTCCAAGAGCAGACCCCGATGGGCAAAGCGAGGCTTGTCAGAAATATTGGTGTTGTTCACCACAAACTGAAAAACCATGTATCATCATGTATCATCCAATAGAATAAATAAAATACATTAAAAAAATCATCAAATAGAATGCTGTTGTTATGTTTTCAATTACTGAAACCTCCCAATCATTGCAGATTCATCGTAAACTGAAACATCAAATTGAGAAGTTGGTACCTGCACTTGTTTTTCCTCCATTATTTTTTCCTCAATAAAATGAAACATCAAAAGTATTTTTTCATCAAATGAAATGTCATTATGTGATGGTTTTTTTGTGGGTATTTTTTTGAGGGGGAGGGAGGGGGTAGCGGATAGCCTAGTGGTTAAACATTGCATTAGTGGTCTGATGGCCCAGGATCAAACCACCAAGACGCCCGTTTTAGGGAATTTTACCCTAGAAGTAGACATTAGTACTGACTCCACTCCCCCAAAAGTCCTGTCTTGATTTCTGAGGGTGAAAAAAAAAACAAGTTCTAATATCATTATAATCCATAACAAATTTGGCAACAGACAGGTTTGAAAATGTTCGCTAAAACAGGATGGAAGACTGAATGAATGATTGCAGGATTTATAGAGAGCATGAATGTCCTTTAAAATATTAGCAAAAGTAAGATGGTTGAATGAATGAATTCATGAATGATTGCAGGATTTATACAGAGCAGAAATATCTTTTTTTTAAAAACAAACGAAGAAACTTGCAAGATTTCCTACAAGCTTCAAAAAGGAGATGTATGAATTTCATATTTGTGACCTTCCACCACAAAATGAGATAGAATGCACCAGGCCCACTTTTCTGCCAGGGGGGATTTTAGGCAGGTGGGGATCAGGTTACAGATTGTCAGATTTCGAATGATTATAAAACTACAATCTTTCTTTAACCTTGTACCGAAGTATTGAGGCACAAACTTGTTTCCTTTTGCTTTAAAGACGTGTTTTAATAAAATACCCACCTGACGATCTATAACTATGTGAAATTCATCAATTTCTCCTGTTGTCCCTTCCTGGAGTCTACCACTTCCATAAATTTGCATTAACTTTTCATTGAACTGTATGGCTTTTCTTACTGAATTTTATTTGATCTCATACGACTTTCAAGTCAGGGCAGATATCTCTGCATGAAATTTGGGCTGCTCTCTCCGGGGATAACGCGTCGCCACAAGAGCAGCGCACCCCAGCAGGTTTTTATCTTCTTTTTTTTATATTTCATTGAATAGTTTATTCTATTGCTGATGAAAAACATGTTAATCAGTTAAAAAAAAAAAAAAAATCCCATGTCACTCATTATGTCAGGGAGGGTCCCATTTTTGTTTGCTCTGGACCAAGACATTATGTCTGATGCTCCACCCCCCCCCCTCACCTCTCCGACATCATTGCGGTAGACGAGTTGAGAGAAGGTCTCCAGGCCCCACAGTCCTCCCCAAACTTCACTGGCCTTGATAACTGCCTTTCCTCCGCTGACCTGCAGAGTGTCTGTCAACAATAAAAGTTAGTTAAAGTCTGTCCCGAGCCTAAGGCTCATCAGGCCGGTGCTTATCCCGGTTTCTGTGGCGTTAAGTGACTGAGAGTCCTAGACTCCCCCCTGGATAGGACGCCAGTCTATTGCAGGGTTAACCCCCAACACAAGGTTGGTACCCCTTTTACACCTGGGTGGGGTAAGAAAATAGCCGTAAAGTGCCTTTTCCAAGGGCACAATGCCATAGCCGAAAGCTGGGATCAAACCCACAACCTTTAGATTACGAGTCCAACGCCCTAACCACTAGACTACAGCGGTGACTTGTCTGTCAACAATCCACACACACATTTGCCTGTTAGAATGTGCGAATGACAAGACTGTCATCAGATCTGCAGAGTGTCTGTCAACAATCCACACACACACATCTAGCTGTTAGAGACAAGAATGTCATCAGTATAATTTATAAATGTAGAGGTAAACCTTGAAACTGAGCAGTGGTTTAAAAAAAATTAATCTAGTTGGCAGAAACAGAAAACAATAAGTATTACAGTCCTGATCTGGCTCAACATTGTCCTCACAAGTTTTTGTTTTTTCTGGAGGGTTGGGTTTTTTTTTTGTTCCCTGGTCAGAGCTCTGAAGTTCACACATGAGTGCTTATTCTATTATCCTCGAAATAAAAGAATAAATAAATGAATAAATAAATAAATAAATAAATATAGGCAGCCATACTCCCAACTTCACAAAAAAAATGAGTAGTGATAGGAGCAGGAAGAAAAAAAAAGTTTCTTACATGACTCGTCCGACTCCAGACTGGGGTACTGGCCCTGACAGGCAGCGGACACATCCACTGTGACTCCATCCAGGCCACTCTTCATCGGCTGCTGGAACACCTGCACCATCTTGGGGTTTCTCCTGGGTCACAGACAGACAAACAGCATGATCTAGGGGGGACGGGATAGCCTAGTGGTCAGAACATTGCGCTCACAATTTGACGATCTGAGTTCGATTCCTGTTTTGAGGGGATTTTTCCCCTGGAGTTAACATCAGTGCTGACTCCACTCTCCCCCAAAGTCTTTCGGATGAGACTGTAAACCGAGGCCCCGTGTGAAAATGCATGCAGAACATCTTGTGCACATGTAAAATCCTGTTCCACTTTTCCTAAGAGTAGGCCATTGTGTGCCGGTGGGAACAGATGACAATGTTTACAAAACTACATACACACGGGGACTGGATAAAAAAAAAGCACATGAGTGCTTATAAATTCCATTATCCTTCATATTCAATGAAAGAATAAAATAAAAATAAAAATAAAATAGTGAATGAATGATTCAAAGCATGCAGCTTATAGTTATAAATACAGTTTGCATTCATCATCACCAGTGTGTGTGTGTGTGTGTGTGTGTGTGTGTGTGTGTGTGTGTGTGTGTGTGTGTGTGTGTGTGTGTATTGTGTGTATTGTGTGTGTGTGTGTGTGTGTGTGTGTGTGTGTGTGTGTGTGTGTGTGTGTGTGAGTGTGTGTGTATGTGTGTGTAGTGTGTGAGTGTGTGTGTATGTGTGTGTAGTGTATGTGTGTATGTGTGTGTGGTGTGTGTGTGTGTGCATACGCACATGTGCATGCATGTGTGCATGCGTGCGTGCGTGTGTGACTGTGTGTGTGTGTGTGTGTGTGTGTGTGTGTGTGTGTGTGTGTGTGTGTGTGTGAAAACCATACCACCAACATTTCAAACTGGCCTAAATGCAGTAACCAGCTTGGTTATCACTTCATGTCCACCAACTACAAAATGCTAAGCGTAGTAAGCACTTCTACATATCTACAATTCTGATCGCTCATAACATACCTTCCTGAATGAGTGTCAGCAACATCACCGAAGATAGCTCTTTGGTAACGAACAAACGCCTCCCTTAGAATATCGCAGTCTGCTCCACCGATCATGAACTGAAAATTTTCAGCGTCCAAGGTGTTGGTATTTTCTGTAGTCTTGATCATTTGGGGTATCGGCCATGGTCGTCCTCGAGATGGTTGGATAGGTGGAGACCACAACTCCAGGCCGTTTAAAACAGTGAGGCAGAAGAATAAGGTAACCGCTTGGAAGACGTTCTGCATCCTTGTCGCCATTTTGCTTAGATTGGAATCATGTGACTATGAGTAGCCTAGCAGAAGCACTTGCACTCTGGTCTTTTAACCGAAAGACCAGGAAAAAGTGAGAGCGTAGTTTTGGTGTCATCCCTCTTTTATCATTGGAAACCAGGTCATTGATTGGTTGACTTGTACACTCATGTGACTCATGTGACAATAACAATCACGCCATAAAGACAAGGCGATTTGCATTGTGTAGATGTAGCATTGTGCGTAAACAAAGATAATAAACTGTGAGTTTAAGCTATCTATCTATCTATCTATCTATCTATCTATCTATCTATCTATCTATCTATCTATCTATCTATCTATCTATCTATCTATCTATCTATCTATCTATCTCTCTCTATATATATGGGTCATTCTCCTGAAAACTGGACAGATTTGTGACATGACAGCTAAAATTTTGAAATGCAACATTTCCCTTAATGTTGGTTGGGAATGAAAGCTTGATATCTATTCTTAGCATACATATAAAGCACAAAATGGCACAATGCTCAGAACTTGATGAATAATGAATTTTGTTACATCATTCAACACTGTCTCGTGCATTACAGAAGACACCAAAAAGACAAAAATAACCTTGTTTAGAGGATTTTTTATTGTAAATTTTTGGTAGTTTTACACACAAATCCACTATATATTGGCTTTTACTACACAACAGAGTTTTTTTTTTGTATTTATGGCCCTATCTTATCAATGTTGCTGAAATGATCAAACCAAACGTAAATTTTTCAGTTTTTTATTTCTTTCTATCAGACTTGTTTTATACACTAAACAGACACTGAAATGTGGTAAATATTCAACAGAATTCATCTTTTCAAAATGGTGAGTAAACACTGCTTTTGTTTTTTAACAATCAAGGCAATTTCAGTAATTAATTACATGTCTCGCGCATTACGTAGACACGTCTCGCATGTTACACAGACGCCATATGTTGACAATACAAGAACTGAGTTGTTTGACAGCAACTTAACAAGTCAAACAAGGAAACTATAACTGTTTTACATATGTTTAAGGATTCCACTAACAATAAAACCCAGAATCACTAACAGGAGAACATCAAAACCATGAATCTCCATGAACTACTTTCTCTGTCTTGCTGCTTCATCAAATTCATGGCACAGTTACCTTCCCAGTAATTGTGAAGTTTGACACTAACTCTGAAAAGAAATATGATCACATGGAGTAGGTTTCGGCCTACACTTCCACTTCAGTTGAAAATGCAGTAAGACTGTAATGTACTGCTAGATTTGAAGCTTTTAAGTCTTGACGAAAGAAATATTGTCCGGGCTCAAGATGTCAGAATCATTTTGTGCAGTTACAGATAGAAACTTAAGCATCACAAGCATAACAATTCACATTTTTTTCAAGCTAGTACATGGATTGTAATGGAAAAAATCAATTGAGTTTGAATTCAATTCAAATGAAAGAAGTACTGCCTCTCACCCGAAATAGTTTTTGTGTTACACACATTTTTGTGTGTAACACAAAAATGGACATATCACACATTATCTCAAGCCCTTTGTTAAGTACTATGAATCTAATTAAATCCATCACACACATTGCATAGACACCTAGCTTACGGTAGAAGGTGTAATGTGCAGGGCAATGATTTTAAAGTTTTATACAAGTTTTATCATTGGAGCTAATATTTTAATTCATAAGTTGTTATATCACATCCCAGTTGGTTTGGCTTGCACATTCAAATATTTTATCAAGATTTGTCGAAGCCTTCATCTATTAAAAATAAAGTATAAATCAGATATGTAACGAATGTGACTCAGACACATGGTAGTGGTGTCTTTGGTAACGTGCAGGGCTAAATTTGTTTGTAACAGAAAAGCGAAAGACAAGTGAACAGAAACAGGAGCTTCAGACACCAGTTGGTTTCATAAACTACATTATTTCACTTACAAGAAGCAATGGAAAGCTGCACTTACAACAACTTTTATTTTTATTTTTTCCGTATCACGCCACATTTCAAGACACCAAACACATGGCGTCGTTAGTAACGATCGAGAGAACAGGTCAATGATGCAACTAAATGAACACTTAGTATTTACGACAGTAGAAGCTGTATGTAAAAATAAGAAGTCCAGCATATTTCCCTGCGTACAAAACCTTCAAATCATGACCTTAATTTCATTATCTGGAGTACATTTCTGTTTTTGAGCCAAGCCGATGATTCCACGCCTTTTGACAAACGTCCCATGTTGCTAGAATCGATCGATCTAACAGCTGCTAAAGCCTGTGACAATCTGAAATCATTACGAAGAAATGATGAATAGACATCTCTTGAATCTGTAGTAACAATCTTTTTATGCATAGTATTCAGAAAGAATAAACAATCTTTCCTCCAAGACCTCAACAGGGGCTGTTGCTTGATGGCGTATCGCGAGTTACACAAAGAAAGTGAACAAGACACCACAGGTTTAGAGTGCATGTGTACCTCAACACACACTCTCTCACAGCAGACAACGAATCAGAAAGCTTCCCCAGTGCAAACGTACTGAGATTCATACGCGAAGGTCGGTAAGAGTTCGCTGTGACTGATAAAATAGTCCTTTTGTTTGCTCGAACATTACAGCTTTTGAAAGACACCACATGTGAAAATCGTAATAGGTAGCTCATTTCACAGGATAGCATTATCCTTTCTTCATCTTACTTGGTGAATAATAGCACAAAAAGCATTACTCTTGACACAACACTTTGGGGTAAAGGTCATGTTCTCTATTTTTAGACAATGCAGCTTTATCGATCGAACGTGGCAAAGACGCCGAGTGTAATGCGCAAGACGCTGATTTTCTTCCTGGTATTTCTTTATGATGCAATCATGTTATATACTTTAACTTACCCACAAACAAAGTTCTTCATCATACCTTTGCTTTGATAACAAATTTTATTCTTTACACTGAAAATCTAGGGAAATATCAACGATTGATATGTCTGCTCGAAACCATGTCACAAACTGGGTACAGGAAATCCTGTAAATTTTGCACATAAATGGCTTGAGGCAAGTAAAATAATGCACACACACAAATGATTTCATTTCCTTCATTTCTCCAAACATAGTCCGCACAAAAGATGTAAAACATTTTAAGATTTTTGTGTTGGAAGATATTTTATTTGGCTCTAAAAATAGTGACCCCCATCTGGCCAGTTTTCAGGAGAATGACCCATATATATATGAAAATCGGATATAAATGTCTGCATGTATGTTTGGTGTGTGTGTGTGTGTGTGTGTGTGTGTGTGTGTGTGTGTGTGTGTGTGTGTGTGTGTGTGTTAGTCATCTGTCTATTGATTTTTTCACATGACATTTCTTCACTTCCAAAAGTCCGAAACTTCAGTTAAAATATGCGCACTTTGCTCAGAGAAGAAGTGAGCAAGTCTCTCTCTCCTCTCTCTCTCTCTCTCTCTCTCTCTCTCTCTCTCTCTCTCTCTCTCTGTGTTTATTTTATTTTATTTTATTTTATTTTATATCGAGGATAATAGAATCAGCACTCATGTGCTTTTTTTCATCCAGTCCCCGTGTGTGTGTGTGTGTGTGTGTGTGTGTGTGTGTGTGTGTGTGTGTGTGTGTGTGTGTGTGTGTGAAAACAGTCATCAGTTTATTGCATGTGACATTTCATAACTTAAAAAACCCACTAAACATCCACCAATATTTTGTGTAATTTTGATCTGGTGTGTGTGTGTGTGTGTGTGTGTGTGTGTGTGTGTGTGTGTGTGTGTGTGTGTGTGTGTGTGTGTACATATGAGAGAGAGTTGTTTATTGTGTACTAACCTCTGGCTTTTCTTTTGAACACACACACACACACACACACACACACACACACACACACACACACACACACCAACCACCACCACACTACCACAACCACCCCACCACATCACATCATACT
>CM060328.1:23922721-23950221 GCA_030674155.1 Stramonita haemastoma
ACACAGCGCAGCACAACACATCACAGCACGGCAATGCGAAGCACAACACAGCGCAGCGCAGCGCAGCACAGCACAGCGCAGCACAACACAGCACAGCACAACACAGCACAACACAGCACAACTCAGTGATCCCAATTTTTCAATGTTTTATGTACAATCCCATGCTTCTTATTTGATCTCATGGTTCATTCTGTTTGTTCCAAATTCTGTTCAGTCCAGATAGATTATAATATAACAAAGTATGGAACTACATTTTGTGGAATATCATTTTTGCAATAAGAAACAGAAAAGAGGGGATTTTATCGAGGTTTAGGCCAGTCAATTTATCATTTTCCTATCCGGGGAGCAGAAAAGTCACAAACATTATTTTTTGGGATTCAGAGTCATATACAGCTCATGACAATGACATCAATTCTCAGAAAAAAAAATCGGATGATTACAATCATGCGTGCATGCGCCATCACACAAAGATCGTCACATAACGCCACATAAAAAGCAACCCCCCCAAAAAACAACAACAACAACAACAAAAACAAACCCCCCAAAAAACAAACCAAAACAAAAAACACCAAAAGAGCCCACCACCAACCCCCCCCCCAAAAAAAACACAACAACAACAACAACAAAAAACAAAAACAAAAACAAAACAAAACCAAACCCCAACAACAAAAAAACAACGAACCCCCCCCCCAAAAAAAAAAAAAAATAAATAAAAATAAAAATAAAAATAAACAACAAAAAGCCACACTACTAAACACCACGAAACATTAAGTCTGAATCTATCCCTTCCAGTCCCCAATCATCCCCCTGCCCCCCTCTTTCCTCCCTCCCTCCCTCCACCACCCCACCCCCCCAACCTCTCTGGTCCTGACTTGACCACTCACTGATGCTGTTGATGTGTTCGATGACCTGTGCTCCATTGATAGCTGTCAGTCGGACGCGGAAACCGTGAGAGGGCTGTGGTCCTCCGCTGAAGACGAAGTGACCATCAGGAGTGTGGCGCATCTGCTTCCAGCCATTGTAGTCAATCTCCATCGCGTGCACAGGCAGTCTGCACAGTTATGAGAATAAATCAATCAATTACAATAAAAAAATATATATATATTTTCGAGGATAATGGAATAAGCACTCATGTGCTTTTATATTTACATCCGGTCCCCATGTGTATGCAGTTTTGTCAATTTTGTCATTCGTTCTCACAGGCACACAATGGCCTACTCTCCCGAAAAGTGGAACGGGTTTTAACGTGTGCACTAAGATGTTCTGCGTGCGTTCGCACACGGGATCTCGGTTTATAGTCTCATCCGAAGGACTTTAGGGGGGCGTGAAGTCGGCATTGATGTTAACTCCAGAGGAAAAATCCTCTTGAATGAGATTCGAAGCCGGGTCAGCGGATCACAAGCGCATCACTCTGACCACCAGGCTATCCCGTCCCCTTCACTCAATCACGACTCTTATTTCTTCTTCCTTTCGTTTTTTTCGTTTTCGTTCCTCGGCTAGTACAGAGCTCCGAGGTTCACCAATGGTGAGATTTTTGCGTATGTGTTCGTTCCTCCCCCACCCCCTCCCCCTTCACCCCCACCATTTAGGTAGCCGCATTCCGACTTCGTGGATGGTGTCTAAGTGTGTGCACGCTGGGTTTTTTTCTATCATCTGCTCCTAACGTACACAATGGCCCACTCTTTCGAAAGGCAGAACGGGTTTTTAATGTGTGTGCTAGATGTTCTGCGTGCTTTCGCACACGGGACCTCGGTTTATAGTCTCTCATCCCAAGGACTTTGATATTCAGTTCGATTTTTTCATCAGTCTGGGAAGGAAGGAGAGGTTGGGAATCGAACCCAGAACCTCACGGTTTACTTGATGGCAGGCGAACGTCTTAACCATCCTGCTACCTCTTATGGGAATGAATCATAATCAATGAATCTTTTATTGAACATCTGAGGGATGCTATAGCCCAGTGGTTAAGACCGTTCGACTTCGCTCACTTGGCCCTATGAAGTCTTGGGTTCGATTCTCAGTGGTGTCTGGTGAATTAAGGGTGGGGATTTTTACGAACACACACACACACACGCGCGCGCGCGCGCGCACGCACACACACACACACACACACACACACACACACATATTTACAATTACCTGGAGTTTCGCACTTGCAGTTTGACATAGTATGGATTTGAACCCTGGAACTTGAACTGCAGTTTTCCACTACCCACCGGGCACTGTATGGCCTGGATGTTGACGTCCCACCGACCGTCACCGCTTATACCCAGATCTACGTCACCTGGGGTGCAGAAACAGCGATCTTACCTGCTTCATCATCATCCTTCTCCTCCTCCTCATCATCATCCTTATCATCATCATCATCATCACCACCACCACCACCACCACCACCACCACCACCACCACCACCACCACCACCACCATCACCACCACAATCACCACCACCATCATCATCATCACAACACGACCATCCCCCTCGTCGTCATTATCATCATCATCATCAGCAGCAGCAGCAGCAGCAGCAGCAGCAGCAGCAGCAGCAGCAGCAGCAGCAGCAGCAGTAGTAACAACATGAGTAGTTTACTTCGTTTACTATACTTTTTCGTCCCCCCCCCTCCCCCCGTTCATGACTATGTCTATCAGAACTGATAAAGTAACGGAGGATAGTGGTAGTAGTAATAGTAGTCGTAGTCGTTGTAGCGGTGGTGGAAGTAGAAGGTTAAAGTAGTTGTGGTTGTGATAAAATCATCCCAATTTAATAATAATAATAATAATAATAATAATAATAATAATAATAATAATAATAATAATAATAAAAATAAAAATAGTAGGGCCTAGTAGTAGTAGTAGTAGTAGCAGCAGCAGCAGCAGCAGCAGCAGCAGCAGCAGCAGCAGCAGCAGCAGCAGTAGTAGTAGTAGTAGTAGTAGTAGTAGTAGTGGTAGAAATATATATATTTATATATATACTAGCAGTAGTAGGAACAGGATCGGCACCAGTAGTAGCAGCAGCAGCAGCAGCAGCAGCAGCAGCAGTAGAAGTAGCAACAGCAGCAGCAGCAGCAGCAGCAGCAGTAGTAGTAGTAGTAGTAGTAGTAGCAGCAGCAGCAGCAGCAGCAGCAGCAGCAGCAGCAGCAGCAGCAGCAGTAGTAGTAGTATTTGCAACAGCAGCAGTAGTAGTAGCTGCAGCAGCAGTAGCATCAGCAGTAGCAGCAGCAGCAGCAGCAGCAGCAGTAGTAGTAGTAGTAGTAGTAGTAGCAGCAGCAGCAGCAGCAGCAGCAGCAGCAGCAACAACAGCAGCAGCAGCTGCAGCAGTAGTAGCAGTAGTATTAGTAGCAGCACAAACAGCAGCAGCAGCAGCAACAGTAGTAGTAATAGGGGTAGAAGTAATAATAGTAGTAGCAGTGGCAGCAGTAGCAGCAGCAGTACTAGCAGTAGCAGTATTAGAACCATCCCTGATAGTAGTAGTAGTATAGTAGTGGTAGTAGTAGCAGCAGCAGCAGCAGCAGCAGCAGCAGCAGCAGCAGCAGCAGCAGCAGTAGTAGCAGGAGTAATAGCAGTAGCAGTCGTAGTAGTAGTAACAGTAGCAGCAGCAGTCGCTATGGTAGTAGTAGCAGCAGCAGCAGAAATAGTAATAATGGAATTATATCCCTAGACATGGTTATCAATGATATCAACAGAAACATCATGATGTGGTCACAATGATTCAATTTTATATGATACAAACGTCTGCATCAAAATAGTACCAGGCGTGTCAATAGCGTGAATGCTTAGCGTGCTTCCAAGAAGTAGTAGCAGAAACAGAAGTAGCAGCGGAACTGGCAGTCAGAGAAGCAGGATCAGCCAAAGTAGCAGTAGCGATTTTTTTTTTGACTGATAACTTCACTTGGAGTTGTTCTTTTTGTAGCAAGAGAAACAATCATTAACATTTATAATTACATTCATATAGTATCATCTCATTTTGTCAAAACACACACGCACACATGCGCGCACGCGCGCGCGCCACAGACAGACAGACAAAACATGCAAACAGACAGACAGAGAGGCAGAGACAGACAGAGACAGACAGGGATAGAGGACTAAGACAGAGAGAATGAATAAATGAACAAGAGACAGACATAGACTGTCAGGTAGACAGACACAGAGAGGCAGACACGTAGAAAGAGACATATATACACAGACAGAGATATAGACAGATAAAGAGCATTCCTCAATCAATTGTTGACATAACATAATTGAGAGACAATGACAAGTAGCAGACTTATGTATGTATGTATGTATAATAAGTACGTAAGGTGTGATTGTGACGAGAAAGGAAAAAGAAGAAAACTCAGGTGGTTTAACTTTCATCTTAGCGGAAGGAAAACAATGCCTCCATGAATGATGTAACAATTCATTGTGTAGTCTACATGACAACTAACAAGAAAAGAATTGAATCGCTCATCAGTTTCGAACCTGGGCCTACTTTGACAGACTGATAGTTGAGTGGCAGGTATTTGAAGGTCAGATATCTAGGCATGTAGATAAAGCAGTGGCTTCTACTTTTCACAGTTGGTGTCTCTCCAATTCAACGCCCTGTGTGTGGGTCACCCAGAACGTGTTGTCTCACTCCTGTAACCTACTTTGGGAATCAATGGCTGAGAGATCAATAAGTACACACAGGTGAATCGGTGGTCTAGGGGTATAACGCACCTGTCTAAAAAGCGAAAAGACAGGGTTTCAAGTGTGTGGTCGTTTGATCCCCGTTTATGCCCGAAACTCCCCCCCCCCTCTCCCCCCTCCACTAGACCATGAGTGATGGTCTGGGTGCTAGGATACACACACACACACACACACACACACACACACACACACACACACACACACACACACACGCACACACACACACACACACACACACATATATATATATATATATATATATATATATATATATATATATATATATATATATATAGTGCACATTAAAAATATGGGAGGGGGGGGGGTAGACCAGTGGTTAGAGCTAGAGCGTTGACCTCATGATCTGACAGCCTAGTTCGAGCCTCCACCCAGGCACCCGTTTGAGGAGATTTCCCTCCCTGGTAAAAAGTAAAGGTAAAGGTGTCCCAATAACCCAGGCGGTCGTAGGGGAGCGAGGCATCGAAGACCTCAGCTTCTTTAGGGGCCAGCTATATTGAGGGCGGCGCCCATCTCCTCTCCCTCGCTGCTTTACCTTCCCTGACCCTAAAGAGGGCAGGTACCCATTTACAGCTGGGTGAACTGGGGGAACTGTACTGAAGCCAAGGCGCGCAAACGGTCACCCATCCAACTGGTAACCACGCTCGACGCCGCTTAACTTGACTGGGGGAAAGCGAGCGCTCTGACTACTGAGCTATCCCGCCCTCTTACCTCCCTAGAGATAACATTATTATCGACACTACTCTTCCAAGTCTATCGGGTGATACTTTAAATCGAGGTCCTGTGTGTGAACGCATGCAGAACATCTTGCACACACGTTAAAAACCCGCTCCGCCTTCGTGAAGAATGGGTCATTTTATGCCAGTAGGAATGGTGGTGGTGGTGGGGGGGGGGGGGAGGGGCATTTAAAAGAAATCGCATGCACACTGGTGCTGTGTTTAGACATCATCCCTAAAGTCGAGATGCGACTACCTTAATGGTAGACAAACGGTTGCATATGCAAAATCTCACCATTGGTGAACGTCGGAGAAATAGCTGAGCCCCCCCAAAACAACAACAAACAAACAAAAAACCAAACAAACCAACAACGACAACAAACAAACACACACAAAACAACAAAAACAAACAACAAAAAACAAAACAAACAAACAAACAAAAACAAAGAAACCAACACAAATGGATGGGTCGCAGACGGATGAAACCGTCCAGCATGCATTCAGCTCACCATCCAGTTTCTAATGCTTTCTAAATTATCTTTTAGCTGCCTCATCTTCTGTGACGTTCCTGTCCTGCTGCTCACACGCCGCTCATTTCAATCTCTTCGGCACAGCCATAGCCAGGTTCGTTATGTCTCATCCTTAGGGTCGGAAGTCCGCAGGGAGCCCATCAATGTCAGGCCGCTGTGGGGCCACCAGCCAGAGGGGACATGCACTAATGCTGGGTCACTTTGGTGGTGTTCAGTGGTGCCTATTCTGATCTAACAATCGCAGGACGCCACCTACTAAGCCCCCTACTAACGACAGTATTAGCTCAGCCGCGGAGCCATACTGAGTGAGTCACTCATCCGAGGTGACATCCACCACAACGTCCCTCCAACGACCATCCCCCGTGAACTTCCAACCCCAAAGGCTTTGACACAAACTAATCACAGGCACATATGTGTATGGGGAAATCCAGTCTGAAGTCACCATGAGACCAGAGCAACTGGGAAAACCGAACAAGAGGCATTTTTAAATTGCACGATGATCAATGATAATGAGGATGACGTAATTATGCTGCCATGAAAGTGCAATGAAACTTCATGGGTCTGTGCAGTGGAATCCGGTAAATTATTGGTGGACATCATTACTATCTCCCAGGTCACCATGAATTGCAGACCGACCAGTGCCTTAATTCCCTTCATATACAGGCCTTTGTAAGCCTGTGCATGTATGTATGTATGTATGTATGTATGTATGTATGTATGTATGTATGTATGTATGTATGTATGTATGTATGTAGCCTATGTATGTATGTATGTATGTATGTATGTATGTATGTATGTATGTATGTATGTATGTATGTATGTATGTATGTACGTATGTATGTATGTATGTACATATACTGTATATATAGTCATTTGGATGAATCTATAAACCGAGGTCCCGAATGCGAACGCACGCAGAATATCTTGTGTACACGTTGAAAACCCGTTCCGCCTTTCGAAAGAACAGGCCATTGTGTGCGGGTATGAGGGGATGACAACAAATTAAAAAACCAGTATTCACACAGGTGTGGTTTTTAGACACCATCCCTTAGGAAAAATCGGGGAGTTGGAGTCCCCAGGGCTGTTCGAGACTGTATATAGCAACGTTCTGTTGGCTCCTGCGACGGCACTGGAATCATGCGTTTCAGCGATTGTCTTTCCAATGGACCATTCCAACGACGTGGAGAAAAAAAGAAGGGGGGGGGGGGGGCTGCGACATGGGTAACAGCTCGCCCCCCATAGGCTATTTATTTACTCAGACTTTGCACTCTAGAGCCTTGAGCTCAACTCCATAGTTTTCCGAGACAGACGGGATGCCGACCCCCCACCCCCCTTATATATATATATATATATATATATATATATATATATATATATATATATATAGGCCTATATGTTGAAGATCCCATAATTCAGCAAGCGTTCAATGGGTTATGGAAACACGTACATACCCTGCAATCATTCTATATATATTTTTAAAGTTACTCAAAAGTCAGAATGGAGCGGCTGAGGCCAGCAGGCAGACCTCCTGCAGAGTTACAAGCAGAGGAGAAGACCTGGCACTGTACACCTCACCAGGTAAGGAGAATAGAACGCAGCAGAGAAGAGAAGAAAAGAAGTGTGTAATTATTACCCGGTTGACACTCAGGACACAGATCATCCACGAAGACCATGAAAGTGCCCGTCACTGGATTATTCCCTAATCCGTGACCCGACCCCGTCACCTGACACAGTCAAAACATCTCACCATGACGTCATTCATACGTCATTTATTCTTACGTCATCAAGACTGTTCTTTTAACCCAATTGTACAAGTCACATGTATACTGGTCATTGGTTATTCACAAAGAAGGTGCTGGTGAGTGGATTGTTCTCCGATCCCTGCGTTGATCGCGCCACCTGATACATACGTCACATCATGACGTCATGCATACGTCACGTGTATGCATCTGGACTTTTTATTTTTGGATCCGTAGTCTAACTTAATCAGAAAACACCGTGTATTATACATCAAAATATACACGTCACATGCACTTTATTCAAATAACATGCATATATATATTATACATCTGCATACATATATACACGCGGCAATGTTCTACACTCATGTACTAATATAAATGAATGCAGACAGGTAGGTACACATCCATGCATCATCATCATCATCATCCTTCTTCTTCTTACTATTTTTTTCCCTATTTATTCATGGACGACTGCATGAGTGTAAATGATCTTAATGTAAGCGCTTTTATTTGTTGCTTTACAAGAGTGAAGGCTATATAAATTCGATATATTTTTATGATGATGATGAGGAGGAGGAGGAGGAGGAGGATGAATATCATCCTCATCATCATCATCATCATCATCATCATCATCATCATTGTTAGTAGTAGTAGTAGTAGTAGTAGTAGTAGTAGTAGTAGTAGTAGTAGTAGTAGTAGTAGTAGTAGTAGTAGCGGTGTCATCATCATCATCATCATCATCATCATCATCATCATCATCATCATCATCATCATCATCATCATCATACTGCATGCATGCACGGCTGTTTTCACATACCTCGCCATATTGCTTCTATGCAGCTATGCTCCTTTGAAAATGTTATTTTCTCCTTAAATTAACAGGCAGGCAGACAAGACAGAAAGACAAGACACACATACAAAGCACACAGACAAGACGCACAGAAAGACAGGCAGAGAAGACACACAGACAGACAGACAGACAGATAGGCAGATAAAACATACAGACAAGGCACACAGACAAGACAAGACAGACAAGCACACATACACACACACACACCACACCACATCACACCAAAACACACACACACACACACACACACACACACACCACACCACACCACACCACACCACACACACACCACACCACACCACACCACACCACACATACACACACACACACACACACACACACACACCACACACACACACACACACACACACACACACACACACACACACACACACAAGGGGACGGGATAGCCTAGTGGTCAGAACATTGCGCTCGCAATATGACGACCCGGGTTCGATTCCCTTTCGAGGAGATTTTTCTCCAGGAGTTAACATCACTGCTGACTCCAGTCTCCCCCAAAGTCCTTCAGATGAGACTATAAACCGAGGTCCCGTTTGTGAACGCACGCAGAACATCTTGCGCACACGTTAAATCCTGTTCCGCTTTTCGCAAGAGTAGGCCATCGTGTGCCGGTGGGAATAGATAACATTTACAAAACTGCATACACACCGGGGATTGGATGTAAAAAAAAAAAAAAGCACCAGAGTGCTTATGCCATTATCCTCGATATAAAAGAATAAATAAATAAATAATCAATAAAAACACACAGAGACAAGACAGACAGAAAAGGCAGAAGATGGGTAGGCAGGTGTGTGCCTCACCCTCCAGCAGGATCCACACATGACGGAGCCCAGGAACTGGGGGTGGTTGAGGGCCACAGGCATCTTGGCCTGGCTGGCCACTGGGGGGTTCTGTCTTCCAAACCCACACGCTCCCCCTCCGCCAGAATCTCCGTAATAGGTAGCCTTGAAAAGAGTAGAGGTGGGGTAGGTAGCGTGCAGGCAGGTAGGTATGCAGGTATGTAGGCATGTAGGTAGGCATGTAAGCAGGCATGCAGGCAGGCACACAGACAGACAAAGCAGCCAAAAAGGCAGCAAAACATTCTAGCTGTTTAAATGATTTAGACATTCCTCTTTCACTTCATGAGGGTTATGCTTTGCTTCAAAATGTTTGCTGGAAACATGTAAAAAAGAAACATGAAGAGGCTGGCTATTCCCAGCATACTTGTTCAGTTCTTGATATTGAGAACATCCTTTGTACTCAGTACGGCTTTCAAAAATCCAGTTCTAGAAATATTGTTTCTCTAATCCACAGATTGGAATTAAATGCATTTCGAGCAAAATGTGCCAAAAATATAAAATGTATATGCGGTGAAAAACTTTCCAATGTTCATGTTTTGTATCATTGTCAAGGTTTAAAAAAGTTCCTACCACCATTTCAAGATAAGTCACTACAAGAAGTATTAATCAATCCAAAATTATTGTGTGAGATAGCATTGTCTCTGATGCGATCCCCAGTATTCTCTTTTTTATAAAGTACTACTGTGAAGATTGTGAAATTATAACACCCTACTGTGGCAATGTACTTTTTGCTTTATTCATGGCAGCCTTTACATGTAGTTTGCAATTGTTCAGCTTACAGTTTTAGATTTTAAAGTTCTCTATTGTTCGATTGTTTTTGTTATTATTTGCATTTCTTATGCCATGTTTTGCAACATTCTTGTTATATAGTTTTGTAATCAGTCTTCTTATGTACATAATTACCAACACACTTTTTTAAAACCTTATCTCTTTATTGCCCCCCCCCCCCCCCCCCCTTCCTCCCTCGTCTAATATCACTTTAAGTGTACAGACGTAAAATCAAAGACAGACAGACAGACAGACAGACAGACAGACAGACAGACAGACAGACAGACACACACACACACACACACACACACACACACACACACACACACACACACACACACACACACGCATGCACGTGCACGTGCACACACACACACACACACACGCGCATGCATGTGACACACACACACACACACACACACACACACACACACACACACACACACACACACACACACACACACACACGGGAGGGGTACGGGATAGCATAATGGTTAAAACATTGCGCTCGCAATTTGACGACCCGAGTTCGACTCCCGTTGAAGGGAATTTTTCTCCTGGAGTTAACATCAGTGCTGACTCCGCTCTCCCCAAAAGTCCTTCAGATGAGACTACAAACCGAGGCCCCGTGTGTGAACGCATGCAGAACACATCGCGCACACGTTAAATCCTGTTCCGCTTTTTGTAATAAGAGTAGGCCATCGTGTGCCGGTGGGAACAGATGACAAGATTTACAAAACAGCAGACACACGGGGACTGGGTTTTAAAAAGCATATGAGTGCTTATTCCATCATCTTTTATGTAAAAGAATAAAAAGAACACACACACACACACACACACACACACACACACACACACACACACACACACACACACACACAACACACACACACAGAGTTTTTTTGTGTGTGTGCCCCCCCTCCCCCCCCCCCCACACACACACACAGGCACAGATAGTTAAATTCTTTAGTCTTTTTGACACAAACATACACACAAAGTTAAATCCATGTCTTTTTTGATATGATTGTGGACAAGGGGGGTAAAAAAAAAAAAAGGTCCTACTACTAAAGCATTGTTATATCAAAAAAAAGTATTCAAGTTGTGTGGACAAAAATACAAAGAGTTTAAGCCAAACAATCTTTAAATATCAGACTGAGGAATAAGGACCTGCCATAGCCTTAATTCCCTTCGCGTATTAAACACATGCAGAATATCACATAGGCAAGTTAAAGATCCCATAATTCATGTCAGCATTGGGTGGGTTGCAGGAACACAAACATACCCAGTATACATCCCCTAAGTTGGGAAGCAGCTCTCTTCATGGTGGGGGAAAAGGTCGAATAAACAAAAATCTTACCATTGGTGAACTTTGGAGCTCTAGCCGAGGAACGGAAAAAAATTAAATAAAAGGGCACATATTATTCCCATCAAGCATCATCCTTTCCCTGCACAACAATTACGCCATTATCCATACTTACGTCACCACTGAAATGACTCTTATACAGATTCAGGGCCTGAGAATATTGCTGTCCTGCTGCATCCACCGTCACCCCCATCACCATCACCATCATCATCATCACCAACGACAGCAGCATCATGGCTATGGTGACTCAAGCCTGCTGTAATAAAAATCACTATCTAAACACAGAGGGTTGTCAAACGGATAATGTGAAGAGCTGAGAAAATAAACGTGGATGTGGAAATATAGCTTCAAGATTTTGCTGACTCTCTCCAGTCTGTTCCAGAGAAAAATGGCTTATCTCCAGCTGCCAGGGACTACTATATACGGCTCCTAATCTCGAACTGACACGGGCTGTTTTTCCAGGTCCCACAGCGTTACCAGTAATGTTCTTAAAAAAAAAGATAAGAGATAAAAAAAAATTGCTGTATCTCTCCACGTCACCTAAATCTGATCGATAGTCCTTAGTAGGAGTAACCTAGAAATGACACAGGTTTAAGGCTATCAAGATTAAAACTTTTATAGAATGGCACGAGTTCTGTGTTGTTTCATATTTCTCACACCTGTGTGGCGACACTGGTGACCTTGTGACACTTATGCACAATAACACACTTCTGTGCACTTAACAAACATGTGGTAAGACATATAAATCTGAAATGCAGTATACAGGTCCGATAATGATTGAATATGCCTTGTTTTCAAAAAAAAAAACCCAGTTAAACAAAAAGTATGTCTCATCAAGACATATAAAATAACAGGTGTGTAACACATCCTTGAAGTACAATTGCACACAAACATTAATAAACACGTTAGCTAGGCATCAGTTCTTTATTCAACACTTACATGCATGAACTTTTGTCTATTCCATACATATTTTGCTGGTTTATGGTGTACAACATACTTTTACCTGTGATTGGTGACAAATAAGGTGACAATGACGCGACATCTTGTGACCAGACACGTAAACTTGCGATAAAATGCAAGTACAAAGATACATCTAGCTTGTGACAAAATTTCAGCTTGATAGGTTGTCATGCACACAGACAATTGTCTCAGGAGTAGACTATGTCAGTTTGGGGTAGAAAACTTTCAAAGAATTCAAAATCTACAGGCAGTTTAGCTCTGTAGAATTCAACAAGAGGGTTAATGTGTGGGTTCCAGCCATCGTCGAGATGCCCATTCATGGAGACTTTTCTTCCTCAACTTTGAAATAAGTACTAAGAAGGAGGGTGGCAGGACTGGTAAGACATCTGCCTGCCAACAAGTAAACCATGAGGTTCTGGGTTTGATTCCCGGCCTTGCTCTTTCTTCCTAGTTGATGAAAAAAATCGAACTAAATGTCAAAGTCCTTCTGATGAGACTATGACCCGGGGCCCCGTGTGCGAACACACGCAGAACATCTTGCACAAAAGTTTAAAATAAACAACCTGTTCTGCCTTTGGCAAGAGTAGGCCATTGTGTGCCGGTGGGAACAGACGACACAAAAAAAACCTGCATGCATACGGGGTGGTTGCATACGCAAAATTCTCACCATTGGTGAACCTCAGAAGTCTATCCAAGGCCAGAAAAGAAGAAAAAGAAAAAGAAAAAACCCACAAAAAACCCCACTGCCTCCACTCCCCCCGAAAGTCCTTCAAATGAAACAAGAAACCAAAGCTAGTGTGCAAATGCACGAAGAACATCGTGCGCACCGGTTGAAACTTGTTCCGCCATTTGGAAGAGTAGGCCATTTTGTACCAGTAAGAACGGATGACAAAACCCCCCAAAACAACCCCCCCCCCCAAAAAAAAAAAACTGCATGCACACTAGTGCTGTGTTCAGACATCATCCTGGAAGACAGAATGCGGCTACTTCAATCGTGGACAAAAAAAAACACGATAGCATAGGTGAAAAATCTCACCATTGGTAAATCTTAGAGCTCTAACCGAGAAACAAACAAACAAAAAAACCCCAACTAAAACATAAAAAAAGATAAAATAGAAATACATTTTCTTAAAAATAGAAAAGGAAGAAGTTAGTGGATTATTGGAAGAATCGGTAAACCTTAGAGCTCTAACTGAGAAACAAACAAAAACACAAACAAACAAAAAAACCTAACTAAAACATAAAAAAAGATAAAAAAAAAATTTTCTTTAAATAGAAAAGAAACAAGTTACTGGGTTCTTGGAAGGGTCAAGGTCACACAGTTCACTGATAGGATTATGCCAGGTCACCCGAAAGATGCCTGCCATTGGATAGCAGGTCAAACAGCCACTATCTAGTTGACTTTACATGGGGTTACTCGGACCACACACACACAACACACACACACACACACACACAACACACACACGCACGCACGCACGCACGCACGCCACACACACACACACACACACACACACAGGGCATCGTGTGCTGGTGGGAACAGATGGCATTTACAAAACTGCATACAGACGGGGACTGGATGTAAAGAAGCACAAGAGAGCTTATTCCATTATCCTCGATATAAAAGAATAAATCAAATAAAAAAGGAATAAATCAAATCAACACACACACACACACACACACACACACACACACACACACACACACGCATGCACACACACACACACACAAACACACACACACACTCACACACACACACATACACACACACACACACACACACACACACACACACACACACACACACACACACACACACACACACACACACACACACAACACACATACACACACACACACACGCACGCACGCACACACTAAATCATCTGGCGCAATTCCCAGATTGACATGGAGTCAGTTGGTCACGCTTTGGGTATGTGTAGTATATATCTAGGGCTTAATGTCCCCCTGGGTCATCCCATGTGGGACATTAGCTGTTGATATGCTGATATCTTTAGGTGTCTCCTGCTTCGTGTCCTTTAAGTAGAACAAACATTTTCCCAATGGGGATGGCCCCTAGGGGGTTGTCAGTATTAATAGGATCCCAACCTCCTAGAAATTCTGAGCCAAGAATTCCCTTCTTTTCTATCCCTCTCTTTTTGTGTCTGCCTTGTTCCTTTTTCTTTCTGTCACCTCCTCCTTGGTCTAGTTTTTGCCCTCTTGGTGCATGATCTCGTCTGCTTTTTTTTCCCCAGAAAGACTTTAAAAAAAACAAAACAATTGTCCCATCATGTCGAAGTCAGATGTGACTTGTCAGGCGCTTAGCGGCAGCATAACGCGCTTTCGCTCATAGGACAGGCAGCAATAGTTGCTGTCTGAGTGTTCAACGAGGAAAAAGATGTATTGAAATGAAATGATCCCACTATTTTCACTCAGGGGCAGATAATGCATGAAATTCAAGCTGTTCTCCCCAGGCCAGGAGAGAGCATTGCCACAAAAGCAGCAACACCAATTACCAAAAAAAATCTTGTTTGCAAATGTAATCCTTTCCTTACAAAAGTGGAATTTTCCCTCATTTTTTTTTTCAAGGACAACACTCTTGTTGCTGTGGGTTCCTTCACGTGCGCTGACTGCTTGTTGGACACGTGATCTTGGTTTATTGTCTCATCTGAAAGACTAGTACCCAGACCACCACTGAATGTCTAGTGGATGGAGAGGGAAAAGTTTGGGGCACAAATGGGGATCAAAGCCACACTCTTTGCTTTCTAGACAGGTGCGTTACTTCTTTGACCACCAAATCATTAACTTAAGATACTGAAGCTGAAGCAGTATATGAAAAGAACATTCAGTCACAGTTTGAAGGGGCCATTTGGTGTGGTGGTTAGAATGTCAAATTCGTGATAATGACTGTAGTTGTGGGAGCAGGTTTGAATCTTTGCTGTGTCTACTTGAGAGGAATTTGTTTTTCTCTCACACAGCACTAACTCTTATTATCAGTGCATTGGTGCTAGCTCTACTATTGGTGCATTAGTCCTAACTCTACTACTTGTGCATTAGTACTAACTCTACCATTAGTGCATTAGCTGTAATTCTTTTAGGATCTAGGAGTGCTCTAATACCGCGTGAACAGAGCCAGTTTGCAGTCTGTGACTCTGGGAGGACTGGACTCCGTCAGGTTCAACTTGTCCAACACACGCTGCCCGAAAAATTACTGTAGTGCAGTGAAACAAGATAAAAAAAAAGGACTTGCAAAAACAATACTGCAAGGCACTGTCCAAGGAGGAAGAAAAAGAGGTAGGCCTAGACCAAGGAAGTGGGAGGACAACATCAGCGAATGGACAGGCCTAGAACTCAACAAAACTTTGAGCAAGACAGAACACAGAGAGAGAGGAATGGAGGGAACTGGTTGTCAAGTCTTCAGGGGTGCCCCCACGGTCGCCAAACTAAGGGATAGATAGACAGATAGATAGATAGATAGATAGATAGACAGATAGACAGACAGATAGATAGATAGATAGATAGATAGATAGATAGATAGATAGATAGATAGATAGATAGATAGATAGATAGATAGATAGATAGATCGATCGATCGATCGATAGATAGATAGATAGATAATAGATAGATAGATAGATAGATAGATAGATAGATAGATAGATAGATAGATAGATAGATAGATAGATAGATAGATATTGAAAGAGTTTAAGGAAGAAGTCACATTGTGATGAAAAGTATGAAAGTGGAATAGTCTGGAGGTTCTGCCCACATTCCCACACAGGGCCTCAGTTGATTGTCTCATCTGAGCTGTGTGATCTGACAGCTAGGGTTCGAGCCACTACAGAAGGGCCTGTTTGTGGGGATTGTTCCCTGGAGTTAACATCAGTGCGCTGATTCCACTCCCCTGAAAATCCTTCAGATGAGATATAAAAGAAAAACAACCCAAAACAAACCGAGGCCCTGTGTATGAATGTACACAGAACTATGTTGCGTGTAATGAAAATGCGATTTGCCTTCCGGAAGAGTAGGTCATTGCATGCCAGTAGGAACAAGTGATAATTAAAAAAAAACCCAACCCAAAACAACAAAAAATGCATGTACACAGGTATCATGTTTAGATAGCTATATCTCAGAAGTTGGAATGCATATACCTTGATGGTAGGTGAACGGTCGCATATACAAAGTCTCACCATTGGTAAACCTCAGAGCTCTTGCTGGGAAACAAGAACAATTATGTTTTTCATTACTCAGAGTTCTGAAGTTCGCCAATGGTGAGATTTATGTGTATGTGACATTTTTTCTTCCCACCTTTGAGGTAGCCATATTCCAACTTCCAGGAAGGTGTCCAAACACGACACCTGTGTGCATGCTGATTTTTCTCCATCATCCATTCCTACCAGCACATGATGGCATACTCTTGCAAAAGGCACAACAGGTTTTTAACATGTGTGCAAGATGTTCTGCATACATTCGCACATGGGGCCTCAGTTAGTAGTCTCATCTGAAAGACTTTGAAATTAAGTTCCATTTTTTTTGTCAAACTAGGAAGGGCGAGGCTGGGAATTGAACCCAGAACCTCACACTTGTTGGCAGGTGAACATCTTAACCGTCCTGCCACCCTCCTAAGAAAAAGTATGAAAGAACCGACAGTGAATCTCAGGATAGATGGGTGATAGAGTGCATCTGTTGCCTGACCACTCAGGCTGTTAAATTGAGGAATGCCCACCATCTAATAATAGCATGAAGGAACAAAAACTGTAAATATCATCCTTTTTGAAAAGTTTGATTGAAATGACTTTAGATATCATTTGGCTGCATTGTGATGTGCTATGGTTAATGATGATTACACAACAAAAAGTATTGAATGGGAGTCTTCATGTTTTTTTTTCTTGATGTTTACAGGATATGATTATGCAACACCCCTTTTAGCCATGAAATTGTTGTAATTTTCCCCAGATTTTTAAAGTAACCATAGATGGTTGTATTTTTTTGTTCACACACACACACACACACACACATATACATACACATAAAATGTGTGTGTGTGTGTGTTTGTATATTGTGTGTGTGTGTGTGTGTGGGGGGGGGGTGACAGGATAGCTCAGTGGTCGGAGCACTCCTTTCCCCAACCTAAGGATATGCAGCATTGAGTGTGGGTTACCGACTGGATAGGTGACCATTGAAGTGCCTTGGCTTCAGTACAGTCCCCCCAGCTGTAATTGGGAACCTGGCCTTTTTTGGGAAGGTAAAGCAGTGAGGGAGAGGAGATGGGTGCCATCTTCCACATGCTGGCCCCTAGAGAAGCTGAGTTCTAGAATCTGACGCCTTGCTCTCCTACGACCACACAGGTTATGGGACACCTTTACCTTTACCTTAGTGTTGTGCATGACAGAGGGAGCACCAGCAATACCTGGGATGGATCTGTGTTCACTGTTTGTACAGTGGTGGCTGTGTATTAGTCTGTTCCCCCCATGGAGATACTAGGAGCCTGTCAGTATAAATATACAATCTCCATAATATATATACAGACAGAGAGGAGAGAGACAGAGAGACAGAGACAGAGAGAGAGAGACAGAGAGAGAGAGACAGAGAGAGAGAGAGAGAGAGAGACAGAGAGAGAGAGACAGAGACAGAGACAGAAAGAGACAGAGACAGAGACAGAGAGAAATCACACACATATACAGAGTTAACTCAACAAATCAAGCAGATAATCATCCACCTTCTATGTTTTTTAATTCAATGAATGAAAAAAAAAAAACCCACACCAACAAAACAGCATCAGCAATGTACATCATGGTGAATCAAGGGGAAAAGGTGGCCCTTCACAGTTGGGTAGGGGCAAGGTTATGAGGTCTGTGACTATTCTTGTGTTTTGGCAGCAGAAAGAACGGGGTATTTGGCTGTGATAGTGTTGTGGGCGGGATAGCTAAGTGGTCAGAGCACTCGCTTTCCCCAGTCAAGTTAAGCAGCAATGAGCGTGGTTACCAGTTGGATGGGTGACCATTTGGGCACCTTGGCTTCAGTATAGTCCCCCAGTTCACCCAGCTGTAAATGGGTACCTGCCCTCTTTAGGGTCAGGGAAGGTAAAGCAGCGAGGGAGAGGAGATGGGTGTCGCCCTCAACATGCTGGCCCCTAGAGAAGCTGAGGTCTCTGACACCTCGCTCACCTATGACCGCACAGGTTAAGGGACACCTTTACCTTAGTGTTGTGCAAGACAGAGGGAGCACCGGCAATACTTGTGATGGATCTGTGTTGACTGTTTGTACTGTGGTGGCTGTGTATTAGTCTGTTCCCCCGTGGAGATACTGGGAGCCTGTCAGTATCAATATACAATCTCCACCTTCTGGAAATTTTGTGCTAGGAATTTCCTCTTTTCTATCCCTCTCTGAAAATTTCTTCCTTGTTCCTTTGTTTCCTGTCACCTTCTTCTTGTCTTTTTTTTTATGTCTTCTCAGTCCATTCTTCTGCTTTTCTTCCATAAAGACTTAAAAGCTAACAATTCTCTACCACCCCAAAGTTGGAAGTGCTTGGCCTGATTTGTCAGGTGCTTACTGGCAGTGCAAAGCATTTTTGCTCACAATGACAGACAATAGATGCTGTTTGAGCATTTGATGAAGAAGAAGAAGAAGAAGATATGAGTCTGTGGAATATTTTATGTGTATTTGCAATTCAATTTTGAAGACAACAGCCATGTTAACACAGACACAGGTACTCTATATTTATTTCATTCAAGGGATAAACTTTTAAGAAAATAAAATCTGCTTTTGGCTCTGATTCCAGTTTATGTGATATTCCTCTGGGGTCACAATGTGACTACAACAATGCGAGGACTCTTGAATCCCTGCATCGATGAAAAAGGGACGGCAGAGGAGGAGTCAGAAGACGACTAAGACATTTTACGTTTTAAACCTTATTTACCCTCTATCATTTTATCAAATGTGACGTTCCACCACATAAGGAGTCGCATTGCACCAAAGGTCAATTTAAAATTATTGACAAGTTATTAATCTGCAATAAAATAGCTATTTAATATAAAAAAAACAGATTGAAAACGGACAATTCTCTGCAAAGTTATTACAAATTGAAATGATAAGACTGCAGGATGTGACAAAATGAGAAACGGCAAGTTTATTTTACTAACAGGTTGTCAGAATGAGGGCTTGGGTATTTTCAAAACACATTTAAAAGGAATAAAAATAATGCCTTGGTATTTCATTACAAGGTAGAATAACGGATATAGTTTGATAATCGATCAAAATCTTAAAATTGACAACTTGACCCCCACCTGCCTTTAATGGCTGCTTGCGCAAAATTGGGTAATGTGCTAAGCAACTCATTTCATGGTGGAGCGTCACAAATATGCAATCAATCACACCAAATGGTAAAAAGGTAAAGGTAAAAATGGACATGGTCTTAATTCGAAGAACTAACAGCCAACATACAGTGTTGTGGCCGTTTTCTGTGATAAATGTTTTCTTGTATTCCTGTTTTTTATGTATGGCTTGAAACCCACATGAAATTCTCTGTTTGTGAGATAATGAAACATCTGAACGGAATTGGAGTCTACTGAATTAAATCGATGAGCGGTGATGTCATGCCCTGTCAATCACTGTCGTCACTTCAGCCAATGACATTCTCAAGATTCTGGGTGGCCGTGGAGGGAGTGGCCTTGACCTGTGCAATCCACTGGTCCACCAGACGCTCCAGAAGACGAAGCGGCATGCCTCCATTCTTCAGCATCACGTTGTGGAAATCAGCCAGCTGGAAAGAGGACCCTGCACACCACAAACACGGTGTAGTAGAGTGGAGTGGAGTGGAGTGGAGAAGAGTGGAGTGGAGTGGAGTGGAGTGGAGAAGAGTGGAGTGGAGAAGAGTGGAGTGGAGTGGAGTGGGATGGGTGGGGTGGGGTGGGGTGGGGTGGAGTGGAGTGGGGTGGAGTGGAGTGGAGTGGAGTGGAGAAGAGTGGAGTGGAGTGGAGAAGAGTGGAGTGGAGTGGAGTGGAGTGGAGTGGAGTGGAGTATGGTTGAGTAGAGTTGGGTAGGGTAGGGTAGAGTACAGAAGAGTAGGGTAGGGTAGGGTAGAGTAGAACAGAGAAGTGGAGAAGTGTAGAGCAGCGTAGAGTAGTGTAGTGTAGAGTAGAGTAGGGTAGAGTAGAATAAGTAGAGTAGAGAAGTGTAGAGTAGAGTAGAGAAGAGTAGGGTAGAGTAGAGTAGGGTTGAGTAGTGTGGAGTAGTGCAGAGTAGAGTGGAGTAGAGTAGAGTAGAGAAGGGTAGAGTAGAGTAGGGTAGAGTAGAGTGGAGTAGTGCAGAGTAGAGAAGAGTAGGGTAAAGTAGAGTAGAGTAGAGTAAGTAGTGTAGGGTAGAGTAGGGTAAAGTAGAGTAGAGTAGAGTAGTGTAGGGTAGAGTAGGGTGAAGTAGAGTAGAGTAGAGTAGTGTAGGGTAGAGTAGGGTAGAGTATTTATTTTTATTATTTCATTTATTTATTCTTTTATATCGAGGATAATAGGATAAGCACTCTTGTGCTTTTTTACATCCAGTCCCCGTGTGCATGCAGTTTTGTAAATGTCATCTGTTCCCACCGGCACATGTTGGCCTACTCTTACGAAAAGCGGAACAGGATTTAACATGTGCGCAAGATGTTCTGCGTGTGTTCGCACACGGGGCCTCAGTTTAAAGTCTCATCCGAAGGACTTTTGGGGAGATGAGAGATGAGATGAGATGAGATAAGAAGAGTGGAGTGGGGGTGGGGTGTGGTGTAGTCTAGTGTGGTGTAGAGTAGTGTAGTGAAGAGAAGAGTAGAGTTGGGTAAAGTAGAGCATGTGTGTATGTATAACAGAGTTGTAGTAGGATGTATGAGTGTGTGTGTGTGTTGGTAGGGTGTTGGTATGTGGTTAGTGTAGTGGGTGTGTGTGTGGTGTGGTGTGGTGTGGTGTGTGTGGTGTGTGGTGTGTGTGGTTGAGTGGTGTGGTGTGGTGTGGTGGTGGTGTGGTGTGGTGTGGTGTGGTGTGGTGTAGTGTAGTGTAGTGTGGTGTGTGGGTGTGGTGTGGTGGGTGGGGTGGGTGTGGGTGGGTGGGTGTGGTGTGGTGTGGTGTGGTGTGGGTGTGGGTGGGTGGTGGGTGTGGTGTGGTGTGGGTGTGTGTGGTGTGGTGGGTTGTGTGTGATGTGGTGTGGTGTGGTGTGGTGTGTGTGGTGTGTGTGTGGTGTAGCATAGCGTAGTGTAGTGTAGTGTAGTGTAAAAAAATGTAAAAAAAAACACATGAGAGTTTATTCCATTATCCTCAAAACAAAAAAAAAGAAATAAAAAAATAGATAAACAGAGCCCCATTCACCCACCACCCCACTCACCCAGGCCTGTGTGGCTCTCTGCCTTAGTTCCCTGATCTTCAGCTCCCCGATCTTGTAGGCCGTGGCCTGGCCCGGCCAGGTGAGATAACGGTCAACTTCGATGGCCACCTCTGTCTGGCCCATGTCTGTGTTGTCCATCATATACTGTATGGCTCGGTCACGATCCCACCTGCACAGGTAAAAAAAACACAACCCAATGATGATGATGATGATGATGAAAGATGATGATGATGATGATGATGTGTGTGTGTGGATTCGTCCTTTAATTTGAACGTTTTTTCACTTTAAGTGATATTAGATGCATGCATGGAAATACGTTTAATCATATTATATGCACACCTATGCATGTGCTTGTGCATGCCTGTGTGTATGTGCCTTGACAGTCAGGAAAGAAAAGTGACTGCTGAACATAAATTGTATGAGAGAAAGCCTACCAGGGAAAGGAGTGAAAACTTGCCATGGAATCCTAGGGTATTCAGCTAGGGAATGCCCAACACCATTAACTCTTTTGCTGCCAAGATTCTGACTGACGAACTCTCTTCAGCGCCGTGGGTTTTTATTTTTTGTTTTAAGTGCTGTTGCTGATTTCTCAGCAATCTGTCTGTGTAAGAATAACATGGTAAGTTTTCCACTTAAAACTGGGTCACGAGTGAAGGAAGATATGTCTCCTATCATGTGTGCAAGTCACTTGAGGTGTGAAACTTTGTTACTGTATGAAAAACTGTCCTTTTTAACATGACCAGCGCGGCTGACTAATGTTGCCTACGGCAGTAAAAGAGTTAACAACAATGGACCAAGTGGCCAATGAATAATAATGATAATGACAACAATATGCGGATTTTGTATCATGATGAATCTTGTTACACAAATAAACCAAAGCAATTGCATTCAAATCATTCACATGCATGCAACCACTCACAAATAAGATTAACAGATTATACTCTCTCTCTCTCTCCTCTCTCTCTCTCTCTCTCTCTCTCTCTCTCTCTCTCTCTCTCTCTCTCTCTCTCTCTCTCTCTCACACACACACACACATAACACACACACAACACACACACATACACACACATACACACACACACACAACACACACACATACACACACACACACACACACACACACACACACACACACACACACACACACACAACACACACACACACACACACACACACACAGAGTAGCATACTAAGGCAAAATGATGGAGATGAGGGAGGCTGACTGAAAAAAAAAGGATCATGACAGACAGCAAGCAGACCTACCTGTCTGAGAGAGCATGCAGACCTACCTATGCGAGAGAGGCAGACTCACCTGAAGTGATGCAATCCTGTGTCCACCACCAGGCGACAAGCACGGAAAATCTCTGAAGAGTATCGGCCCATCCTGAACACGACAAAGAGAAATGACCATGTGTATAATAACCGAAAATAGTTTGTTCGCTATTTACTTACCTGAGGAAGAAAGTAAGGCTGATGGAGATAACCTTAAAGACCAAGCTGTACGGCCCATGAGAGGAGCACGAAAGGACACGCCATTATTTATCCCAGACACATCTGACGATGTAAAGTGAATGAGAGACAAAGAATGGAAAATCTTTGCAAAGTGTCCACACATTCTTTTTTGTTTTTGTTTTTGTGGTTTGTTCCTAGGCTAAGAGCTGCCATGTTCACTGATGGTGAGATTTTGTGTGTGCAACTGTTCACCCACTATTAGGAGGTTGCCACACTCCTACCTCACAGATGATGTTTAAACATGTGTGTGCATGTAGTTTTGTAAATTTTGTCATCAGTTCCCTTCGGGTTGCAGTAGCCTACTTTTCTGGTGGAACAGGTTTTAACATGTATGCACAATGGTTTGAATGCATGGGAACTAGGTTTATAGTCTCATCCAAAGGGCTTTTGGGAAAGTGGAGTCAGTACTGATGCTAACTCAAGGAGAAAAATCCTCTTGAACGGGCGTCTTGGTGGTGGCTTGACCCCAAGCTGTCAGATCACAAAAGCAACATTGTAACTGCTAGGCTATCAAATCAAATCAATCAAATTCTTTTATTTTGAGGATAATGAATAAGCACTCAGTGGTCAGAGCGCTTGCTTTCCCCCACTCAAGTTAAGCAGTGTTGAGCATGGTTACCAATTGGATGGGTGATTGTTTGCGCGCCTTGGCTTCAGTACAGTTCCTCCAGCTGTAAATAGGTGCCTGTCCTCTTTAGGGTCAGGGAAGGTAAAGCAGCGACCGAGAGGAGATGGGTGCTGCCCTCAGCATGCTGCCCCTAGAGAAGTTGAGGTTTCTGATGCCTTGCTCCCCTACGACTACACAGGTTATGGGACACCTTTACCTTTTACCCCACCCATATCAAGGACAGATTATGAAACAAAGAAACAAACAAAACAAACCCACTACACAATCAAATACTACTACAGCAATAACCAGACAAAGAGACAAATAAATATTTGCTAGGCTAGGTTAAGTTAAGACATAAGTCAAGTCATCTACAAAGATTCTTCAGAGTTCAGGAAAAAAAAGTCAAAAGTCATTTACAGTGATAATTCATCCCAGTTCAGAAAAAAGCCAAAAGTCATCTATACAATACAATCTATACTATATCAGCCCAAAAGGCAGAACAGCGATTTCACGCGCTCCTTCAAAGGTAATAGTGTGCCGGTGGGAACAGATGACAAAATTTACAAAAAATGCATACACATGAGGGCTGGATGTCAAAAAGCAAATGAACATTTATTTCCATTATCCTTGAAATAAAAGAACAAAAAAAAGGAGAAAAAATGGTGATGGTCAGACACGATGGGTTTGCAGGTGACTGGGTGTGGGTGTGTGTGCTGGCAGGCGTAGAGAAGAACGAGGCAGGAGGGGGGGGGGGGGTGTACTCACAGCATGTAGTCATCTGTGTACAGGCCCAGCTCCTCACCCAGGTACTCTGCGTACAGGGCCCACCCCTGCAGGAATGAAAAGGAGGGTGGTGATGATGATACCACGTCATCATCATCATCACCGTCGTCATCATCGTCGTCATCATCATCACCACCACTGCCACTACCATCATCATCACCACCACCATCACCACCACCACCACCACCGCCATCATCATCATCATTATCATCATTATTATCAATACCACCACCATCAATACCACCGCCACCACCACCACCGCCACCACCACCACCACCATCATCAATATCACCATCATCAATATCACCATCACCTTCATCATCATCACCATCATCATCATCAACGTCATCATCATCATCGCCATCATCAGCTAAGGGGAGAGGGGAGAGGCCGGGGGTAGGGTTGGGTTGTTACCTACATACCTCCATGTAGCAGTGTTGATGGGGAAGGTTGCTGGCATCCTGTAGTAATTATTGTCGTCACAAGGCCTGTACTTGGAATGCTGGACGTCAGAGAGTATATACCCTGTGTCACACACACACATAGCACACATGCATGAACACACATGCGCGTGCACAGACCCACACACACACACACAAATGCATGTTGTGCATGCACACACACGCACGCAAACACACACACAGCACACACACACAACACCACACACACACACACCAAACACACACACAGATCACACAACACAACACACACACACACACACACACAACACACACACACACACACACACACACACACACACACACAACACACACACACACATATGTATGCAGACACACACATACACATACACACACACACACACACGCAGACACACACACGTGGATACACACACACACCACACACACACACACACACACACACACACACACACACACACACACACATCACACACACACACACACACACACACACACACACACACACACACACACACACACACACACACACACACACACACAAACACACACATACACACACACACACACAGAATAGTATAGGTAAATATCTTCAGCCGGTAAAAAGTGTATGTACACGTCATGTGTATTATGCACAATACTGTCCTTATCTATCAATATTTGTAAACAGGACTGACCGAACCCATATTAGCCCAACAGCTTGACATACCAATAACAAATTTCCTAACAATATTTATCTGTAAGCAGCAGTAACCCAGTTTATGCCAAAACAAAAGCTTGATCTATCGTTTTGTGTTATCTATGAGCCCAAGTTGTTTTTGTGCAAAGTGTCTGGTATGTCTGTGAACTGAATTGCTCTTGTGATCTATTCTCATCACAAACGCTTGAATTTGACTGTCCTGATAAATTGCTAACGGCACCATGTGAGCTTTCTCATGAGCTGAGCGCTATGTATTTTTCACAGTTAAGTTTACACTCGGGCCAGTTGAAGTCTTTCTTGCCAGGAAGTGGGTGGTTTTAGGGTATTGTTTTACATGAAAAATTATTAATCTCCCTTTCTGGATTAAAAACATAATTGAAATGTTGAACATTACGGCTGAAACCTCCTTTAAAAAAAACCCAACAACAGTGTGTTCATATATCATTTGGGGGACAAGGTAGACTTGCGGTTAGAGTGTTGAGTTCACAATCTGATGGCCCAGGTTTGAGCCATCACTAAGGCACCTGTTTGATGGTATTTTACCCTGGAGTTAACATTAGTGCTGACTCCACCCCCCCCCCAGGTCCTTTGGATGACACTATAAACCGAGGCGCCATCTTGCATACATGTCAAAACCTGTTCTGCCTTTCAGAGGAGTAGGCCATTTGTAAGAAATCCGACATGGGCAAAATTTAAGAACCACTTGAGAGTGGAATTCTGTGCTCTTCTGAGTGTTTACAACTCCACTAGGTGGTCTTGACAGAACAAAGGAGAATTGGAGTCCGCACTGCTGTTAACAGCAGGGAGAAAAAAACTCCTTTGAACAGGCGTCACAGTGGACACTTCAAACCTGGGATCGATCCCAGGCCATCAGATCCCGAGCAAGTGCAACGCTCTAACCACCAGGCTATCCTGTCTACCCCCCCCCCCCTCCACCCCAAAGTCTACACTCAAAGAGCCCTTAGAGTCCCAAGGAAAGCAACCTGCAGGTGATGTCCTGGAACAGTTTCATGGAGAACCAGTGCCATGATGCCCAGTGTGGATCTGTAACATATATCAGCTGTTTGGTTTTTTTCTTTAATCACTAACCACTGAACACCTGGGATTGAATGCTTCACTTCAGAAAAAACAGACACACTAGGATACAGACAGGACAAGGAAATGTACAGATATGGACAAGAGACAGACAAAGGAACAGACAAAATGAAGTAATGGCTAAAGAGGCCTATGACCATGAAAGCCGAAGCAGCAGTGTGCAACAAGAAGGGTCAGAACCACCAGCCGCCATGGCGCAGTGGTTAGTGCCTTGGATTCCTGACTGGAAGGTAGTGGGTTTGATTCCCATAAGAGTCATAGGGGTTTTCAGGACTCCAGCTGGCTTCTCACCCAGAGTGAGTGTGCTGTGGGCTCAATGGGAAGACTGGGACCACACAGTCAAAAAAAAAAGAAAAAAAAAAGGAAGGGTCAGAACCATCACTGCAGAGTGCTCCATTGAGTGTCTAGTATGTTTCTGAGCTGTGTAGGTCAGACTGTGTCCTGAGATCTCACACAAGGATACAACCACACACATACTCATATATATATATAGATATATAGATATATTCAAAGATATTTTTTTTTATCATGTAGCAATTTATCTTTATTGAATTT
>CM060328.1:23952721-23955221 GCA_030674155.1 Stramonita haemastoma
GCCCCCCCCCCCCCCCCTCCAAAAAAAAACAACCCCCAAAAAAACCAAAAAAAAACAAAAGGGAAGAACTCTCCATACTTTAACGGAAGGTTGGGAATGTCCTTGAAGATAGCGGGGTTGTTGACCTTGGGCATGACGCGGTTGAAAATGAAATCCCTGTAGGTCTCCAACAGCTCTTGCTGTTTAACAAAGTTTATATCAACAAGGTTAACAATACAGAACAATGAATGATACTCCTCCTCCCCCCCCCCCCCCCCCCCCCTCCACCCACACACAAACACACTTGCGGGAATGGAGGACTTTCAGTACTCTCCTTTGTCGAACGCTCAGACAGCAATTGCTGTGCTCTGTCTGTCATGTAAGCCAAAATGCATTGTGCGCCTGACAACTCAGGCCAGGAGCATTCAACTTCTGCATGGGAGAGGATTGTTCTCTTTCTCAAGTCTTTCTGGGCAAAAAAAAAAAGGGTACAGAGAAGAATGAATGGACCAAGAAAGCAAGAAAACAGACAAGAAGGAGGTGACAGGAAGAAAATAAACAAGGAAAAAAAAAAAAAGGAGATGGATAGAAAAGATGGAATTTCTAAGCACAGAAATTCCAGAAGGTGGGGATGGTATCTATATACTAACAGGCCCCCCAAGCATCCTCATGGGAGAATTTCTTTAATTTACTTACTTTTAATACAATCTCCTACCAACTTCATCCACTATTTTAAAAACAAAATTGCTCTCGGCTAGAGCCCCTCTGAGGTTTTACCAGTGGTGAAAGTTTTGCATATGTGACTGCTTTTTTTTTGGGGGGGGGGGGGCCCACCACTAAGGTAGCTGCATTCCAATTTCGGGGATTTGTCCATTATAAGACCCCACACAGTATTAGGTACTGTCAATATCATTCATGCAGGCTGATGTAGAAAACAGGCAACTGCAAGATTCAGATTCTTTTTTTCCTGTCATCCCTTTAGGGATACAGAGGATTTTTACAAAATATCAATGAACAAAATCACAACTGGACAACATACCATGAAACTGGAGTTTTACGACACATTACTACAGAACGAAAAAAAAAAATGTCTGTTTACACATATCAAACTCCTTCCTAGAACAAAGTTAACATGTTCTTTTTGATAGTGTTAATGATTTTCACAACACTGATCAGAGTATCCACACTCACGGAGGAATTAAGGTGGAACTGGGCGTTTGTCTTCACATGGCTGAAGAAAGCTTTGATGCTGCCGGACCACTGAAGACGTTTCAGCGCCTGAAATCATCATCTTCGTGATCGCCATTGTTGTTGTTGTTGTTGTTATCGTTATTGCACTTAACACGCACATGTATGCCCGCAAGCACACACACACCACCACCACCACTACTTCTACCACTACCCCCACAATGACCAGTACCCTAATCATCTCCATTCCCAACCATCAGCAACCATCATCACCACCACCACCACCACCACATTTACCACACACCTCAATACCTGTTATCAATAACAATCACGACCATCATCACCTCCACCTTCGCCACAACAACAACATTGCCCCCCCCCCCCCCCCCCCCCCCCCCCCCCAATCACCACCAACCACTACTAACTACCACCACTCACCACCACCACAAGCCTCATCACCCCCCCCCCCCCCTCCAACAACCACTATCCCTATTCTCAAACAAAGCAAAAAACAAACCCAATCCAACCCAACCCCAAAACACCCAATCCAGAACTAACTAACGGCTTGCATGTTGGTTTTTCTCCTCTCTACCTCCCGAAGGTACAAACCACTACACCACAACCACCACCACCCCTACAACCCTCACCCCCCAAAACCACCACCACCACCACCCCCATTTTCAACCCCCCCCCCCCCCCCCCAAAAAAAAAAAACAACAACAAAAAACCCTGAACACAAAATCCTAATCCAGAACTAACGGCTTGCATCCTCTCCACCTCCTGAAGGCACAGCCACTACCACTACCACCACCAACACCCACCACCACTACAACCCTCCTCCCCAAACCATCACACCCCCCCCCCCCCCCCTTCACAAAAAAACAAACAAACCCCAAAAAACTCCCCATTCCAGAACTAACTAACGAACTAACGGCTTGCATGTTGGTTTTGATCCTCTCCACCTCCCGAGGGCAAAACCACTATCACAACCACCACCACCACTTTCCCAAACACCTCCCCCCCACCCCCCAAAAAAAAAACCCTCCCAAAACTGACCCCCAAAAACACCCCACTCCAGAACTGACTAACTAACGGCTTACATTTTGATTTTGATCCTCTCCACCTCCCGAAGGCAAAACCGCTACCACAACCACACCCACCACCACTACAACCCTCCTCTCCAAACCATCACCCCCGCCCCCCCCCCAAAAAAAAAAAAACACCAAAAACATCAAAAACTGACCCCAAAACCCCCCAATCCAGAACTAACGAACTAACGGCTTGCATGTTGGTTTTGATCCTCTCCACCTCCCAAAGGCAAAACCACTACCAA
>CM060328.1:23960221-23980221 GCA_030674155.1 Stramonita haemastoma
TTCTTGTTCAATATGCTGATGACGTTTGTATGTGGAAAAGAGTAACAATGAAAAAGATAACACCAAAAAGACAGTTAAACTATGTTAGAAAATTATATCAGCTTGAATTGGATAGGATTAATAGGTATATGGTAGATAACGGCTTAAGTCTTTCTACAGAAAAGACACAAATGATGCTTTTTAACAGTGGTGCTGATCCTCCTAACCTTCCTGTCTTTAAGATCGGTGATAAAGTTCTAGATTACAAGCCTATGATAAAGTTTCTAGGTATTACACTTACTTCAAAGTTAACATGGCATTGTCATATTAAATATACCTTGAACAAAGCCAGAAGAAGTCTGAATATTTTAAAGGCAATCAGTAGACAAGTATGGGCACAAAATTCATTAGTTTTAAAACATTTAGCATTATCTCTGGTTCGTTCCAAACTAACATATGGTCAAGAATTATTTTTCAGTGCCCCTAAATATCTATTGAACAAAATTTAAAGTTTGGATTGTAAAGCCTTCCGTATTGCTTTGGGAGTTCCATTTCATACGTCGTCTTTAGGAACATACAGAGAACTAAAAGTACTGCCTTTAGATGAATATCGTAATCTAGCCGTTTCAAAGTATATTTTGAGAAGTTCAACTATTGAAAACAATATTGCATTGGAAACTACAATCAGATCTGACTAAGATTTCCCCAAAAGAGCTAAAAATATTCTTCTTCTTGCTACAATTGGTACTTACACTGCCGGTCTTTTCAAAGAGTCAAAAATCAATATTAAAGAATGGCAAAATTCTACACCTCCTTTATCACCGTGTCCAAATTGGGAACTTCAGAGGGCAAATTTTGATATCAATTATTCATCTTTTAAAAAAGAGGACAATGAGCTTATCCTTGGTTCATATGTAAAGGTGCATCTAGAAAACACATACCCTTCTCATGTTAAAGTTTACACTGATGGATCTCTTCTTGAAAATAAGGAAGCAGGGGCTGCTTTCTTTATTCCTACTTTAAAGGTTGAAAAATCCTTTTATATCAGCAAACATCATTCCATTTTTACAGCTGAACTTACAGCTATTTTAATGGCTTTGTACTTCCTGCTTGATTTCCCTAAAACTATTTTGCAGGTTTTGTTCTGTGTTGACTCGAAATCTGTTTTACAGTCACTTTGTAACTCAGAATCTAATGCTAGACAGGATCTTATAACTGAAATCAATCATTTAGTACACTTTTTAATTCTGAGAGGATCTAATGTTACTTTCTGCTGGGTTCCATCTCACTGTGGTATTTATGGTAATGAAAAGGTTGACAAAGTAGCCAAATCAGCAGCAAATCATTCTTGCTGTTCTACTGTCGTACATGTTCCACTCTCTCTTCGTGAGGGTTATGCACTGCTTCAAAATGTTTGCTGGAAACATGTTAGAAAGAAACAGGAAGAGGCTGGATATCCCCTGTATAATTGTTCATATCTAGATTTTGAGAACATTCTTTGTACTCAGTACGGTTATCAAAAATCCTGTACCAGAAAAACTGTTACTCTAATCTATAGATTGAAACTAAATGCTTTTCGAGCAAAATTTGCAAAAAATATACAATGTATATGCGGTGAAAAACTTTCAAATATTCATGTTTTGTATCACTGTTCAGGTTTAAAAAAGTTCCTACCATCATTTCAAAATAAGTCCCTACACGAGGTTCTTACGAATCCAAGGCTATTGTGTGAGATAGCATTATCCCTGATGCGATCCCCAGTAGCTTCATTTTTGTAAAATTTGACAATGCGTCTGCTACAGATTTGAAATCAGAATGATTCCAAATGTTCAGGTTCTGCTGTTAGCATAGTTTTGTTGCTATTGTTGTTGTTCTGAGGGTTGTTCTTTTTGTGTTTCTTTGCCTTGTTTTATTTTTTATTTTTTGAATTGTTTGGAATTAGTATCTTGCTACATCTTCCATCTCATCAACCCCCCCCCCTCCCCCCCCCCCCACTCTCCCCGTCTAATATCACATTAAGTGAACAGACGTAAAATTGAAGACACACACATGCATGTGAGCACGCACATACACGCGCACACACACACACGCACAAGTATGCACACACACACGCGCACAAGCATGCACACACACACACACACACACACATACATGCATACAAGCATAAGCGTATTTACAACAATTCAGACAAAAACAAGTTATCATCATCATCATCATCATCATCATCATCATCATCATCATCATCATCATCATCATCATCATCATCATCATCATCACCACCACCACTACAACCCTTCTCCTCCTCACTACCACCATCATCATCATCACTACCACCACCATCCTTCCCTCTCACACTACCATTACTACCACCACCATCATCACCACTACACCATCATAACCATCATCACCATCACCAACCACCACATTTTTAAAAAGTATTATATATTTTTTCTTTTTCTTTTTGTACACCATCTTACCTTTCTGTCTATCACCAAAGCAGAAGACCACACCACCACCATAGCCATCACCACAACCACCACCTTCATTAATATATCTTCTCACCACCACCATCTACCTTCCATAACCCCATCTTACCTTATCATAGTGCTACATTACCAGTATACAAGGCAGAAAAGACCACCACCATCACTATCACCACCACAATCACCACCACCACAATCACCACCACCACCCACCACTACCATCACCACCACCACCACTACCACCATCATCATCATCACCATCACCACCTAACCTTTCTGGCACTATACACAGAAGGCTGAAAAGACCCCTTCCACAACCATAACCACCTATTATCATCACCACTACCGCCACCACCATCACCACCACTACCACCACCCCCTCTGTCACCACCACCCTCATCTTACTTTTCTGATGCTATACACAGAGAGCAGGAAAAACCACCACCTGGCACCACCACCACCACCACCACCACCACCACCACCACCACCACCACCACCACCACCACCACCTTACCTTTCTGGTACTATACACAGAAGGCAGAAAAGACTCCCTCCCCCCCCCCCCCCCACCACGCACTACCACTACTACTACCTCCACCAACCACCACCACCACTTAACACCCCCTCCCCCCACCCACCTACCACCACCACCACCACCCCCCACCACCACCACCACCACCACCACCACCGTGACCTTACCTTTCTAGTACTGTAGACGGAAGGCAGGAAAGACTCCAGCTTGTCGTTGTAGCGTGTCTCCCCACAGGCGGAGGAGAAGAGGGGAGCATCGCTCATGCGCCACTCCCAGAACTCTTCCTCCAGCGTCTTCACAGTCTGGGCCGCGGTCTGCTGCACATCACTGTGCTGACTGGACCCCAGGTGAGCTGGGGACAGGGGAGCATGTACACACAATGTCAAATGCATGCACATACATGCATGCATGCAGGCACACACACATACATATACATGCATGCATATATATACACAAGCACACAGACACATGCACACAGACACGCACACAGACACGCACACAGACGCACGCACACTCTCACAAAACCACACACACACACACACACACACAACCACACACACACATGCGGATGCATGTAATTTAATTCAATTCAAACATGATCTCGCAAATAGAGAAAGTTGTATGGGTTACAAGACTTGTATAAAAAAGTAAATAGAAATTGCATGAAAAAAAAACAACCAAAACCCCTCAACACTGTATATGAAAATCATAATGTGCACATAACAATACAATAGGAATGGATGACAAAATTAACCGGAACTCTAGCCAAGAAATGCCGCCGCTGTGGCCTAGTGGTTAGGGCGTTGTACTCGTAATCTAAAGGTTGCAGGTTCGATTCCAGCTATTCCGCTATGGCATTGTGCCCTTGGAAAAGGCACTTTACGGCTATTTTCTCACCCCACCCAGGTGTAAAAGGGGTACCAACCTTGTGTTGGGCGTTAACCCTGCGATAGACTGGCGTCCTATCCAGGGGGAGTCTATGACTCTCAGTCGCTTAACGCCACAGAAACCGGGATAAGCACCGGCCTGATGAGCCTTATGGCTTGGGACAGACTTTAACTTTAACTTAACTAGCCAAGAAAAACAAGACCTCCAATAACCAAAACCTTTACCATAAAGACAGTCATACTTTGACTTCAGAGGATTTCCCCCCCATTCTATAATGGAGAAATTATACAGGATGTGATACTGAAAGCTTGTCTTGTGTGAAGACAATTTCCACAAAACATTTCAAAGCTTAGCAGCATTTTAATGTAGGCTTTGTGTCGCAACACAAAATCCCCAGCGCCCAAAAAGGACGAGGTTAGATTTTCTGCTGCAACTAGCTCGTTTAAAATTCGTCCGGAAAAGGGGTGGCGGTCACAGCAATCTCTCAAAGCACAACTCAAAAGGCAAAAATAAACATTTACAAACAAGACGCTTTATTTCACTTTCATACACACTTAAACAATTCTAAGCTAGCATGCCCCTTTTCCCCCCTCCGCCCTTCCTAACACCCCTAACCCTCTACACACAAATATATATAAACAAGAAAAAGAAATAAATGAAAATAATACTCTCTCACACACACACTCTCAAAGACTGTTCACAATGGGGGAAAAGGCATCAGGACGGGAAACGTGGAGGAAACGTGGGGGGACACTCAACTTCTCAAAATGTCACAGAGCTGACGTTGAGACGCTGGACGCGTTGGACGTCAGAGTCCAGCTCAGGCTCGCAGCATGCTGTGAAAAGTCCCCGCTCCACTCGTCATCCTCTCTGCTGAGATGGCCCGGAGAGGTCTGCTGGAACGCCGGGTGCGGTGTTCTGTCCGACACACTGTCCAGACCCGAGGTCTGTCCCACCCGACATTCAGTCCCGTCTGCCCAATACACAAACGGCCCCTGCTGCCGCCTGCCCACACATAAACAACAAGAAGCTGTGGCCAGGAATTAGTATTTGGTCACATAATGAGTGTCAACCCCCCTCCATCCCTTGCCTTCCCCCACCTTAACAACTGATACAATCTCCATCATAATTTCCATAGTAACTCCTCCATGAGGTTACAACTGTAAGTTCAAATAAACTGTCACACAGACATACAAATAAACACAACATAACCTCTGACTGCCCACATATATCCCTACAGTCAGAGGAACAGGACGGATTACTGGGGATAGTGCTTCAATCAGACGACGCCGGTGAACCTGCGGTCCCCTCCAGTTTCAATCCACCGCGACGGCCCGAAAACCCCAGAATCATAAAAAGCAACAAAAGAATGAAGTGCTGAAAAGAAAGTCTTGGAACCAAAAGGAATCTGCATGTTCGGAAAACCTATCTTCTCTCTTCCCCCACCAAGGCAGAGTTCGAGAGAAGAAACTATTGGAACCAAAACATAAAGTGGTGAAGTCGTGGGTTCGAAACCCCGGTGCAACACCCACTCACTCCAGTCGGCGGAATGAGTAAATAATTTAAACAAATAAGTTGCATGCATCCGAAAAAATGTTGGACACTTCCAAGTGTCTAAACCAAAGAAAATAAATTCGATTTCTGCCACACACTACGTACCTCAAACAGCTCTGTGTGATAACAGTCTTGTGCCGATCGCGGCACCACCACTCCTGCGTCGGCAAGGAGCTCTGTCGCTGCACCTTGGCTACCGAGCACAAGGTGTCCCCGGGGTGGCATCACGACAGGCAATATATATGCCGGCTATCACCTGAACTCAGGTGAGCTCTCATCCCGGTTTCGGCGGAAAATCCCGCCACGCACGGGCGCCTCGTACGCGGCCACTCAGGGAGTTTTACGCATCGCTACACATGGACATAATTATTACATTTAAATTCCCATGCGCACGCTAGCCTGCGCTCAGGGGTTCACATCACAATAAAAAAAAACTAAAGTGGGGAGGGTGGAAAAAAAAAATGGTGTGGAGGTAAAGGACCTCCCGTCAGTCCCCTTAAAACCACACCTCTCCCTCCGTGTCCAGGGCGCTAGTCCTTCACCCTGGCGGTCAGGAGAGGTGTAAGTGGGGTGGTGAAGGGGTGTGAGGATTCGAACCTGGGTCGATTCGTGACACTTTGGCATTTTGCTTACATCAAAAACAGACAAAACTTCTGGGCTAGGTCACTGAAACAGTCTACACATCCAACACAGTAAATTGCATACAACAATCAGGTGAAATGACCGTTTAATTCATTCAATCATGCAGGGATGCTGGGAGACTGTCAGTATAAATAGCACCCCCCACCTTCTGGAAATTCTGTGCAAGGAATTCCCTCTTTTCTATCCCTCTCTTTGTTTCTACCTTGTTCACTTTTCTTCCTGTCACCTCCTTCTTGTTTGTTTTCTGCCTTCTTGGTCCATTCTCCTGCTTCAAAGATAACAATTCTCTCCTATATCGAAGTTGGATGTGCTGGGCCTGACTTGTCAGCCACTTAACAGCAGTGCAATGCTTTTTCGTTCATATGACAGACAACAATCATTATTGCCCGAGCATTTGAGGTCATATCATGTCAGAGAGATAAAATTATCATCCAACACATAATAAAAAAAAACAACAACAACCCCCACCCCCAACCCAGCTGAACAAAAGTGACAAAAACCATATGTATGTATGCATGCATACACTGGGAAATGACAAAAGGAGTTTATTCTGTCTCTGCCACTCTATGACCCAAACAGATGGCTCAGTCAATTAGCTTGGGGGTGGGAAAAAGAGAGAGAGAGAGAGAGAGAGAGAGAGAGAGAGAGAGAGAGAGAGAGAGAGAGAGAGAGAGAGAGAGAGAGAGAGAGAGAGAGAGAGAGAGAGAGAGAGAAATGAAAATGTTTTTATTGAACATCAGCCTTGGGCCACAATTCAAAACAAAGTGGGAGATGGGGGAGTGGATGTGCGTGCATATACAAATTTGTTCAAAGTCTCACCATAAAGCAACAGTACACACCTGCTACAACGCATCTTTTTCCCTATTTGATCTGAGAGAGAGAGAGAGAGAGAGAGAGAGAGAGAGAGAGAGAGAGAGAGAGGAGAGAGAGAGAGAGAGAGAGAGAGAGAGAGGGAGAGAGAGAGAGAGAGAGAGAGAGAGAGGAGAGAGAAGAGAGAGAGAGAGAGAGAGAGAGAGAGAGAGAGAGAGAGAGAGAGAGAGAGAGAGAGAGAGAAATGAAATGAAATGAAAATGTTTTTATTGAACATCAGCCTTGGGCCACAATTCAAAACGAAGTGGGAGATGGGGGAGTGGATGTATGTGCACACAACGAACCTGTTCAAAGTCTCATCATAAAGCAACGGTACACAATTGATACAACGCATCTTTTTCACTATTAGATCTAGATCTACTTACTTTACATAAGTTCTGCCACTGTCTGTCTTCTTCGAATAGCACGGAATAAAAATGTTGCTAGCTGAGAGAGAGAGAGAGAGAGAGAGAGAGAGAGAGAGAGAGAGAGAGAGAGAGAGAGAGAGAGAGAGAGGAGAGAGAGAGAGGAGAGAGAGAGAGAGAGAGAGAGAGACAAGGCAAGGCAAGGCAAGGCAAGGCAAGGCAAGGCAAGGCAAGGCAAGGCAAAATTCTTTTATTCGAGGATAATAGATAAGCACACATGTGCTTTTTTACATCCAGTCCCCGCCCCTTTCAGGGATAACATCAAGATAAAAAGACAGCCTCAGAGAGAGAGAGAGAGAGAAGAGAGAGAGAGAGAGAGAGAGAGAGAGAGAGAGAGAGAGAGAGAGAGAGAGAGAGAGAGAGAGAGAGAGAGAGAGAGAGAGAGAACACTGAACACTGAACACTGAACACTGAACACTGAAATGATTTAATGTACATTGGCCATGGTCCACAATACATTTCATGGGCTTGGGATGTAATAAAGTGTTCATTCATATAACTGGCAAAGCAAAATGCACAAAAGGTTTGATTCATAACTGATCAAAGAAGCAAAACACACGTTATTCTAAATCATGATTATGACATCAAGCATAACCAAATCACAAAAATATGATGTTTCGGGAAAATTGTGGAAATCATGCATATCAATTACGTATCGAATCGTAACATTTTTTTTTTAATACATCTTGAATTAGCACTGTCTTCCTTTTATTAATAGAGTGAAAAATATATCTTGACAAACTGTGCCTGTACTCATCATTTGTTGCTTTGAACAGATCGGGCAAAGGTACGTTGATACACTCACTTAAAAAACTTTTCTCTTAAGCCAGTGTATATGCAACATTCCCAAAGAAAGTGGGCTTCATTTTCAACTTTCAGTTAAGTGTTAACATTAATAAAACGAAGGTGATGGTCTTTAGAAAAGGTGGATTTCTGTCAAAACAGGAGCAATGGTATTACAATGGTATTAGGTTAGAAGTTGTAAATCAGTATTGCTATTTAGGGTTCAGTTTTACAACAAAAGTTAGCTGTAAATTAGGTACAGAGCATTTAGTTACGAAGGGAAGGAAGGCAGTGGCTCAGTTAAATAAAGTATTTCACAGGTATAAAGAGATGAATGCTAGTACCTTCTTCAAGATTTTCGATACTAAGATTCAGCCAATTTTATTGTATTCATCAGAAATATGGGGCACAAACAGACTAGAACACATTGAGAAAATTCATTTGATGGCATGTAAAAGATTCTTAGGAGTACCTGTAAGAACACCCAATAAGATGGTATACGGAGATTTAGGTAGATATCCACTTTATGTCAATTCATGTACAAGAACTATTAAGTACTGGTTAAAACTATTGCAAATAGATCAAAACAGAATACCATATAATGCCTACTGCATGCTGTTAGAGCTAGATAGAAATGGTAAATACTGCTGGATTTCAAAAATAAGGGAAATTTTATGTGAAACCGGTTTTAACATTGTTTGGATGCAACAAGGTGTTGGGGATGTAAAACTTTTCTTAGGTATGTTTAAGCAAAGATTAGTAGATATGTTCATTCAAGAATGGGATGGGACTATAAGAGATAAAGATAGGTATGACCATTACAGATCATTTAAAAGTATTTTTGTGAAAGAGCAGTATATAAACTCTATGGATGTCTACTGCTTTCGAGTAGCAATCACACAAGCAAGATTTAATGTTCTACCCCTTAATAATAATGTATATAGATATAGTGAGAATGATGGAGAAAAAATGTGTCCTTTTTGTAAAACGAAAGTTGAAAGTTGAGAGAGAGAGAGAGAGAGAGAGAGAGAGAGAGAGAGAGAGAGAGAGAGAGAGAGAGAGAGAGAGAGAGAGAGACAGAGACAGAGACAGAGACAGAGACAGAGAGAGAGAAAGAGAGACAGAGAGGGAGAGGGAGAGAGAGAGAGAGAGAGAGAGAGAGAGAGAGTATATATATATATATATATAATATATATATATATATATATATATATATATATATATATATATATATATATAAATAAAAGATAGAGATAGGTATATATATATATATATATATTATATATATATATATATATATATATATATATATATATATATATGAATAAAAGATAGAGATAGGTATATATATATATATATATATATATATATATATATACAGAGAGAGAGAGAGAGAGAGAGAGAGAGAGAGAGAGAGAGAGAGAGAAGAGAGGGAGAGAGAGAGAGAGAGAGAGAGAGAGAGAGAGAGAAATGAATGAATAATCTTTATTTTTCAAGGGTAACAGAGTAAGTATTACATACTTTTTTTCATCCGGCCCTTGCCCTGATCAGGGAATAAAGCTAAGAAACCCCCTCCCTACCCCTACATACCAGCATCACCACTAGTAGCAGTTCAACCAATATTTTAAAAGAAGAAAACAGAATACATTCAACAAAAACGCGTCATCCTAACTGGATACACTGATAATTATTTAAACAAAAAAAAACATAGCAAAAAATATTTAAACAAATAGCAAATATTCAGGACCATGAAACAGAAGGAATTACAAATCTATAATCTATAATCTAGAGGGAGAGGGAGAGAGAGAGAGAGAGAGAGAGAGAGAGAGAAGAGAGAGAGAGAGAGAGAGAGAGAGAGAGAGAGAGAGGAGAGATGCATACATATGCAAATGTGAATATTTACACTCACTCGCACACACACACACACACACACACACACACACACACACACACACACACACCCCATACACACACACACACCACACACACACACACACACACACACACACACACACACACACACACACACACCACACACAGAGTTTTTTTTCATAAACTTATTTTCAAGCCATTGAGAAAATAGTGTGCAGAAGGGAATCAACAACTCCTACATGTATAAAAAGTATCTGTTCAAATAGACAACAGTTCTCTCTCACTCAGAAGTTGGATGCACTGGGTCTGACTTGTCAGGTGCTTAACGATGGTGCCACACACTTTCGCTTCTATACCAGACAACAGTAGTTGCTGTCTGGAGGACGTTCAATGTCGAAGAAGAAGAAGAAATAGCTGTGTACCTTATTCAGACAGAATACTGTTACTGATGACGAGAATGATACTGATAACAATGAAAGAAGTTGAAAATGACCATGGCAACTGCAATAATGATAATAGAGAAACTGAAGCTTTTCTTTTTCATTCCTCAGTGACAACTCCCAGGGTCACACACATGCAACTATTTTTTGCCATATTCCGACTTCAGGGATGATGGAGCATTTGAAGAAGAAGAAGAAATAAAATTGATGATGAAGAAAATGAAAAGGAAGAAGATAAAAAAAAAGAGAAAAAGAATAGAGAAGAAGAAGAAGAATGCAAAGAATGCAAAGAAGAATGCAAAGAAGAAGAATGCAAAGAAGAAGAAGAAGAATGCAAAGAAGAAGAAGAAGAAGAAGAAGAAGAAGAAGAAGAAGAAGAAGAAGAAGAGAAGAAGAAGAAAGAAGAAGAAGAAGAAGAAGAAGAAGAAGAAGAAGAAGAAGAAGAAGAAGAACAAGAACAAGAAGAAGAACAAGAAGAAGAGGAGGAGGAGGAGGAGGAATTGCAAAGAAGAAGAAGAAGAAAAAGGAGTAGAAGAAGAAGAAGAAGAAGAAGAAGAAGAAGAAGAAGAAGAAGAAGAAGAAGAAGAAGAAGACAGAGAAGATGATGATGGTGATGACACTAATGGTGACAGTGATGATGATTCTGATGATGATGATGATGATGGTAACTAACCAGTCAGTAGGCAATAGGCGCAGATCAACGAGAACAACATACTGTCTGGAACACAAAAAGAACAAAAAACTAGTAACAAATGAAACCACTTCACAAACACTACAAAAGATATCACGCTGTGAGTGATAGCCACATGTGAAGAAAATATATCACACAGTACATCCTCAGAGCTCGAATGCAGCCACTTTAACAATGGTGGCTTAAAACGATCGCATACCCAAAATCCCACCAATAGTGAACCTCAGAACTTTAGCCAAGAAATGAAAAAAAAGAAAAAAAAAGATAAAAAGACTATATGTGACGCTCCACCACATAATGAGACGCATTGCACCAGAGGTCAATTTTGAGTTAATTATTTGTTATCTAACTGCAATAAAATGGCTATACAATACAAAAAACAGTTTGAAAATCGGACAATTCTAGGAAAAGTTATTGAAAGTTGAAATGCTAGACTGCAGGAAATGACAAAATGAGAAATTGACAAGTTTAGCATCCTAATAGGTGGTCAGAATGAGGTCTTGGGTATTTTTAAAACCCATTTAAAGGCAAAAGGGAAACAAATTTATGATCTGATATTTCACTATAAGGTAGAATAATGGCTATACTTTAATAAGCAATCAAAATTTCAAAATTGCCAACTTGACCCTACCTGCCTTTAATGGCTCCTAGCGGAAAAGTGGGCTATGTGCTAAACGACTCATTTCGTGGTGGAGCGCCACATATATAAAAAAAGACACCAGACACAAAAAGACAACCCCCTCCCTCCCCCCCAATAGCAAGGTGTCTGAAAGAGATAACAGAATATCAAAAACTTAAAGCTAGTGATAACAACCACAGTGTGAATAGGATGATAAAAGTACTTATATAAGTGCATGGTTTGATAAGTTGGCATAAAGCAAAATGAGACAGTGTGTGTGTGTGTGTGTGTGTGTGTGTGTGTTGTGTGTGTGTGTGTGTGTGTGTGTGTGTGTGTGTGTGTGTGTGGCATGCGTGCGTGCGTGCGTGCATGCGTGCATGCGTGCGTGCGTGCATGCGTGCATGTGTGTATATGTTTGTGACTGTGTGTGTGTGTGTGTGTGTGTGTGTGTGGGTGTGTGTGTGGTGTGTGTGTGTGGTGTGGTGTGGTGTGGTGTGTGTGTGGTTGTGGTGTGGTGTGTGTGTGTGGTGTGTGGTGTGGTGGTGTGTGTGTGTGTGTGTGTGTGTGTGTGTGTGTGTGTGTGTGAGTGAGTGAGTGTGTGTGTGTGTTGTGTGTGTGTGGTGTGTGTGTGTGTGTGTGTGTGTGTGTGGTGTGTGTGTGTGTGTGTGTGTTTGTGTGTGTGTTTGTGTGTGTGTTGTGTGTTCATGCATGCATGTGAGCATGCATGCATGTGAGCGTGTGTTTGTTGCAGTTCACACGCTGGGTATGTTCACGTCATAACTTTTAAGTACTTCAGGGGTTAATGTACTTCTAAACCAACCTCCAATGAACTTTCTAGATAAGTCTATCATCATAACAGTTAACACAGACAACAATAGGCCAATCCTTTACAAGTAACAACAGAACAACAAAATGGGGCAGTGACATGTCACAACAGGGGTGGGGCAACCTAGTGGTTAGAGCGTTGCGCTTGTGATCTGATGACCCAGGTTTGAACCACTACTGAGCACCTGTTTCGAGGGGATTTTCCCCTTGGTGTTCACATCAGTGCTGACTCCGTTTACACAAAAGTACTTCAGGTGAGACTATAACTCAAGGTCCATGACTGTGCAAACTCACGTAGAACACCTTGCGCCCACATTAAAACCTGCTCTGCCTTTTGGAAGAGTAGTAGGTCACTTTGTGTCAGTAGGAACGGATTATAAATTTTTTTTTTAAAAAGATGCATGCACGCTGGTGTCAGGTTTAGACATCATCCCAAAGTTAGAATGCAGCTACTTTCAATTCATGGACGCTGGGTAAATCGTTGAATATGCAAATATCTCACCACTGGTAAAAAAAGTTAAAGTCTGTCCCGAGCCTATAGAGGCTCATCAGGCCGGTGCTTATCCCGGTTTCTGTGGCGTTAAGCGACTGGGTCATAGACTCCCCTGGATAGGATGCCAGTCTATCGCAGGGTTAACCCAACACAAGGTTGGTACCCCTTTACACTGGTGGGTGAGAAAATAGCCGAAAGTGCTTTCCAAGGCACAACGCATAGCCGAAAGCTGGGATCGAACCGCACTTAGATTACGAGTCAACGCCCTAACAAGACTACAGCGCGGCTATCTCACCACTGGGGAACCTCAGAATTCTAGCCGAGGAAAGGCAAAAAGAATGTGACTGATAAGAGACAAATACAATAATCATAACGATAACAGACAAAAGCAGCAATCATCTTCAAGAAATAACAGACACAGCAATTTGTCGTTGCTGGGCATTCCTCAGCTTAACATCACGAGATCATCCAAAATATGGAATCCCTCTCGTTCACCACACTTAGGAATCCCCATGAAATCCTAAGCTCACACTGGATGAAAAGTTGGCATGTATGTGATTGTGTGTTTTCAAGTACCTCAACACCACTGAGGTACCCATTAGAGAGGATTTTCCCCTGGAGGTAACATCAGTACTTAATTAGGACAGGATAGCTTAGTGGTCAGAACATTGCGCTCGTGATTTGACGACCGATTCGTTCCCGTTCGAGGGATTTTTCCCTGGAGTTAACATCAGTGCTGACTCCACTCTCCCCAAAAGTTCTTCGGATGAGACTATAAATCAAGGCCCCGTGTGCGAATGCACATAGAACATCTTGCACACATGTTAAATCCTGTTCAGCTTTTTCTAAGAGTAGGCCATTGTGTGCCGGTGGGAACAGATGACAAGATTTTACAAAACTGTATACACATGGGGGCTGGATGTAAAAAAAGCACATGAGTGCTTATTCTGTTATCCTCGATATAAAAGAATAAATAAATAGATGAATAAATAAATAAATAGATGAATAACACTAACTAACTAACTAACTAACTAACTAACTAACTAACTAACACTAACTAACTAACTAACTAACTAACTAACTGACTAACTAACTAACTAACTAACTAACTCATTCCCTTAAAGTCCTTTGGATGAGGTTACAAACCGAGCACCCCATGTGCACACGAACACAGAGCACCTTGCCACACAGTACTTTAGATACTTTGATGACTCTGCTTCTTCGTACCTTTCTGGCCTCCTTCAGCTCTATGTCCTTTCTTGTAACCTTCGTACCTCCGTTGATACAGGTATGTTTCGTATCCTCACCTTTCGAACAAAATCATATGGTGAGCGACCTTTCTCTTTCCAATCCCCTTCCTGTTGGAATTATTTCCCATATTCTCTCAGGAACAACACAAGTATTCACTATTTCAAGTCTAACAAGAAAACATATCTCTTTCAGTCTTAAAAACTTAATGTACAAATAATTTCATGTGTGTGTGTGTGTGTGTGTGTTGTGTGTGTTGTGTTGTGTTGTGTTGTGTTGTGTTGTGTTGTGTTGTGTTGTGTTGTGTTGTGTTGTGTTGTGTTGTGTTGTGTTGTGTTGTGTTGTGTTGTGTTGTGTTGTGTGTGTGTGTGTGTGTGTGTTGTGTGTGTGTGTGTGTGCTGCATGCATGCTGTGTGTGCGTGCGTCTGTGTGTGTGCATCTGTGCGTGTGTGTGTGTGAAGTTTAAGTCAAGTCAAATTTTCATTTCTAGATGGTACATTGACAAAGGAATGCACATGCTTTTTTTTCTTTCTCACTATTGGCATTGGTGAACCTGGGAGCCATATGTGTGTGTGTGTGTGTGTGTGTGTGTGTGTGTGTGTGTGTGTGTGTGTGTGTGTGTGTGTGTGTGTGTGTGTGTGTGTGTGTGTGTGTGTGTGAGAGAGAGATTGATTGATTGATTGATGATTGATTTATTCTTTTATATCGAGGATAATGGGATAAGCACTCTTGTGCTTTTTTACATCCAGTCCCCGTGTGTATGCAGTTTTGTAAATGTCATCTGTTCCCACCGGCACACGATGGCCTACTCTTACGAAAAGCGGAACAGGATTTAACATGTGCACAAGATGTTCTGCGTGCGTTCGCACACGGGGCCTCGGTTTAAAGTCTCATCCGAAGGACTTGTGGGGAGAGTGGAGTCAGCACTGATGTTAACTCCAGGAGAAAAATCTCCTCGACCAGATTCGAACCCGGGTCTTCAAATTGCCAGCGCAAGAGAGAGAGAGAGAGAGAGAGAGAGAGAGAGAGAGAGAGAGAGAGAGAGAGAGAGAGAGAGAGAGAGAGAGAGAGAGAGAGAGAGAGAGAGAGAGAGGTGTGGTGGGTTGTGTGTGTGTGTGTGTGTGTGTGTGTGTGTGTGTGTGTGTGTGTGTGTGTGTGTGTGTGTGTGTGTGTGTGTGTGTGTGTGTGTGTGTGTATGTGTGGTGTGTGAGTGTGTGTGTGTGTGTGGTGTGTGTGGTGTGTGTGTGTGTGTGTGTGTGTGTGTGTGTTGTGTGTGTGTGTGTGTGTGTGTGTTGTGTGTGTGTGTGTGTGTGTGTGTGTGTGTGGGGTGTGTGCATGCGCGTATGTGTGTGTGTGTATGTGCACATCATGCCTGCATGTATGTGTAAGTGGTATGTGTAGTGTGTGGTGTAAGTGTGTGTGTAAGTGTGTGTGTGTGTGTGTGTGTGTGTGTGTGTGTGTGTCTGTAGGCATGCCTGCATGCATGAGCACATGTGTGTGCATACACATTTAGATACTCAAGGCAAAAATGTGGGAGGGGAGGGTAGGGTGTGTTCATGTGGGAGGCAGGTTAATGACGAAGGGTAGCTTGTGAGGAGAATGGGTTAGGGTGCAGGCATGTGTGTGGCTGTCTGTATCTGTCATTTTTTTGTTCATTAATTGAATAGTTCTGTAAGGGTCAGGTTTGTAAGCACTTATAACTCTCATAAGAAAGATTTGGCACACAAAATATCCTTACCTACCTACATACTTGTGCACACTTTAAAATCTCTTTCTGCATTTTTGAAGAGTAGGCCATTCATGCAGGTAAGAACGCATGACAGAACATGACATATTAAAAAAAAAAAACAAACCTACATGCACCTGCTTCTGTGTTAAGACATCATCCCCAAAGTTGGAATGCAGCTTACCTTTATGCAAATTATGGTGGTGCAAAAACAGTTAAAAACGCAAAAAAGTCACCATGGTAAACCTTGGAATGAAAGAAACAAACAAAACCCCAGGCTTTTTGCATGCAAAGTCCTTGTCAATCATATCTATCAGTACAATCAACAACCACAATGTCATTGTTATCAGTATCTTGATACTTGAGGTGGCAATACTACTTCATGATATGTTATTTCAATAGGGATATATTCGACAGACCCTATAGCCAAGTGGTTGAGACCGTTCAACTTCAATTCCATGGGTTCACAAAGTCATGGGTTTGAATCTCAGTAGCGTCTGGTGAATTAAGGATGATAGGGATTTTTAAAATCTCCCAGGTCAACTTCAAAAGCAGACCTGTCAGTGCCATAATTCCCTTTGTGTATATATATATGCAGATCAAATATGCACGTTAAAGATCCAGTAATTCATGTCTGCATTTGGTGGGTTACAGAAACACAAAACATACCCAGCATATGACGTGAGAAAAGACATTTTCAACTCTTTAATTTTCAGATGGTGGGAATGTTATTTATGCTGAAGAAATCCCAGTATACCTTCACATGGGGTTCACATTTACAGTGAAAATTGAGAACTAAAACAAAAAATCAGAGCATATTTTAGGGGGGGGGGGGGGGGGGGTTGATAGCCTAGTGGTTAGATCATTGCATTCATGATTTGTATGGTACAAGATCAAGGATGGGTTTAAACCATCATCGAGACACCCATTCAACAATTTTCCCTCTAGAGTTAACATCAGCACTGACTCCAATGCCCTAAAAGTCCTCTAGTGAGACTATAAGTATAACTAAGGCCCCATATGCAAATGCAGCCGCCACCGCTGTAGTCTAGTGGTTAGGGCGTTGGACTCGTAATCTAAAGGTTGCGGGTTCGATCCCAGCTTTCGGTTATGGCATTGTGCCCTTGGAAAAGGCACTTTACGGCTATTTTCTCACCCCACCCAGGTGTAAAAGGGGTACCAACCTTGTGTTGGGGGTTAACCCTGCGATAGACTGGCGTCCTATCAGGGAGGAGTCTATGACTCTCAGTCGCTTAATGCCACAGAAAGCGGGATAAGCACCGGCCTGATGAGCCTTAGGCTTGGGACAGACTTTAACTTTAACTTTTAACATATATATGCAAATGCATGCAGAACATCTTGTGCCACAGTAAAACCCGTTCTGCCCTTCAAAAGAGGCCATTTGTGCCAATGAGAACAGATGACAAAAACCACATAAGAAAAGACCACATACACACTGACATAGCATTGTTTTATCCATCATTCCTGAGGTCAGAATATGGTTACCTTCATGGTGGGCAAAAACATTTGCATACATGTACAAAACTCTCACCATTGGTAAGACTGGTAAACCTGGAGCTCTAGCTAAACAATTCTTCTTCTTCATCATAGAACACTTACACAGCACTATTGCTGTTTTGAGACTTCAGCACGGGAGAAAAATTGTTATCTTTTAAGTCTTTCTGGAAAAAAGACAGGATAATATGGACCAAAAAAGGTAGAAAATAGACAAGGAGGAGCTGACAGGATGAGAAGGAACAAGGTAGAAGTAAGCGGGTAGGATAGAAAAGAGTTAATTCTTGGTGTAGAATTTCCAGAAGGTGGAATGCTATTCATACTGACAGGCCCCAAGTATCCCCAAGGAACACAGTCAAAGAATGAAAAGAAGAAAAAAAAAAGCATATTTTGAGTTACTGCCTTCCCTAACTCGTCTTCAGTTGGGGACCCTTGCACTTTCAAATATGTTGCCAACACACACACACACACGTGTGCACACACCACGCACGCACACATGTACACATGCATGCACCAACCACACATACATGCACACACACACACACACACACACACACACACACACACACACACACACACACACACACACACACACACACACACACACACACACACAACACACACACACACACACAGTGTTTTGCTACACAATGTGTACACAAAACCATATATTCTCATATACTGTCGTATAATTATAACAAAACAAGCCTTCTATCAATAGATCAACAAACACACACATAATACCTACCACAATCACCCCTCCCCACACACAAAAAAAACCAGACAGCTGTTTCAACATATGCATGAAAAACACAGAGACTTCACTCACAATGACCCAGGAGTTGGTTAAATGTCAGCTATATAATATGATTTACTGACGCTGTAAGTAACAGGCCACAAGTTGGTATGAACCATAATTATGGTAGAGACAATTTCCCCGCTCCCTTCATGTTTTGCCACCGCGGCATCCGAGAAACATGATTTTTGCCTGACTGATGCCATCATTTAGTCCTTTGGGTGAGACTATAAACCCAGGCCCCCTGTGCGAATGCACGCAGAACATCTGGCACACATGTTAAATCCTGTTCCGCTTTTCGTAAGTGTAGGCCATGCGTGCCGGTGGGAGGAACAGATGACAAGATTTACAAAACTGCATACACACGGGGACTGGATGTAAAAAAAGCACATGGGTGCTTATTCCATTATCCTCGATATAAAAGAATAAATAAAATACAAACAATAAAGCACGTAAGTTTTACGACCTGTCAAACAAAAACAAGAGATGTTGTTGTGCGTTCCCCAGCTTAACACTCTGGAGGTCACCCAGAATGTGCACTCTTGACTCACTCACTCATCCCACCTGTAGAATCACTGTGAGATGGAAACAGCACACAAGAATGAGAAGTTTGCGTGTATTCGTGACTGTTTCTGAGTACCTCGCCACATAGGCAGCAGCCATACTCCGACTTCAGAGGAAAACAAGAGACACATGAAGGTACTTACCTCCCCTTCCTGAATAATTTTTCTTTGACCAGCAAACTGACTGGGTCTGTCTCACCGGGCGGGCAGAGGCAGAGTGAGTCCCCAGCTTCACAGCACTGGAGGCTTTCTCCTGAGGTCCTGGTCAAAGAAAGAAGATAAGACGATAGGTTAATAATAAGCCATGTTCCCATCCATCCTGCTTTATCTACCCCGCGAGCGAGCACATAACATATGTTTGCTTATAACCTGGTATTTATATATACTAGCCCTAAAAAGTAAAAACCTAGCTGTCTTGGTTTTGTTAAACATACATCTAGAAAATAAACACCACAATTATGCAAAAATAAAGTAAAACACACACATACTCACACACACACACACACACACACACACACCACACACACACACAACACATGTCTAATATTAAGTTAAAGTGAAGAGACTTTAAATCGAAGAGCAAATGATTGAAAACACAACACACAACACACACACACACACACACACACACACACACACATGCGCGTGCATGCACACGCACGCACACCACACACACCATGCAATCTTAGATTAACATCAATCTTAATTAAAGCTTAGGCTTGTATTGTACTCAGTCAAAGGACTCATTCTGGGAGAAAACTGCTTTTCTTCTTACATACATTAACTGTGCAAAATTAAGTATATATAATCTAGTTCAAACAAAAACATGTTTGCTTTAGATTAAACTTGAGATTAAATTCCATTGAAATATACTGGAATATGGCAGAATATATAATCATATTTTTAAAAAAAGATAACTTATCAATGTAACATCCAAATATGCTGATAACTATATATAGTAAGCACAAGTGGTAGACTTAAAACAATCTTTACAAGATCAGTAAGTGTGGTTACACCAAAACCATTCTTTGGGATGATTTTCAACAAGATGAGCTACACACATCAAAATTTGATTTT
>CM060328.1:23985221-23995221 GCA_030674155.1 Stramonita haemastoma
ACGCACACACACACACACACAACACACACACACACACACAGGTTTAATTTCTTTAAAAGAAATTTGTTGCAAAGACAAAGTATATAAATATGTTATAACTAAGAAGAATGACACCCTGACACACACTACAAAAACAACAAAGTTTACATTCCATTAGTGCCAGTCCATGCGGTATTGAGTGCAGTACAAATGTGTCACAGATTTAATATCATATGTTTAATCCCATACCGATCATTAAATGCCAGTTTAGGGCTGTCACCTCTTTTAGTTTCACTTCAAGCTCAAAACCATTACTCCCTAATCCCTTCAAATATCCAACACTGTCAAGCTGGAAAAAAAAATCCTAACTATTTAATTCTTCAAACTAATAAAACCAGGCAGTGTTGAGAACACCAGCCATTCCACTTGATTAAATAGCATTCCCAGGATACAAAAAAGCGTTTTAAAAAAAAAGGATAACATTAACAAATACTGAAATAGTGTAATGTACTTCACTTGTCAAAATGTACCATAAAAAATGCCATATGAGCAAATAACACTGCAGAATGGACATCCTGTACCCATCCCAATGTTTGCAACTTCACTACCTGGTTAGTGGCCTACCCACCATCAGCTGAAACTTAGCAGGCGTGGGAGTGGATATTTTACAGTTCTATACAGATAGTTGATGGCATTAAATGCCAATTTTTGTTTGTTTGTTTGCTTGGTGCTTTTCTTGAACAGAGCTCTAAGGTTCACCAATGGTGAGATTTTTGCATATTTAACCATTTTTGCCTACCAAGTACCATTAAGGTAGCCAAAATCCAACTTTGGGAATGATGTCTAGACGGTTGACCAACAGTTTGCACTGGGCTTTTTCAGTTTGGGGGTTGTTTTTTTTGTAATCAAATTTTACCAACATGAATGACTTACTCTTCTGAAAGGCAGAATGGATTTTACTGCGCACAAAATTTTCTGCCGATGATAACTCCAGAGGAAAAATTCCCTTACACAGGCATCGTGGCAGTGGCCTGAATCTGGGCTGTCGAATTTCGAGTGCAACGCTCTAACCACAAGGCTGTCCCACCCAACCCCACTCCCCCACCCCTAGTAAATGTGGATATAATTATCAGGTAATAGGGGTGGTGTGGGGATGGGAAGGATAGCCTAGTGGTTAGAGTGTTGAACTAATGACAATGTTAACTGAAAGCATGGGTTGTGTCGCTGCTGAAGTGGCGCGGCTGTTAGGATTTGTCTAAATTGCCTTGGAGTGAGTAGATATGAAATCAATGAGAAGACGATGTGGAGAAGACTGTCACACTTACCTCCTTTTGCTGCGCAATCCTGCACCTCCATGGTTCTCTGCCCCTGGGCCTCAGTGCTGATCTGTTCAGTTTTTCATGGAGGTTCACACTATGAGATATGTACATGCACAACTCCTACGATACATTGTTCAGGTTTTTCAGAGGTTTCAGTGTTCAGTGTCACTATGCGAATATTCACATGCACAACTCTACGATCCATTGTTCAGTTTTCAGGAGTTCACACTATGCAGATATCACATGCACGACTCCTACAATCACATTGTTCAGATTTTTCATGGAGGTTTCAGTGTTCACACTATGCAGAATATCCCACATGCACGACTCCTACAATCACATTGTTCACAGCCCCGCCAACCACAGTGGCCACACCAGGGTTGTCATCTTGTTGAAATTCATTTCAGTTTCAAACTGTGCAACAATATACAGCACAATCCGCCTGCAAAAAATAATACAAAGCAATTATGTTCCATTAAAATAAACGCAACACTGTACTAAGTCTGTTCTCTTTGACTTCAGGATTCAAAAGAATCTTAATGTTTGTTTGCTCTTGTTTAGTCCAGATTACTTATCTAGATCTACATTTTTGCAAAAGTATGTTTTGGATCAAAACAACAAAAAAAAGGGGATTTTCTTTCAACTGTCAAAAGTAAAGTGACCATGTAAAGCAGTGTGGCTTTATCAAATATTTACATTATCCAGTGCGCTGAAATCGGATAAATATCTAGATGCAAATCACACTTTGGTTCAAGATTTTGTGAGGACATGGAGTAGGCCTAGCTTGTCACCATAGCAAACGATGTCAAAATCTGAAAATTAGGCCTATTGTGTACACGTGTAGAGTGGGATCTGTGTGCATTTCTGCATGCCAGCGGATATTTTCTGCTTGAAATCTCAACGTTTAACATTTGCAAGATTTATTCGGAGTTGGGAATAGCTGCTGTTGTTTTGAATGGGAGTTGTGTGAATATAAACGCTATGCAATATAACGCCACATGATTTGGCTCCCTCACTTATCCCCCTAACTCTTTTCTCTCCCTTCCTGCTCCCCTCTCCCCTACTCCCCCCCCCCCTTTTTTTTATTTATTTGTAGGCTCTAGGCCTAGCACTAACTGTTGTTACAGAAGCGAGAACATTGTTACCAGTTATACTAACTGGGCTAATGGTCAGACGCCCTCCCTCCCCCACCCAACTCGGTAAAAGCCATGTTCACACATCTGTCCTGTGTCAAAGGAACCATTATTTGGTTTGGAAATGACTGTCATTAAATTTAGGCTGCATCGCTTTAGTGTGTTTTAGGTCTAGCCTATTAGGCTAGGCCTACTATGAGGGAGTACCCTAACTCTGGCTCACTGCATAAACCACGTGCGTGAGGCAATGCGTCGATCGGGAGATCGTGTTGCTCACCTTGAGGATTTCAGCGTGCGATCGTTAATTTCTGCCGAAATCTCAATGTCTACCACTATCAAGATACATTCCGAGGAGGTACGATTTGCTACTCTCTGTTGACTGGGATGCAGGTTTGTTTTTGAGATGCTGGCACAAACGCCATCTTGGCAGCTCCGTTAGGGGCAACCACTGCGCCTAGCAAAACAAACGTTGTTATTGTGGTTAAATTTAGCCTCGGCCTACCCCCCCCCCCCCCCCCCCCCCCAGCGGAGATTTCCGATTTAGGGACTGTGAGGTGGCTTAACCCTATTAGTGTCTATAGGGTCAAAACAAACGTAATCTAAACTTATGTAACATGATCAGATATAAATATAATATATATACAGTGGGACCTGCTTATAAGAAAGTCGTCGGGACCCGATTTTAGGTTTTCTTATAAGCGGGTTTTGTTTTAAGCAGGCTTTCTTATATCCGAGCACCTCAACACTATTCTGAATGTGATTTCTTATAAGCGAGCAAAAGTGAAAATGAGTAAAATAATAGCTAATTGGACATTTCATAATGGTAAAAACATAAAACACACCTTATCTACAATTATTCATCAAGTTGTTGTTGTTGTTGTTGTTGTTGTTAAGTTTGTTGTTGTTGTTGTTGTTGTTGTTGTTGTTGTTGTGTTGCTGCTGCTGCTGCTGTGGTTGTTCTTAAATTGGTTCGTTCTGGTCACATTCTGTCTACATACGAATGAGATTTTAAACTGTAGCCTTCTCCATGTTTTAGTTGAAATTCAGTGACAACGGTATAATGTTAACAAAAAACAAGCAAATTTTAACACCACACACACACACACACACACACACACACACACACACACACACACACACACACACACACACACACACACAGAGGAATTCTGTGGATTCAACAACATTTATTTCTGTAATTATAAACGAAAAACTATGACTAAAATAAAGCAGGAGCTTTTCCCGGAAAGAGAATGTAAAGTGATCAATGCTTGACTGTCCGCTCAAGATCTTCGATGTATCACTTATCACAGGAAGAAAATCGTTTAAAAAATCTCAAAGAAACCTTGAAAAGATTGAACAGAGCCCTGAATGGTACAGAAGAATATTTGACAGCCTCACTGGTGGAATCTGCTGTTCATCTGCTATACCTTTTTCAGCTTGTGAGGGTTGGCTTCAACTTCTTTGATAAGCTTCTCTTTATTTCAAACAATTTCTACAGCTGGAAATTACCAGAACAATTTGCTACGCACCAAAAGTTGAGAATAAGTTTATAAACACCAAGCAAAAGCTTCGAAACCTTTAAAGCCCAAGTGTTCCCTTTCGTTTTAATAGAATACGCTTATGCCTACATCGTTCCGGTATTCAGACTCCAAGCCATGTGGTAATATTGCGCGAATTCATGGTGGTGGCAGTGAGAAGGTACTCAGTAAAGCTACATAACGGTAAATACTGATTCACTGTTTTGTTAAACGCAGTGCTCTGTTGACTTTATAATTATTAGCAATCGTTTCAGTGTATTGCCTTGTTGCTTGCATATTTCAGGGGCAAGTAGCGCTGTCAAATAGCGAAAAAGGTTGGTTACTGTGTTACTGGTTACTGTTGGTAATGTACGATCCAGATCCAGTCATCAGGCCATTTTGATATATAATGATGTTTGAGGGTGCCGGGAGCAGTAAACTATCGGTCTGTTGGCAAGATTGAGAGGATGACGGTGGCATTGTATGAAGAGGTCAGAAGGTAACAGATTTTTTTTTAAGGGGGGGGGGGAGGGGGGGGGGGTTGATAGTGGCTGGCTTTGATATGCCCTGCAGTGGCACCAATGTGTTCACAGGATTCGTGACAGGTATGACTGCACAGTGCAGTTCACAGATTGTGATATATATATATGACATTTTTCTTGTGACTTTTGTGACTTCATACTTGCTCAAGCCACAGGATGCCACTGAATGATGAATCTTACTGTTTTACTTTCAGCATCAGGCTATGACATAGACAAACATGACTTTTGGATATTTTCAAATATAAATTGCTGAACACAATGATTATATGAATGGGATTTGGCTAGGTATGTTATCTCATTGGAGGCACTCATACATGGTTTAGAATCAAACATGAAGTTCAATACATAAAGCAAATTTTTGTTTGTTTTTAGTTAATCACTTAATGCATGTAAAATCAATCTATAAAGTGGTTAACACAACTTCTTTTTAAATGAAAGGAAATCATTTCATTGTACAAGAATTTTATTAACCTTTCTCAGTTTCTGAATATTTTTGGAGATGCAGCCTTGTTCACCTTCAAGGCATCTCATTCTAGCCATCTGAAAAGATTTGACAATAATGCTGTAAACAAGTGAGAACAATAATGATGTGCTTTTTTCTGATGACTATACCAGAAGACTTAGTAACCCTACAGTAGACACTTGTGCTAATGAGTAAATGATGCTTTTTCTGTTCATAGGCTCATGACAGAGGAGACCCAGAACTAACGCAGAGGAGCAGAAAAGGAGAGGACTTGTGACAGTGGCTTCATGAGCAACAATGGAGAGGTTAGGTGTTTGACAGATGTTTGACAGGTATCTTTTTTTTTTTTTTTTTGCTGCCTCGTCTTCTGTGACATTCCTGTACTGTTGCTCCCACACTGCTCATTTCAGTCTCCCCACCACAGCCATACCCAGATTCGCTGTGTCTTATCCTCGGGATTGGCAGTCCACAGGGAGCCCATCAGTATTAGGCCGCCATAGAGCCACCAGCCAGAGGGGCCCTGCACTTCTGCTGGGTCACTTTGTTGGTCGTTCAGTGGTGCCTGTTCTGAGCTAACATACACAGGACACCACCTACTAAGCCCCCTATTAACGACAGTATTAGCTCAGTTGTGGAGCCAGACTAAGTGAGTCACCCACCTGAGGTGGCGACAACCACAACGACCCTCCAACAACCGTCCCCCCGTGAACCTCCAAATCCAAAGGTTTTCCACTTTGTAGGTCTGCACTTTTAAACTGATCTAGGAGGTTGTTAAAATCCCTGCCCGGTATTCACTAGACACCATGTCTGTAATTCAAACCCATGACTTTGTGGACTTTTAGGATTTACTTTTTTTTTTTTTTTTTTTTACATTTAGCACCACTGTAAGTCAGAGCAGACTTATAATATGCATGAAATTCAGGCTGCTTTCCCAGAGGAGAGAGCATTGCCCAAGAGCAGTGCCACCTTTTTTATTTCCTTTTTCTGTCAGCAACTGTATTTGTTTCCCTATCAGAGTGGCTTTTTGCCACATAACTTTGCTAGGGACAACTCTCTTGTTGCTGTGGGTTCTTCAGTGTGCACTAAGTAATTATGTAACACATATTGTCTCATCTGAAAGACTAGCACCCAGACCACCACTCATGGCCTAATGGATGGGGAAAGTTTTGGGCCCAAACAAAATTCAAACCACCGTACACAACCTGGACTTTATGTTTACTACTAGACAGGCGCGTTACCTCTAGACTGCCAATCCACTGATGGGATGTGGTTCTAGTTACTTCTGCAGACTGACCTTATCCTTTGCCGATATTGGCTGTTCATGTCAGAAATGATGTATGCATACATGTCTTTGATTGTAATTTGTTCCTCAGCAGGAGCTCCAAGGGGAATTTACCAGTGGTGAGATTTTTGTGTATGCGACCATTTTTGCCCACCATGAATGTACCACATTTGATTGCAGAAATGTATGCTGGGTATGTTTATGTTTCCGAAACCATCAAATGCTGAAATGCATTACCGGTTACGTGATCTTATCATACATATTTTTATCTTCTGCTGTGTATATATGCACAAAAGCAATTAAAGCACTGGCGGGTCTATACTTGAAGTTGATCTGGAAGAGTTCACCAGAGCTGCCATAATTTGAACCCATGACTTCATGACCCATTGGGATTGAAGTTGACGGTCCTAGCCACTCAGCTGTGGCACCTGTTGTATGCATACATAAAGCTTGCTTTCAGCTTTTTAGCCGGGCTGACTGTACAGGTAAGTTTCTTCCAGCGCTGGAGATTGTCTGGTGAGTTTAAGTATCATTGCCAAAAAGAGTGAGCAAAATGACTTTGCTTAATTAGTTAACAATGATGATTATTCTGCCAGCGCTTTGGTCTACAAGAATTATTCTGATTTGGGGGAGCGTTGGAACGAAGGGAGTGGCAGAAGATAATGGTTTTGAACTGGGTGAGGTGGAGGAGACTGAACTTGGAGATATACCACTTTCATAGAGAGGGATGACACTTGAGTGACACCCTGAGAAAGGTCGAGGACAGAGGGAAATGGAGAGAGCTGGTTGCGAGGTCTTCTGTGGCACCCCTACGGTCTAAATAGACTATGGGATAGAAGAAGAGAGAGGGCAGGATAACTAAGTGGTCAGAGCGCTCGCTTTCCCCAAGCAGAGCATAGAATTCTCCGCGTTTCCGAGGATTTCCGAGTTTTTGAAAGCAGATTTCCGCTGAAAAAAAAATCTGGGGGGAAAAAAAACGAAACTGGATGATATTCTCAAATGGTGCAAATGTTGTCAAAGGGTTCAGTTCTCACTCACTTGATTCAGTAGCTAAAGCCAGTAGAGGGCCATATGCATAATGCATGAATTTCTCTGTGAGATGAAGTATTTGGATTGAATTGAACTGAATTGAGTGCATGGATGAAACAAACAAGGACTTGCAGGCGACAAAGTCTCCAAGGAGGTAAAATTGATTTGGCACATGCACAGTAAGTCTCTGGAAGTCATCTCCCTATTGCTCAGTTGGATGGATTTTTGTCATTCAGAGTTCAAAATGACAAAGCAAAGTGAAAACTGTGCATTGAAACTTATGTAATAGACAAAAGCATCAGAGGCTATATTAACGAAGTAGCAACAAACAAAACAAGTGTTTTCACTGCATATGTGATAAAACACATCGGTATGTGTGCATGGTGGATGAATGTGTGTGTGTGGGGTGTGTGTGTGTGTGTGTGTGTGTGTGTGTGTGTGTGTGTGTGTTTAAGTAAACGAGTTTTGGGAAGGCAGGAGGGGAATCATCGTTGATTTTGTAGAACAGGTACTGAAAGGAAACTGATAATTAGGAGGGGCTTTTTCCTTAGATTAACTGCTAGGTTCATTTGTCAATTGTGAGAAAGGGGTAGGATATGTATGGCTAGGTAATGGGAATAGAAAATAGGCTAGCACATAAAAGAGCATGGTTTTTCTCCTGTGGTTTTATTTGGGGCTGATAACTATCTTCGGCCATTAATACAACTTTGGTTCCTTTGGAAACGGCACGATTTTTCAAAAGTACAGTAAGCTAGAAATTGCTGATTTCAGAGCTGAAAAATTGTAATTTAATAGTGTGGAAATTCAAGAAATAAGCAAGAAATAACCGTATCTTTTGGCTTGATCCTTCGTTTAATTAATTTTGGTTCTTTACAAAACACCCACAGTCCATTTGTATGCAAAGGTACGCTTCTGAAAACCACTGAGCTGATTTCAAAACTGGAACATGGTAATAAAAAATCCAACCATGTATGGTTGAAAGGACAGACAATTTGTGACTTAAAATTTCCAAAACCAGTTTCAAAAGCTGGGTACCATTGAGTCTATGTACCATTGTGTCCACATGGCTTACATATATACAAGCAGACACACCAGCTAACCAACAGCATTTTCCCAGTTACTAATGTTATGTGCTAACGCTAACACTAACCTTTACAGTAACCTTTGTTATCTTAACCTGGCCCCGCATGTGGACACAAAAGGTAGATGGATACGATGATACAAGGCGTGACGAAAACTTTTTTCTTTTCTTTTTTTTTTTTTTTTTTTAATGTGTAGAAGATGGGGGGGGGGGGCGTATGTGAGAAGGGGCAGGATGGATAGCTAGCTGTATGTGGGAAGAGGCATGAGAATGGTTATGGCACAGTCATGGGTGTGAGTGTGTGAGAGCAATAATAGGGAATGGGCAATCATGGTTTTGTTCTTTTTCTATGTTAGAGAGGAGGGGGAATGTTTAAATAGCAAAACAAATACTTATTTCAATAGAAAAAGTGAGGTTAAGTAGGAAATGCAGTTACCAAGATAGTTATTTAGTGTGTGTGTGTGTGTGTGTGTGTGTGTGTGTGTGTGTGTGTGTGTGTGTGGTGGCGTGTGTGTGTGTGTGTGGGCGTGCATGCTAGAGAGAGAGAGATAGTGTGTATACTGACATACATGCATGGATTCATGAAAGGAGGGGAGAATATGTATACATAGACCTTCATTTTGTTGTAATAGTTTTTTGTCTGCTCCCCAGATTAGCATTTGGGGGAAAGGGGGGGGGGATCACCCGGTCACCCAGAATGTGCACTCAGACTGTTCATCTATCTAGGAATCACTGTGAGATTGAAATTACACACTGAATGAGAAGTTTCAACTGTTTGCGTGTATGACTGTTCAAGTACCTTGCCATATTATAGGCAGCTATACTTCATCAGATTTTTCCCCTTTAAAGGAGAGTGTAAGTTGTTATTTTAAGAGCTTGTCATAGCGAAGGCAATCTCAACACAACATTTTAAAACATAACAACATTTTAGTGTAGGCCTTGATAATTTGATGACATCACACAGCTTTTGGCTTGGGCCAAGTCCGTCATTTTAAATGTTTGCATTTAGTTTAGATCTGATTAACTGTAAATTGAAAAAAAAAAAAAAAAGAAGCATCAGACTAAGCAAAAGAACTAAATGAGGCCAAAAGAAACAGAAGTACAAGATAAAAGAACTCGTAAAGGAAAAGCACAATAGAAACAAAGAAGTAGGCGTATGGAAAGAGAAGAAAACGCAAAGAAGACAGAAGCAGGTTAATAACAAAGTAAAGGGTTAGAACCACAAGAACAACCAGCAAAAGGATCACCAAACAGAAAGAGCAAAATGAAGAAATGGGCATCAAACCAAAAACACCAACAACAGCAACAAAATAAGAGGTTGGGAAAAAAAATGGAAAGAACAGAATATAAAAAAAGGGGAGGGGGGGTAACAGAACATGGGTAAGAAATTAAAAAGATGAAAGAAAAGAAAAGAAAAGGATACAGAAGAAAGGGACAAACACGTGGGTGATGTTCCTTCCAGTTTAAACAGAATTCTTTAAGAGCAATTTTTGGACATAGAATAATATTTTAAAAAGAAAAACCAGATTAAAAAATATTCAAAAAAAAAAAAAAGATTGAAAACTGAATCTTTGAAAATGACCAAAATCGATAACAAGTGACAAACTTCCCATTGAAAATCTTTGAAAGTCGAGGCTTGATTATCAAAAGTA
>CM060328.1:24000221-24027721 GCA_030674155.1 Stramonita haemastoma
TAGAAGAGATGTGACTAAATTCCTCCTTATTTGTGTGTGTGTGTGTGTGCGTGCGTGCATGCTGCATGCATGTATTGTGTATGATGGGCAACATGGAAAATTTTTGCAAGTCCGACAGATATCAGTGACAAAAACCTGGTCAAGTCCATGAACATTACTAAAAACTTGTTTTTGCAAACAACTATCAGTCAGCTCGCAAAACTTTTCTGAGTTGTCAGTTACGCAGTAAATAACATTGTAATTTTATGTGTGTAGGAGTTGGCTGTTTGTTTTTAATCATTTGGCTGTGAATTTTGTTTTTTTAGTTTGTGCTTTTTCTTTTTGTGTGTGTGTTGTGAACTTTAAAAATATATGTATTGGCTGTGAGGTTTTACAAGACCGATTGTGTTGATATGAAAATGCTTCGTTAGTTATAAAAATTCTGGACATATGTGACATATTTGTCAGAATATGATGCCCAAAACCATCTTTGATTTAATGGTGGAAATGATTATGCATTTTGAGTGGATTTTTGTTGTTGTTGTTGATGATGTCTATTGGTTGCTTTTCTTCCTTGTGTAGTATCAGCATTGCAGTTTGAAAGAGATTGTTTCAAAACATTTTTTTAAAATCTACCTATAATCTATTATACTTGGTTGGGGGGTGGGGTGGGGGGGGGGGGGAGAAAGAGAAAGGGGAGAGATAGGGTATTCTGGGAATTATAATGATATGAGCTATGATTTAATGCCTCTGTGTGTGTGTGTGTGTGGGGGGGGGGGGGGGGGTACACTAAGAGAGAGGAGATGTGACTTAATGCCTCTGTGTGTGTGTGTGTGTGTGTGTTGTGTGTGTGTGTGTGTGTGGTTGTTGTTGTGGGGGGGGGGGGGGGACTAGACTAGGTCAGAGATGTGACTCTAATCCTCCTTTGTGTGTGTTTGTGTGTGTGTGTGTGTGTGTGTGTGTGTGTGTGTGTGTGTGTGTGTGTGTGTGTGTGTGTGTGTGTGTGTGTTGTGGTGGTGGGGGGGGGGGGGAGGCTAGACTGGGTGAGAGGAGATGTGACACAATGCCTCTCTGTGTGTGTGTGTGTGTGTGTGTGTGTGTGTGTGTGTGTGTGTGTGTGTGTGTGTTTTGTTGGAGGGGGGGGAGGAGTAGAGTAGGTTAGAGGAGATGTGACTCAATGCCTCCTGGGTGTGTGTGTGTGCTTTTTTTTTGTGTGGGGGGGGGGGGGTGGTTTGGGGGTAGCTAGGTGAGAGGAGATGTGACCAAATGCCTCCTCATTTGTGCGCTGTGTGTGTGTGTGCGCGCATGTGTGTGTGCTGCGTGCTTGTATTCACTATTGTGTATGATGGACAACATGGACAATTTTTGCAAGTCTGACTGATATCAGTGACCCGAAACCTGTCAAGTCCCTGAACATTACTTAAAGCTTAGTCAGTTTTTGCAGACAACCATCAGTCAGCTTTCATAACTTTCCAAGTTGTCAGTTACGCAATATATGACATTGTAATTTTATGTGTCTGTGAGTTGGCTGTCTGATTTCATTTGGTAGGAAGTTTTTGTTTTTTTTTTTTTTTTTTTGTAGTGCATTTTTGTGTGTGTGTGTGAACTTTAGAAAAAAAATATTATTGATTGGCCGTGAGTTAGTTATACGGATTGTGTTGATATCAAATTGTTTGATATTTATGGAATTCTTGATATTATGTGACACGTTTGTCAGAATGTGATACCCAAAAGAGTCTTTGATTTGATGATGGAAATGAAAATATGCATTTTCAATTGTTTTTTTTCTCATCTTTTGATGATGTCTGTTGTTTGCTTTTCTTCTTTGTGCTGTATCAGCATCATAGTTTTAAAGAGATGGTTTGAAAACTTATTTAAAAATCTTTTGATATAGTTTTGTGTTTTTTTGGTGAGAAAGAGTATTCTAAGAATTTATGAAAGGAAGGCTATCTGATCAGTATCTTAGATTGAACAAAGGTGTGTGGGTGTGTTTGGGGGGGGGGGGGGGGGTTAATAATGTGATATGAGATAGGATTTAATGCCTCATGTGTGTCACTTTGTGTTCGTGTGAGTTTTTTTTTGTGTTTGTTTGTTTTTGGGGGATTGTTTTTTTCTTTTGAGGGGGGGGGGGGGTTTAGACTAGGAAAGAGGAGATGTTACTAAATACCTCCTCGTATGTGTGTGTGTGTGCTTTGTTGCGGGGGGGGGGTTGACTAGGCAAGATGAGATGTGACTAAATGCCTCCTCCTTGGTGTGTGCATGCGTGCGTGTGTGTGTGTGCTTTGTTGGGGGGAGGGGTTAGACTGTGCCAGAGGAGATGTGACTAAATTCCTCCTCCTTGGTGTTGTGTGCGTGTGTGCATGCGTACGTGTGTGTGTGTGTGTGTGTGTTGTGTGTGTGTGTGTGTGTGTGTGCGCTTTGTTGGGGGGAGGGGTTAGACTGTGCCAGAGGAGATGTGACTAAATTCTCCTCCTTGGTGTGTGTGCGTGTGTGCATGCGTACGTGTGTGTGTGTGTGTGTGTGTGCTTTGTTGGGGGGAGGGGTTAGACTGTGCCAGAGGGATGTGACTAAATTCTCTCATAGTGTGTGGTGGTGGGGGTTTGTGTGTGTGTGTGCTTTTTTGTTTTAGGGGGGTTTGTTTCATTCTTTTTTTCAATGGGGGGGGGGGGGGGGGGAGTTAGAGGAGATGTCACTAAATTCCTTTCGTTGGGGTGTTTATGTGTGTGTTGGTTGTTTGTGGGGGGGGGGGGGGTAGGGGTTAACTAGGCAAAGAAGGAGATGTGACTAAATCCTCCTTTTTGTGTGTGTGTGTGTGTTGTGTGTGTGGCATTGCTGCACTTTGTTGGGGGGAGGGGTTAGACTATGCGAGGAGATGTGACTAAATTCCTCCTTTTTTGTGTTTGTGTGCGTGTGTGTGTGTGTGTGTGTGTGTGTGTGTTGTGTGCGCTTTGTTGGGGGGAGGGGTTAGACTATGCAGAGGAGATGTGACTAAATTCCTCCTCATTTTGTGTGTGTGTGTGTGTGTGTGTGTGTGCGCTTTGTTGGGGGGGGGGGGGGGGGGGTTAGACTATGCCAGAGGAGGTGTGACTAAATTCCTCCTCATTTTTGGTGTGTGTGTGGGGGGGGGGGGGGTGGGGTGTTTGTTTTAGGGGGGGTTTTTGTTTCTTTTTTTTCTTAGGGGGGGGGGGGGGTAGACTAGGTGAGAGGAGATGTGACTTAATTCTCCTGGTGTGTGTGTGTGTGTTTCGTGTGTGTGTGTTTTGTTTGGGGGGGGGGGTTAGACTAGGCAAGAGGAGATGTGACTAAATTCCTCCTCATTTGTGTGTGTTGTGTGTGTGTGTGGTGTGTGCATGACGTGCTGCGTGCATGTATTGTGTATAATGGGCAACATGGAAAATTTTTGCAAGTCGACAGATATCGGTGACAAAAACCTGGTCAAGTCCATGAACATTTCTAATAACTTGTTTTTCAAACACTATCAGTCAGCTCGCAAAACTTTTCTGAGTTGTCAGTTACGCAGTAAATGAACATTGTAATTTAATGTCTGTAGGAGTTGGTTGTTTGTTTTTAATATTTGGCTGTGGATTTTTTTTTTTTAGTTTGTGCTTTTTTGTGTGTGTGTGTGTGAGTTGTAATTTAAAAGATATTTGTTTGGCTGTGAGTTGTTACAAGACCGATTGTGTTGATATGAAAATGCTTTGATATTCTGGACATATGTGACATATTTGTCAGAATGTGATGCCCAAAACCATCTTTGATTTAATGGTGGAAATGATTATGCATTTGAGTGGATTTTTTTTGTGGATGTATGTGTTGTTTGCTTTTCTTCTTTGTGCTGTATCAGCATCATAGTTTAAAAGAGATTGTTTGAAAACCTTTTTTTAAAAAAATCTTTTTTTATTTTTTGGGGGAGAGAGAAGAGAGAGAGAGTATTCTGGGAAATTATGAAAGGAACTCTATATGCTCAGTATCTTAGAATAGATTGAACAAAAGTGTGTGTGTGGGGGGAGGGGGGGGATGAATGGTGTGATATGAGATGGGATTTAATACATGTGTGTGTGTTTGTGTTTTTTTGGGGGGGGGGGGGGTGTTTGGGGTTTTTTTTGGGGGGGGAGAGGTATACTAGGAAAGAGGAGATGTGACTAATTCCTCCTTGTGTGTGTGTGTGTGTGTGTGTGTGTTGGTGTGTGTGCTGTGTTTCGCGTGCACGTGTGCTTGTGGTATGTGTAATCTGTATGAAGGGCAACCTGGAAAATTTGTGAAGTCAGGCTGATGACATCAGTGACCAAAAACTGGTCAAGTCCATGATTATTACTCAAAGCTTAGGCAGTTTTTGCATAACTTTTCTGAGTTGTCAGTTACGCAATATATGACAGTGCAACTTTACATGTGTGTAAGAGTTGGCTGTTTGTTTTTAATTGATTTTATTTGGTTGGGAAATTTGTGGGGTTTTTTGGCTAGTATATTTTTTTGTCTGTGTGTTATTTTATTTTTTTTTTTAACTTATTGGCTTATGTTGTTATTTTATGGATTGTGTTGAATTTCAAATTTTGTTTTATTGGAATATTCATGTATGTGACATGTTTATCAGAAAGTAATACCCAAAATCATCATTGATTTGACAATGGAAATGAAGCTGCAATTTGCTCGTTTTTTTTTTTTTTTCTTTTGATTGTAATTAATGATGAAAATGAATATGCATTTCAACAGGTTTTCTTTCTTTCTCTTTTTTTTTTTAATGATGGAAATGAATGTGCATTTTGACTTGGCTTTTTTTTCTTTTTTTTCTTCTTTTTTTGGATTGTGTTTGTTGTTTGCTTTTCTTCTTTTTCTTCTTTGTGCTGTTCAGCATCATAATTTGAAAAAATGGTTTGAAAAATTTTTTTCTTCAGAAAGAGAAAGGGGGGGGGGGGGGAGATGAGAATCTATCAAAGATGAGGAAAACCTGTGTGTCAGGGGGGGGGGGGGGGGGGGACTTGATTCAATGTCTGGTGTTGTGTTGTTTTGGGATGGGCTAATCAGGTTAGAGGAGAGTGATAATGCCTTTTCTCGTTTGTGTGTGTTGCAGGGGGGGGGGGGGGGTGATAGGTTAGAGGAGATGTGACTTATAATCCTCTTCTGTGTGTGTGTGTTTTTTTGTGGGGGTGGGGGGTAGATAGGTTAGAGGAGATGTGACTTAAATGTCCTTCTCTGTGTGTGTTTTGGGGGGGGGGGGGGGAGGGGGGTAGACTAGGTTAGGGAGATGTGACTTAATGCCTCTCTTCTCTGTGTGTGTGTGTGTGTTTGGGGGGGGGGGGGGGGGGGAGACTAGGTCAGGGAGATGTGACTAAATTCTCTGTGTGTGGTGTTTTTGTTTGGGGGGGGGGGAGGGGGGTAGACTAGGTCAGAGGAGATGTGACTAAATTCCTCCTTGTGTGTGTTTGTGTTTTGTTGTTGTTGGTGTATTTTTTTTTTTGGGGGGGAGGTAGACTAGATCAGAGGAGAGGGACTTAATAAAGCCTCCTCTTTGTGTGTGTGCGTGTTGGGGGGGGGGGGGGGGGGGGGGTTAGACTAGGTTAGAGGAGATGTGACTAAATTCCTCCTCGTGTGTGTGTGTGTATGTGTGTGTTTTGTTGGGGGGGGGGGGAGGATGGGAGGTAGACTAGAGGAGAGGAGATGTGACTTAATTCCTCCTCTGTGTGTGTCTGTGTCTGTGATTAGCAATGCAGCCAGGAAAAATCATGCAAGGCAAGACTGATATCAGTGACCAAAAGTTAGACAAGTTCGTGAAAATTTCACAAAACTTTATGCAGATTTTGTAGACAATCAGCAGAAGGCTTGCATAATTTTTCAGAGTTGCCAATTATGATTTATATGATCAGAAGAGAGAGAGAGAGGAGAGAGAGAGAGGGGTGGGAGTTGGAGGGGGGGGGGGAGAAAAAGAAGATGTGGGTTGTGTTTGGGTGAGGAAGAGAGAGAGGTAAGGGTGGAGAGTATGCTATTGTGTGTTTGTGTGTGTTGTATATGTATAATTTTGTGTATGTACGCAAAAGATACGTTGGGAATATCCATATTTGTTCTGTCTGTGGAAAAAGTACAAATATGTGAACATTGCATTTTTATCTGAGTAGTTCTTTATTTTTTTCCCATTGATGATGATGAGGAATGTGCTTATTATTAAATATTCTGAGTTTTGTCTTTTCATCTCAGTGTGATTGTACAATACTTTGAGTGTTTGCAAGGTATGTGCTCCATCAGTTAGATTAGTATATTGTTTTTATTGTTGGGAATGGAAGTGGCATGAAAATGACAGAAATGGGGCAGACCACTCACCAATTTAATGAATGGATAGTGGGTTTTTTCTCATCCTCCCCCCCACCCCCCTTTTTTTATCTCCTGAGTTGCCCAACCATCCTTATTGTTTTTAAAGTGTGGGTTTTTGAATGTGAAATGGAAATACAAGTGATAGAAATGGCATTCTGCATGAGTCATAATTATGAAAGAACAGACGGATGATTTGGTTGTTTTTTGTTTGTATGTTTTAATCTGTCAAATGGACAGTCCTATTTTTATGATACAGCTGACTTGGTTGGTTTTTGTCTTTGGGTGTTTTTGTTTTGTTAATCTGTCACATGGACAGTCCTGTTTTGTTTTTGTTTTTATATTATCTGTGTGATGTGGTTTCAATTGTTGTTTTGGAACATGGTAGTGTTGATAGAAGTGTTTTCTGGGGACATTAACGTTTGGCAAAGACGAGGAAAGAGAGAGAATGATGTATGTGTGGAATTTATTGTTCTGTAATGTCCTTCTCCTCAAAAAGAAATATAAAAAACCCAGAAAAAAGGAAAAAAGAAAATGAAAAAAATACTTAGAAGAAAAAAAAAAATAAAAAAAGAAAGAAGAAAAAAATACAGAAAAGAGGGGACAAAAAAAAAAGAAAAAAATGAAAGAAAAGAAGAAAAAAAAGAAAGGAAAAAAAAAACCCTTTCTTGAAAAATTGTGTATGGAAAGCAATGTATGAAATGTGTGTTTTGTGCCTACCTACCACCCAGATGCCTGTGAAATAGCATCATTGACATATTTTTTACAGATATGGAATATTGTGGTATTTGTAATGATGTTACTGTTGTTGTTTTTAATTCAGAAATGCTGTGGGATATTGTGTTACTGTGTTAATGGTTATCATTGTTATTATTGGCATAATGTTCAGCTCTTAGATATTGTAGAACACTGTGTCATGGTGTTGACACTAGGTGTATGGCTTGGTTTGGGTTTTTTTTTTATTAAGCAAGTTTTTTGCGCATTGTTTATCTTGTTATATGGTTTAACCATGTGGAGAGATTTTTTTTACAATTCTTTAAATCACATATTTTTTTGTAATATATAAGTACACAGTGTTCTGGGTTGTTGTTGTTTTTTTTAATAAGGTACTGGTATCAAAATTAATTATTTAAGGTTTAAAAAAAAAAATTGTTTGTTAGATGTGTTTGTTGTTGCTGTTTTGTTGTTTTTGTTTTTGGTTGGGTTTTTTTTGTTGTTGTTTTGTTTGGGGTTTGCTTTTTTGTTTTGTTTTTTTCTTTTTTCTGGGGGGGGGGGGGGGGGGGGGGGGGGGGGGCGGATGCACAAAGAGGAAAGATGAAAAGGTACCAACTAAATCAAGAGAAAGTTGACTTCTTTTGTGTGTTTTGTTCATGACAATAGATGGCCATGACACTAAAGAGGATAATGTTATGAAGAATAATTGTAATATTACTACTTCTGCTACACTTATGATAATCACCATCATGATATTAATAATGGTTTCTGAATTATTATTATTATTAGTAGTAGTAGTAGTTAATGATAATAATGATAACTATTGTAATCCTTATGATTATTATTATTATGGGTGTCAGAGTGTTTGTTGTAGCATCACACCTCAGTATTATAGATTTCTCTTTTTAAAAATTAGGTTCCTATCTATCCCGATGGAGAGCATCATTGCCACAGAACAGTGCCACTATTTTTCCCTAAATGTGCATTGTTTGCCCTTGATAGTGTGTCTTCACAACAGTTCAGTCATGCAGGAAACATTGCATTACACACTGATTGCTTATGTCAACACATTTTTTAAAACTAAACTTTGTTGAGGAAAAACAGCATCATGTGCATTTCTTGATGCAGCCACAGTGGGCAAATACCAACATCACTCAGTCAAGAGTGCAAACTTTTCACTTTCCATGGGAAAATTAGCCATTAACCCATTTGGTGCTGAACACATCATAGAGCTCTCCAAGTACGTTGCATTTGCCTTTGAACTAAGGAAAAAGTAACTCTCTCCCACAACGTCTTAATCGCATCTGTTGTTCTATGCTGCTCTTTGTTTTGGATAGTCGATACAATGCACCCCATGTATGAATACATCTTGTTAATCTTCACTGCTGTTCTTGTTTTTGATTGGGGCAAAGGCCTATATTAGTTAAATTTCTGAATTCTGAGAGTGCAAAATTTAGTGTGCCCTTTCCTTTTGCCTAGTCCAAGTGTGATCAGTTCCTGTTATAATTAGCACCAGCTGGGCAGGGATGGAATGAAGTGGACAGCAACTGAGAGCAGCTGAAAGTGGGGGAAACTGACAGCTGTGCAGCAGGAAAATATCAAGCAGAAGGAAGATAATAGAGAAAAAAACTAACATCCATTTTTTTGATGCAGTAGAGGTATAAAAAACAAAGCAAAAATACAAAGAGAAAAAAATCAAGTGTCTGCTTTCTGCAATAGGGATAATTTATTAACTTCTTTTTTTATATTAAAACCTACAAAAAACAAAAGAAAGGAACAATTCATAGTGTCATTCTCTTGATGCAGTAGGGGTATTAAAAGCAAAGCAAAAGCGAAAACAAAAATAGAGAAAAATCCTGTGTCTGATTAATTTTTTCTGCAATAGGGGTATTAAAAACAAAACAAACAAAAGAAAGCAGTTCATAGTGTCCACTTCTTGATGCAATGGGGGTATTAAGGTCCAATCTAAAAAAAAAAAACAAAGAACAAAACTTATGCTTCCCATTTGTTGTTGCTGTTGTTGTTGTTGATACAATTGAAGCATTAGAAGAAAGAGAAAAATCCATAGCACCAGTTTCTCGGTGCAAAGGGATATTTAAAACAAAATAAGATGAAGAAAACAAAAATGAGAAAAATCCATACTGTTAATTTTTTGGTGCAATGGGACTATTAAAAAAACCCCACAAAGTAGAGAAAAAAATCAGAGTTACTAATTCTCTACACAGTAAGGATGCTGTGTGTGTGTGTGTGTGTGTGTGTGTGTGTGTGTGTGTGTGTGTGTGTGTGTGTTTGTGTGGTTGCTGTTGTTCAGTTAAATTAATGTCCTTCCACTAAATAGTGATATCTAACAGGAAAGTGTGTGTGTGTGTGTGTTACAATTTAACAGCCTATGCGACTAAGTACTTAGGAGAATGGGGGGGGGGGGGGGGGGGGGGGGGGGGTTTAGCTTTAAGTATGGTGTTGCACTGTAAGGGAACAAATCAGAAACAACATGTTTTTCAAAAATCTACATTCCCGGTGGAGGGGATTTTTCCTCTGGAGTTCACATCAGTGCTGACTCCACTCCCCCCCCCCCCCCAAAATCTTTCGGATGAGACTATAAACCGAGGCCCCCATGTGCGAACGCACGCAGAAAATCTTGTGCACACGTTAAATCCTGTTCCACTTTTTGTAAGAGTAGGCCATTGTGTGCCGGTGGGAACAGATATTTACAAAACTGCATACACACGGGGACTGGATGTAAAAAAGCATATAAATACTTATTTCATTATCTTCGATATAAAAGAAAAAATAATATAAAATTAAAAATAAAATAGGAGAGAAGGGTGTGTGGTGTAATTATAAACTGATTATATTTGTGTTAAGATTTCATTTTAACATGAATTGTGTGGTCTTGTTTCAGATATGGCGGTGACCAGATGCAGACGACATGAATCAAAGCATCACAAGTAGACTTTTTTCGGGGGGAGGGGGGAGGGGGAGCATGTTATCTTTTTTTTTTTAACGTCATTTTTCTCTGTGACTGTCCCAGGCCAGAGCTTGCCTTGTGGCCATACTTTCCCAGATGCATTCTTTGCCATTTACAGCCAGCCCTCTGTTCTTTCTTTCTTTCTTCTTTTTTAAAAAAAACAAACAAACAACATTTTTCATTTTTACATCACTTTGCATCATGACAGATTTCTCTGTGTGAAATTAGGGCTGTTTTCCCCAGGAAAAGCACATTGCCACAGGAGCAGTGCCACCCATTATTTTATTTTTTTTTCCTGTCTGCAGCTGTATTTGTTTCCCTATCTGAGTGGCTTTTTCCTACAAAATTTGGCCAGGGGCAACTCTCTTGTTGCCGTGGGTTCTTTTACATGAGCTAAATAATTTTTTGTAACACATGGAACCTTAGTTTATTGTCTTATCCAAAAGACTACCACCCAGACCACCACTCATGGTCTAAGACTCTAATGGACGGGGGAAAGGTTTTGGACCGAAACGGGGTTCAAACCACTGCACACTTCCGACCCGGACTTTTTTCACTTTCTAGGCAGGCATGTTACCTTTAGACTACTGATCCACTGTTACAGACTGTCTGTTGTCCATACCACTGTAGTGTAGCATAGCTTGCTGCTTCTCTCTGTCAGTAGAAGCTAGCTCCTTGTAGTGTAGTACCCTCTGCTCTCCCTGTGCCAGGAGTTTGGGATGTTTAACTGCAGCAGGGAGCACTGTCCTTGTTTACACTTTTGGGCCGTTGATAGTGACTGTGCCCATTGAGTGGGTAGACACAGGGCTTTATTATTCTGATAGTAATGATAATAGTGTACTGAATTTATACAGCGCTGAATCCTGTAAAGCAATAAATCAAACGCTTTTATTGAAATTATTTACACAAATGCAATCATCCATGAATAAACACACACAAACACACACACACACACACATGCTATACACACACATGCGCACACACACACACACACGTGCACGCACACACACACACACACACACACACACACACATATATATATGTGTGTATGTATGTATGTATGTATACATATGTATATAAAAAAAATGTGCTTATTCCATTATCCTCGAAATACGCATGCACACACACACACGCACACACACACACACACACACACACACACACACACACACACACACACACACACACACAGGGGATTTGATCACCTAGTGGTCAGAAAATTGCGCTCACAATCTAACAACCAGTGATTAATCATCACCTTTGAATAGCTGTAAAATGCCAGTAAAAGTAATAAGTGACCCCCCCCCCCTCTCTCTCTCTCTCTTGCTTTAATTTTTTTCTGGGGGGATGGGGGGGGGGGGGGGGGGGTGGAGTCTCAAGTGGTTGTAGCTGCACATACATGAATTTGCAGTTTTCACTGCTTTGTTGATTGCTTGCTTGTTTTTTTTTTTGGTTGGTTGGGTGGGTTTAAAAAAAAAAATTTTGTAAGAGGGGGGGTGGGGTGGGGAGTTGTGTTACTGCACCAACAGATTTTGTGTATTCACTTTGACTGTTTAGACAGATGTGTTGTCCCAAGACAACTGATCCATTGATTTATGGGCGAAGAGGGGGGGGGGCAGTGTGGAGTTTGCAGAATATTGTTAAAGGAAATTGAGTTTTAATGTTATTTATTTTTTTATGTTTCCAGGGCTGGCACACCATGACAGAAAAGACTTCAGAGCTGTTTTGGAGCTTCATATCTACCATGTGTAGGTGTGAGTGCATGTGGTGTTGTTGTTTTTTTAAAAATTCATTATTTTTTCTTTTATATTGAGGATAATGGAATAAGCACTCAGTCCCTGTGTATATGCAGTTTTTTAAATTTTTGTCATCTGTTCCTTCTGGCACATGGTGGCCTACTCTTCTGTAAAGCGGAACAGGTTTTAACATGTGCGCAAGATGTTCTTTGTGCATTCGCCACAGGACCTTGATTTATAGTCTCGTCTGAAGGACTTTATGGGGGGGGGGGGGGGGGGGGGGGGTGAGTGAGGTCAGTTCTGATGTTAACCCCAGAGGAAAATATCCCTTTGAGGGAAGGGAATAGTCAGTCCCCTTGAAAGGGCATCTCGTTGTGGTTCAGTTGTGAGCTCAGTGGTCTAAGTGCTAAGCATACTACCACCTTACACTGTATTGACTGCATTATATTGTGTAATTTTGTGAAATACTTATGATAGGAATGATTTTTCTGCGACTATGTCCCTGGTGTTATTTACTATGTTATATTGTGAAGTACTTATGATAGGAAGGATTTTTTCTGCGACTGTATGTCCCTGGTATTATTTACTGTGTTATATCAAGACTATATAAGCTACGCTGAGATAGTGACGAGCTTCGGGACGGTTAGTACGTGCGCTATAGCTGTACTGACTGAGGGCTCACTAATGCTCGGCCGGCCGAGTTCGACAAGGCTTTCAGCAGCTAGGGTGGGAACCAGCGGTGTGACTGGTTGGCTTCAGTGGTGGTACATAGTCATAATTTAATCGTTGAACGGCAGTAAAATGTGTTTTTACAGTCAAAAACAAACAAAATTTATGCAGAACTGTGTTGCATGCAGAGAAATTGATAAAAATATTAGCAGATACCGAAAATGAAAATTTCTCTCTCTCTCTCTCTCTCTCTCTCTCTCTCTCTCTTTCTCTCTCTCTCTCTCTCTCTCTCTCTCTCTCTCTCTCTCTCTCTCTCTCTCTCTCTCTCTCTCTCTCTCTCTCATACATGACTGATTTACTCTACTAATAGCTTTTTATTAACTGTTATAAAGAGTCTGGTACATCAAACAATGAATTATGATTAAGCACGGTACTGAAGGTTGGAGAGAGATCAATTTACCAGATATTCTCTAGTATTCACACCTTCTCCTTTATTCATAAATAGCATTCTTGACAGTTTCGATTAATTTCTATGTGGAGAGTTAAAAATGTTTTTGACTTTTTGTGAATTTGTGTCCAAAATTTGTGTAATTTACGAGTAAACAGGTGTTTTAAAACGGTAGTTACAACAGTCGTCAGTGTATGTAGTGCCGGCTTTCCACACGTCCATGCCTCTGACAGGCCAGCTGCTGTATCAAATAACATTATGACCCAAATTGTTGTGAGCGCTTTGTATCTTCCTCACCATCTCTACATGTGCACACAGCTGATGTGATATGTATGAAGAAATCTCATGTTGCGGTCCTAGGGATAGATAATACACATGCACAGCAGTGTTTGTACATGATTTGAAAAGATGGCACTGAAGAGGGAAGCATATGATGATGCGAGTTGTTCTACGACTATGTATTTGTTTTCAAATTTGATCAGTGAAAATCATCCAGTGATTTTCTATAGCTTTGTACCTGAAAATGAAACTCAACTGTAAACATGCCTGTTGAAGCTACTTGGTGATGATATTTTTTTTTTTTTTTTTTTTTTTTTTTTTTTTTTTTTTTTTTTTTTTTTTTTTTTTTTTTTTTTTTTAACAGGCCATCTCTGTATCAAATAACAGATTGACCCAAATTGTTGTTGATGGCGCTTGGTATCTTCCTGCACCATCTGATACATTGCATCACAGTAGCTGATGTGATTTATGTATGAAAGATCTCATTTTGGGTACCTGGATATAATACATGCACAGCAGGTTTGTACGTTTGAAAAGATGGCACTGAAGAGGGAAGCATATGTGATGCATGTTGTTCGTCGATATGTATTTTTGCGCTTTGCAGCATGATTTGCTCTGTAGGTAAATGCAACGCACTGTTGATTTGTCTTTACAGGTAGCCTAATAAATCATGTATTAAATTTTACATTGTGATTGATTATTTCACTGATGATACTGTGTTATGTGGTAACTGACGTGTGCAAATGGTTGTACCGTGTCATGTGGTACTGATGTGTACAAATGGTTGTACTGTGTGCAGATGGTGATCACGATGAAGGAGGCAGCATCACAAGACAGTGTTAGTTTAGGACTGAGCAGTCATCATGAGTGAGGGTGTGGTGAAAAGAATAGGATGGCTTTGTTCAGTGCAGGTAGTGCAAATGAAGTAGTATTTTGGATGGTAGTAGTTTCAGTGGCATGGGGTAGTGGTAATTTAAAAAAAAAGGTAACAGTGCCCATAACCTATGTGATCCTAGGGAGCAAGGCATCAGAGACCTCGGCTCTCTTAGGGGCCAGCATATTGAGGGCGCGGCCCATCTCTCTCCATCGTGCTTTACCTTCCTGACCTAAGAGGGTAATACCCATTTCAGCTGGTGAGCTGGGGACTGTACTGAAGCAAGGTACACAAACGGTACTCACTTGTTAACCACACGATGTGCTTTGGTGAATGATAAATAATATTTCACATGACTGTATTGTCACCACTGAGAAATAATAGATAATATTTCACATGGCTGTAGTTTGACCACTAGGAAATAATAAATATTTCGCAAGTGTAGTAGTGTCACCACTGAGAAATAATAATATTTCACATGACTGTATTGTCACCACTGCGAAATTATGAATAATATTTCACAAGGCTGTAGTTTCCCCACTGAGAAATAATGAATATTTCACATAACTGTATTGTCACCACTGCGAAATGATAAATATTTCACAAGGCTGTAGTTTCACCACTGAGAAATAATTAATAATATTTTACAACGCTGTAGTGTAACACTGGGGAATAATAAATATTTTACAAGGCTGTAGTTTCACCACTGAGAAATAGTAAATAATATTTCACAAGGTTGTAGTTTGAGCACTGTGGAGTATTTCAGTGTCAGTTGTCTGTGGCTTGTCTCTGAAAGTAAAACTTTCAGGCATGCTTGTTTTTAGCACTGGGATTTTTTTGGGGGGGGGGGGGGGGAGTAAATTAGTTTAGGTTTTTTTTTTCGGGTGGGGTGGGGGAGGGATTGCTGGAGTTTCTGTGGCAGTTGTCTATAAATGACGTAGTATTATGGAAGGCTATAGTTTTAGAATGATCAAGTTAAAAATACTTCAGTTGTCCCATGAAGGGTAATTACAACAATGACACACACAGGATGGATAGAATTTATAATCTGAAAATGATAAAAATTTGGGGGTTGGGGAGGGGGGGGATTACTGAAGTAGTATTAGGAGAGCTTAAGTTAAAGATTAGGGCTGTAGTTTCAGATTGTAAAAGGGGGGGGGGGGGGGATGAGACTATAATGAAGTGGGTGCTTAAGTACAACTCCTTTGCAATCATCCAGGCATAGTACATCTCCCGAATTCGCGGAAATCCCGAAAAAAAAGAAAAAGAACGAAACCCACGGAAAACCAGTCAAGGGATAGGGTGTAACGCTTCCATGCGAGTACTTCCCTTCCCTTTTTACATTGCCAGTCTACTAGATATTTGTTGGCAGAAGGGTGTCCTGCAGCTGTAAGCCTAAGGCAGAAGAGGGGTGAAGAGGGATGGTAGGAAGGGGGATGGGGGGGGGGGGGGGCTTTCACTGGCTGCTCCACTTCAGCGGTGTATGGGGTCAGAGAGCAATGTTTCATAACAATGCGGCAGGCCCCCACGGCCTCCGCCCTTTCTCTTTCCACGAAGGCCTCTCTTTCTCTCTCTCTCTCTCTCTCTCCTCCCCCCCTCCCTCTTCTCTCTCTCTCTCTCTCTCTCTCTCTCTCCCCTCTCTCTCTCTCTCCTCTCTCTCTCTCTCTCCTCTCTCTCTCCCCCTCTTTCTTTTCCCCTCTCTCTCTCCCTCCCCCTCTCTCTGTTTCCCTGTCTGTGTGTGTCTGTCCTTTCTTTCTCTTTCTTCCTCTATCTGCATTAGTGCACATTTGTCTAGAAATGTACTTTTTGCTTGTCATGTGATTACTTGGGTATAGAATCTCGTTTGGATTGAAAAAATGACAGAAAAGTCATACTTGGAGAGCTTATTATAGGGCAGAAATTGCTTAGTATGAAAACTGAAATTAGTTCAAGGAGAGGCCTTTAAACAGGCTAGAATTGTTGAAAAACCTCCAGATCCAGGGGACGTTGCCCCTGACCCCCACAAGGGGCTCTGCCCCTTGACCCTTCCAGGGGGCAATGCCCCTGGACCCCCACTACATTCCAGGGAAAAGTGCTTTTCCTCCAGTACCATGCCTGTCATCATTCCCTCTGCCTTGCTCAAGTCTCCTGGAAAAATTAGTCCGTGCCTCTGATTGTCAGTGGCTTCATCCCTGAAAGTGGAACTTGAAAGTAAGCATACCTGCTACTGCATTATAACCATTACCCTCACCCCCCCTACCCATCCTTCAATCTTTTTTGCCTCATATTTCTGACACTCCACCACATAATGAGTCACGTTGCACCACACGTCAAATTTTTAGATATTGACATTTAATAAATCTGAAAAAAAAAGATTTTGCAAAGGCTATTCAATACAACAAACAGATTGAAAATCGGACAATTCTATGAAAAAGTTATCACAAATTGAAATTATGCACTGTGGGATGTGGCAAAATGAGAAATGGACCTGTTTAGCATCATAACTGAAGGTCAGGAGGGCTTGGGTATTTTAAAAAGCATTTTAAAGCGAAACGAAAAAAAATTACACCTTGACATTTCAGTGAAAGGCAATGCCTATAGTTTATATCAATCTAAATATTAAATTCATGATCCTGCCTAAAATGCTCCTATTGCAAAAGTTGGTTTGGGGCAAAGCGACTTATTTCGTGGGGGAGTGTCACATTTAACAGCATCCAAATTAACCATCATTTACCCTCTCCTCCTACACACTGTCAATCATTCCTATGCTGACATTCAACTGTCAGGACTTAAGCCATCCAAATATTCTGTCATTCATCTGCCATTTCCCATCCCCCATCTTCTCTGCTTCCTCTCTCCCTCTCTCTCCTCTGTCTGTCTCTCTTCGTCTGTCTGTCTCTTCCTTCTCTCTCTCTTTCTCTTCCTCCTTCTCTCTCCTCTCTCTCTCTCTCTCTTCAGTGCTGATTTAAAGCCATCTAAAATACTGCATCCTAGGTAATACCACTTGTGAAATTAAAAAAAAAACACCAAAATGACTACAACCCTCACCTATCACCCCCTTTGCAGCAGCTTATACAAAAAGATGTTTACTGCAGCCCTATTACAAGAGCTCCCCCCCCCCCCCCCCCTTCTCCCTAACCCTTGTTTCAAAAAATGGATGGAGAATGTTCATTTCTAAATTGGCTGCGGAGGGGGAGGGGAGGGGGTTCGTGCATGCCCGTGTTTTTGACTTCTTTTATTTGTGCGTGCGTGCTGTGCGTGCTGGTGCGTGTGTTGTGTGTGTGTGTGTAGTGTGTGTGCCTTTGATCTGTGTGTTGTATGTTTATCAGTGATTTACCTTGACTGAACAAAACTACCTTCTACAGCAGCACAGTCGTAAAAACATGGCTGCACTTCTCTTCACACTTGTTGAAATGTAATTTGAAATACATACGCCACACCCAGCTCTCTTACCAAAATGCAACCGTCATAATGCACCCATCTCCATATGTAAAATAAGGCGACAAACCCCAATAAGAAACCCGCCTCTGCTTGTAAAATAAAGTGATGCAAAATATATTAAAAAAGGCTTCATCACGTGTGAAACAAAACCGTCCAATATACATTGTGGTGAGCTCCCCTAAAGATGCAAAATAAAGCCATCTAAATGACCATCTTGAAACCCACCTCAACATGAGAGACTTGTCTTTTAAAATACTATCGTTGTAATAAACCACAGCCACATGTGAAATAAGCCATCTTTAATATAAATAAATAAATAAATAATAAAAAAACAAGTAGTAAACTTCCACTATGAAATAAAATCATCAAAAATAAAACCTATTCATAATAAACATAACCACATATTAGTTATCTTTAAAAAATAAATCAGTGATAAACCCACCACATGAAATAAAGCCACCTAAAGAAACACATCTCCACATAGGAAATAAACCTAAAAAAACATCATCAATAACGAACCTTGTAAAATAAAGCTGTTTAAAAAAAAAAACCATCATCAATAATGAACCTTGTAACTAAAATAAAGCCATCTTCAAAAAAACAACCATCAGTGATACTTTATAACCTTGTATAAAATAAAAGCCGTCTTAAAAAAACACCCACCACCAAATAACAAACCCACCTCCACATATAAAGCCTCTTAAAAAAAAACACACCCAAAAAGCAATGATCAATAAACACTTATACGCATACAAAATAAAGCCATGTCAGACGACCATCATAATCAACTCCTCCCCCCCCCCCCTCCACATGTGAAACAAAGGCAATTACATAGTTATCCAACTGTTGCATTAAATCCCATGACCATTATGTGAAACAGCCACCCACTATACAATCGTTAGAAACCTACCTTCACAACTGAGATAAACCTTGTAACCACAGTGAAATAAAGAGAAACTTGTCAACATTAAACCGTGAAATGAAACTTGTCAACACATTAAACCTCATAACCACATGTGAAATAAAACCAAAATGAAACTTGGTAGACATTAAACCACATAACCACATGTGAAAAAAAAAAAGTGTGAAATGAAACTAATCGACTTTAAACCTTGTATCCATATGTGAAATAAAACAAAATGAAACATGAAATAAAACCAAAATGAAACTTGTCAACATGAAACCTTGTAACCACAGGCGATATAAAACCAAGATGAAACTTGTAAACATTAAACCTTGTAACCACATGTGAAATAAAACCAAAATAAAAATGTCGACATAAAACCACCTCCACATGTGAAATGAACCCCACAACCAAGAGAAATAAGCCAAAGGTAGAACAAAGCTGTCCAAACTACTACACCCCATGTAATAAAGAAACCCACCACCAATGTAAAGTAAAGCCATCAAAAATGCAACCGTTGTAATCGGTCATACAACCATCATTATAAACCCACACCCACGTGTGAAACAGGGCCATCTTGTGTATAACTGTTAATAAATCCATGTGAAAGAAAGCCATCCAATACAAGCGTCGTGATGAAACCCACAGGGTCTGGGTTAGTGTTGTCAATTCAGTGTTGCACTCAGTTTGACAGTGGGGGTTAAGCTATCACTGGATAGGAGGATTTCCCCCTGGAGTTTATCAGTACCAATTCCATTCCCAATAGTCCTTCAGATGAGACTGTACATTTGTATACACACACATCTGCACTCCATGTAAACCCATTCTGCCTTTCAGAAAAGCAGGCCATGGCATGCTGGCAAAAATGGATGATGAAAGTGTAAACGCTGTTGTCCTGTTTAGACATCATCCCTGAAGTCGGAATGTGGCTACCTTACTGGTGGACGAAACCAATCGTAAGCACAAACATCTCGCCATGGGTGATTTAGGCTAAGGAACAAACTTTTTACAATGGGTAAAAACATATAATGTTAATAAATCCCACAATTCGAGTAAAATAAAGGTCACTTCCAAATGTGAGAATTGATCCATCCAAAATAATACAAATGTTATAAACACACAATTGTGCAATAAACTCGCATCGTGCAAAAATGAAAATTGGCGTATAGTGAACGCTTTATGATGTGAAATGAAAGCATTCTAAGATTCAACAGGCATAATGGATCCACTTGTAAAATCTGTTCTTCAGATGAGACCATAAACCATCATCCTATATGTGAACACATGCAGAGCATCTTAGCACATAAACCTGTTCCACCTTTGGAAGAGTAGGCTATAATGTGGTTGTGGAAACTGATAAAAAAAAACAACTTACAAAACCTCCTGGTGCACATAGGGACTGAATGTAAAGAAAGGTTGGGTACTATCGTGATAATTAAAATAATAAAACCATCCAGCATGCAAATATAATAAACCCACCATCACATGCGAAATGAAGCCATCTATATTCCGTCATAATATACCTACCTCTACATGTAAAATGGTGCCAGCGAAATTGCAATTGTAGTAATCTGTCTCCACATTGAAAAAAACCCATCTTCAATGCAGTTGTCAAAGGCCACATGATGATAAACCCACATCCACATGTGAAATAGGGCCATCTAAAATATAACCACTGTAAACACCCCCCCCCCAAAAAAAAAAAAAAAATATATATATATATATAACCACCTACATGTGTGAAATGAAACCATATATATCTAAAATATAACCACAGTAATAAACCACCTACACTGTGAAATAAAACCATATAAAATATAATCACCGTAATAAATCCACATCCACGTGTGAAATGAAACCATCTAAATTGCAACCACTATAATAAACCTACCTCAACTTGTGAAACAAAGCCATCGAAAATATAACCCCGTAATAAACTCTGGGCCCACCTCGTCAAATAAATCCACTTCAAGTATAACCATTGCAATAACAAACCACCACCACTTGTGAAATAAATATAACCACCATAATAAACCCACCTAGTACCTCTTGTGTGAAATAAAACCACCTAAAACATAACCACTGTAATAAACACACCTCCACATATGAAATGAAGCCATCGAAAATACGTCATAATAGACCCACAACTACATGTAAATAAAGCCATTGAAAATATAACCACCGTATTAAACACACCTCCACATGTGAAATAAAAATTAGAATATATATCCACCGTAATAAACCCACCTCCACATGTGAAATAAGCTATCTAAAATATAATAAAGCCACTTTCACATGTGAAATAACGCTGTCTAAAATAAATTGCAATAAAGCCACTTCCACATGTGAAATAATGCTATCTAAAATGCATTTTAATAAGCCCACCTCAATTCCATTATCCTGATATAAAAAAATAAACCAATAAAAATAAAACTATATAAAATACGCCATAATAAAACAACTTGATCTGAAATAAAGCCATCTGGAGTACACCTGTACTGCGCTAATCTGTCCCCACAGATGATGTAAAGTCATCTAAAATATAATTGTTCCCCGAACAAATGAACGAAAGCCATCCAAATACAACGGTCATAATATAAACTGCACCCACATGTGAAATGAAAAATGTACAAAATACAACTGTTGTAATAAACCCACCCCCAACATAACATGTGAAACAAACCATCCAAAACACTTACAGGTGAAATAAAGTCACCTTCCACTCCTACCTGTTCCTTGGCTAGAGTTCCAGGTTCATCTATGGTGAGATTTTTGTGTAATGACCATTATTTATTGCCCACCATACGGTAGCTGCTGTTTCCAACTTCAGGGATGTACGCTATACTGGGTGTGTTTGTGTTTTTGTGACGCAGACGTGAATTGGGCGATCTTTAACGTACATATTTCATCTTCTGCGCGTGTATATACACAAAGGGGATGAAGGCACTGGCGGGTCTGCTCTTGAAGCTGTCCTGGGAGATCATAAAAATCCCCATCATTAAATTTGAATTAAATTTAATTCAACGGACGCTGTCGAAGATTTGAACCCATGGGATTAAAGTTTAAAGGTCTTAACCATTTGGCAATAGCAGCTAAGGCAGGCCATTACAATAAAGTGACCTCTAATATGAAATAACGCCCTCTAAAATCCATCCAAAATAAATCATTGTTATAAACCTAGCTCTACATGTGAAACACACTAAAACCAGTTGCACTTGTGCACACACACACACACTAATATATATATTATATATTATATATATATAAAATCAACATATTACACTTTCAATCACGGCAGATCTAAGTGTGAAATACAACCAGCTGGCCACAACCCCTCCCTCCTCCAACCCCCCTCCTCACCCCCCATCTAAAACAAACACAAAAAGCAAACACAAACAAAAAAAACACCACCCCAAAACAAAAAACAAAAAAAAAACAACATCAACCAGCTGTTCAAGGGGAGAGCACATTACTACTAGAGCAGGCTTTCTTTCCTTTTTTCTTTCTGCAAGTGTCGGTGTTTCTCTTAAGAGTGGCTCCTTTCTGCAGTTTTGCCCGACAAGGCATGCTGCATATTGTGTGTGTGTGTGTGTGTGTGTGCGCGCTCGCGTGTGTGTGTGTGTGTGCGCGTGCGTGTGTGTGTAAAAGTGCAATAGCAATAATATGCATTTTGCTCACAGGACCACAGTTGTTATTGTTAATGAGTAAATAATTATGCCGAGCGTATAATGTGCAAGTGTGTGAAGGGATCTCTAATAATCTTCCAGTAACTAATGTGGGTTTTTTGTTGTTTTTAAAGTAATACATTCTTGTAATTCTTATTGTTTATTGTCTCATCCTAAAGACTGCCAGGATACGGCCACCTTGATGGTGGATCAAAACAGTTGCAGATCATACATGCAGCATCTTGCCACTGGTGAACCTCTGAACTCTAGCAGAGGACGGAAAAAAATCCCAAAGACTAGCACACAGGCCATCATAGAATAAACCAGTCAAGCTTTTAAAGTAATTTTTTTTTTGTTCCTGGTTAACTTTCAAGATTAACCAATGGTGATATATTTGCGTATGCAACTGTTTTAGCCCAGTTTTAAAGTAATTTCAATCTGACTTCGTGGATGATGTTTAAACACAACACTAGTATGCAGGCATTTATGAAATGTTGTCATCTGTGCCTACCAACATACTTACTTACCCAGGCTTTGCACTCTAGAGCCTAAAGCGCAAATCCATAGTCTTCCGAGACTGATGGATGCCTACAAGTCTACTACCAGCTTATGGTGGCCACTCTTCCTGAAGGCAGAACAGGTTTTAACATGTATGCGAGATGCTCTATATGTGTTTGCATATGGGACCTCTGTTTATAGTCTCATGTGGACATTCGGGACAGTGGTGGAGTCAGTACTGGTGTAACTCCTGGGGAAAAATCTGGAATGAGTGTCTTGGTGATGGCTCAAACCTAGGGCATAGATCACAAGTTCAGTGATTTAACCACTGGCTATCCTGACCCCCCCCCCCCCCCACACACACACACAATAGGAATCAAACCTACAACCTTTTACTTTCTAGGCAGGTGTGTTACTTTTGAACTGATCACCTGTAAAGTTTGTGTAACAGTCTTGGGGATTTCAAGCATTAAGTTCGAAGAATGGATGTAGTACTGAACTTGAGAAAGAGAGAGAGAGAGAGAAGAGAAGAGACAGACAGAGAACAGAGGAGAAAGAGAAGAGAGAGAAGAAAGAAAGACAGACAAGAGAAAGAAGAAAGGAGGGAGAGAGAGAGGTCGAAACTGAAAGAAAACAATACAAGCAATCGCTAGATTTGCTTTAAAGCAGATTTTATTGCAGATGGAGAAGTCACAATGTCAGAAAGCGAAAAACAAAACCAGAGAAAGGACAAAAAAAACCCAAACCCTAAAAAAAGTCTCATTGCTAATTCCTCCTCCAACAATGTATAATAGTCTGCAAATCTATGCTGAGTTTTGGCAAGTAACTTTACGGCCGACAAACATACACACAACATGCTCTGAAATACACAAAAAAACAAGCCAGTATTAACTAACCACTCCACATCTGTTCATTGATGCAGCATACTTCAGTGTGTGCATGCTGTGTGTGCTTCTCACAACAATCTTTAGTCTCTCTCGGCTTCAAGCTCATCACTTCAAATCTGTTCAATTGATACAGCATATTCCAATGCATACTGTGCCTATTCTCAAGACAGTCTTTAGTCTGTCCTAACTTCCAGCTTATCACATCAAATCTGTTCTTTTACTGGACCATACTTTTCATACATCTAGTGTACTTCTTATGATAATGTTGATTCTCTCTCGCTTCTCTCTCAGCCAAAGGTGGAGAAATGATAAACACAGCCAAAAGAAAATGGGTGCACAACACTGCTACAGTTTGATCTCTTTGATGAGAGCAGCCAAAGTTTCATGCAGCAACCCTCCTCCAATGCCCCCCCCCCAAAAAAAAAACACCACCACCAACCCCAACCCTAAACAAACAGTTGTAAAAAACACAATGCAAAGCAATACAAAGACTAGGCAGAAAGTTGGAGTCTTTTTTCATATTCCAAAAAAAAAAGAGTCATCTATGTCTTGGGCAGTCATGAATTCAGAATCTCCAACATAACGGCTCTACTTCTCTCTACCACTAGAGTCTACCTGTTTTAGAGGCAACCCAAATATGGAACACCATCGCAAACTCACCACACAACACTAGGGAAACAGCGAATAGTTTACTTGACAAAAATGAAAATCAGGAATACAATCCACACCCTGCTGACGAATATGCATAAAATAAATGAATAAAATCTATGATTTATAATGCACTTAAAAACCTCAACATCCATTGGAGTTATTGCACTAAAGAACCCAGTGAATAAGCAGTTTAGGGAAAGAAAATGGAAAAAAAGCAATTTCTCATGAACCTTCAAATAATTTACAATTCTCCATTGTGGGTATGTCAGACCCATGGTAGGCATTTTAACACCAACATCTTAGACAACAGTGGTTTTGTCAACCAGACATATCACACTAATATCATTTATAAACCATGTGGATTTATCTGTTTGTGTATTAAACTTAAAAAAAAAAGCTTCATGAGATATAAAAGTGTGAGACTCTACAGAGACTGTCGACCTGTTTGTTCTTTATAAATTGTGGGTTGTTTGTAAAATAAAAAAGAAATCCAAAAACACAGCAACAGGGGGCATCACTATATTTTTCTTCTTTGCATGCCAGTGAATAATTCGAATGCAAATGCTTTGATGTTTTGCTTTACAAAATTCAGCGTTATATGAATTCCATATCTTATCACTATTTATTCTTTGCAAAGTAAGAAAAGCTGGACTCTTTGAGACACAAGAAACAAGAACAGAGAGGCAGAAACGCTACATTTCTCTAGCTATCAATTCATTTACAAGAAAATGAATGAAACTGGTCAGAAATGATTATCTAGCTGAGTCAGAGGAATACTCCTAAAATTTCAAGACTTCACACTGAAAAAGTTTAAAAAAAAAGTTAAAAAAAAAAAGAAACTGGGACTGTCAGTTGCACAAGTCATCCCTCAGGGCATCAGTGCTGGCTCAGTCTGCGGTACATCTCTGTTGTGGCAGTATCCCCACTGGCTTCTGCCTCAGACAGTATTTTCTGAAACATGTCCACAAGTATCATCACAAGCAAACTAAACAAAACAAAGCAAGCAAAAAACCCTTACCCCCTCCCACAAAAAACCCTTTACCCCCTCCAACAAAAACCAAAAACCCTTACCCCCCTCCAACAAAAAACCAAAAAACCTTTACCCCCCCTCCAACAAAAAACCTTTACCCCCTTCCCACAAAAACCTTTACCCCCTCCAAAAAAACCCAAAAAACCCTTACCCCCTCCAACAAAAAAAAAAAAAATGGAAGAATTATGCATGTGACAACTGAGAAAGTGGAGACACTCCGTCTGACTATGCAGTGACCACCCCAAAAACAAACAAACAACAACAAAAACCTAGTAGAAAATAGTATCTCTTTTTTTCTTTTTGTTGTTCCTCAGCTAAAGCTCTAAGGTTCACCAATGGAGATACTTTGCGTTTTTCACCGTTTTAACCCACCACGATTAACTGATTAAGGTACCCACATTCGACTTCAGAGATAAACTGGTATCTGAAATGTGACGCTCCACCACATAATGAACGGAGTGCACATGAGGTCAATTTTTAGTTATTGACATGCTATTAATGGCAATAAAGTGGCTATCAAATACAAAAAACAGATTGAAAATCGGACAATTCTGTGCAACATTATTACAAATTGAAATGAAGACTGCAGGATGTGACAAATGAGAAACGGTGCAAGTTTATTTCTAAACAGGTTGTCAGAATGAGTGCTTTGGTATTTTCAAAACCCATTTAAAAGCAAAAGGAATAAAAATGATACCTTGATATTTCATTATAAGATAAATAAACAGATCTAGTTTAATAATCAATCAAAATCACAAAATTGACAACTTGACCCCCACCTGCCTTTAAAGGCTCCTACCGCAAAATTGGGTAATGTGCTAAGCGACTCATTTCGTGGTGGAGCGCCACAAATATGTTTCTTTGTTTCCCAGCTGGCACACTGCATGTGATTTAAATTTAAAAAAAAAAAAAAGTTTAGCTACAACATTTATCTCATATTTGTTTGTGTGTGTGAGCATCCAACCTTTTTCCAATACAGAAAAGGTGAGATACAAAAGCTGCCCAAACATTGCTGGGCTGTATGGATAATACCCTGCTTAAGGGAACAGATGACATTTACACAACTGCATACACACGGGGACTGGATGCAAAACAGCACAAGAGTGCTTATCCCATTATCCTCAATATAAAAGATAAAAAGAAAGAAAGAAAAAGAAAGGGCCCTGGGAGTAATGCTCCCTCCCCCCTCCTTCCCTAGATATTAAATAGATTTTCAGTGTTTCAAAATTGCATGGAATTCTCCCCTGAAATATATGTGTATATCCCCAAAATGCAAGTAAAATTGCTTATTTTGACCATTAGGAATACAAAGAAATGCAAGGAAAAAGAAAGCAAAGAGAAAAAAAAGCAAGGCCTTTGAGACTACTTTGGCAAATTGAAGTGAAAGAATCCCCTTCCCCCTCTCACCACACACACACACACACACACACACACACACACACACACACACACACACACACACACACAACACACACACACAAACGCACACACACAAACGCACACACACAAACACAAACACAACCCCCCCCACACACACACACACACACACACACACAACACACACCACAAATGCACACACAAACGCACACACAAACGCACACACACAACGCACACACAAACGCACACACACACACACACATTTCGCCATTCTACTTTCATCAACAACAGTCCTCAGCCAGACGCTCACCATACTTGTCACTAAGACTTATCAAGATCATCCATTATTTTTTGCTGTGCTCACTTGTTTTCGCCCTGATCATGACAAGTGTTTTTATTCAATAATTGAAATGTTGTGTGGGTGTATCTTGTCCATGATGAAACTGATCCTGAAAGTGTTTTCCATGAGGGGGCTAAGACTTCAGCACTTGAACACCTGTTTCATACAGGCTCAAAACTCGATAGTCTTTGGAGCACACTCATCATGTTTTGAGAGGCCCTTCAGCAAATTCAGAGGGTGTCTCTGAAATAGTATATAAAAGCCCTTCTTCTGGTATCTTTTCTGTATCCATTATCACTACTGTAAATGCCTAAAGCAATCTTTCTTTCAAACTCACAAACACATACATACATGCATGCACACACGCGCGCACACACACACACACACACACACACACACACACACACACACACACACACACACACACACCACACACACTCACTCTGAAGTTAACAATAGTGCAGACTCTGCTCCCCCCAAAAGTACTTCAGATGAGGCTGTAAATTGAGGTGCTGTGTGCAAACACACAGAGAACATATTGCGCACATGTTAAAACCTGCTCTTTTTTTTTGAAAGAGTAGGCCAGAGTGTGCTCAGAAAAATATTTACAAAACTGCATACACACAGGGGGAACTGGATGTAAAAAAAAGCACAAGAGTGCTAATCCCATTAATCCTTGATATAAAAGAATAAAATAAAAACTATAAAAATAAACAGAGGATAAAACTACGACCTGGTGTCCCCTACCTGTAGCAGATCAG
>CM060328.1:24030221-24037721 GCA_030674155.1 Stramonita haemastoma
TTCATTTGTACCACATATCTTCTTTAAGTTTTTCCTTGTTCAAATATGACTTTCTCTATTTTTTTCTCCTTTTTAAAATTTTTTAAAATTTTTTATTTTATTTTATTTTTTAGATGGATGGCTTGATGAAAAAAAGCAATTGTACTGCTTACTCAATGTACCATCTGGAAATAAAAGTTTGACTTTGACTTGACTTTGACTTTGACACACACATTATACTCATGGTCTGCTGATTCGAATCCCGTTCAAGGGGATATTTTCCCATGGAGTTAACATCGGTGCTGAATCCACCTCCCCCAAAAGTCCTTCAAATGAGACTATAAATAGAGGTCCTGTGAGCGAACGCATATTGAACACCTTGCGCACACTTTAAAACCGTTTCCACTTTTCGGGAGAGTAGGTCATGGTGTGCTGGTGGGAACGGATGATAAACTAATCACAGTAATGTGATCCCTGTACAAGATACCACGAAGTCTGCGAAAGGATCTCCTCTCCACTGCCTGTTTCCTCCTTTCAAATTTTGTTGTTGTTGCTTCGATTTTACATCTGTTCACTCAAAGTGATATTAGACGAATGTCTACTGTTATGGTCCATGTTTCATACGTGTACAAAAATACAGACATGACCAGGGAACTGCCCAGCTGCCGCTGTAGTCTAGTGGTTAGGACGTTGGACTCGTAATCTAAAGGTTGCGGGTTTGATCCCAGCTTTCGGCTATGGCGTTGTGCCCTTGGAAAAGGCACTTTACGGCTATTTTCTCACCCCACCTATGTGTAAAAGGGGTACCAACCTTGTGTTGGGGGTTAACCCTGCGATAGACTGGCGTCCTATCCAGGGGGGAGTCTATGTCTCTCAGTCGCTTAACGCCACAGATACCGGGTTAAGCACCGGCCTGATGAGCCTTAGGCTCGGGACAGACTTTAACTAACTTTTTAACTAAGGGAACTGCCCCCCACTGCACACCCCTCACCCAAAGCGTAAGTATTCTCAGGTAGAGGTATAAGACAGGACACAGGGCACAGGGCCTACCTGGCATTGGAGGGCTGATGGACCAGGGCCAGAAGCACCTGGGTCAGTCGGTACGTCTGCTGGCTGAGTGCACCTACAGCCTCACAGGCCTCCTCCACTTCCCCAATCAGTTGGTCTGAGTCGCTGCTCTCTCCTCCCTCCTGCACATCATCGTCAATGTCATCGTTGTTGTTGTTATCGCTGTCATGATGATGATAATGTTCATGATCATTATCAGCATTATTATCAATGTCACTGTTATCCTGTCATGCAGATGATAATCTTCATGAACATTATCAGCACTATCATTAACGTCATTGTTGTTATCACTGTCATGAAGATAATATTCTTCATGTTCATGATCATTATCAGCATTATCATTAATGTCATTGGTGTTATCAAAGTCATGACGAGGATAATGTTCACAATCATTGTCACCATTACTGTCAATGTCATTGTTGTTATCAATGTCATGTTGATGATAATGTTCACCACCATAATAATATGTAATAATAATAACCATAATAATATAATGTTAAATTTTCAGCATTATCATCAATGTTGTTGTTGCTATCCTGTCATGATGATGATAATGTTCATGATCATTATCAGCATTATTATCAATGTCATTGTTGTTATCCTGTCATGATGATGATAATCTTCACCACTATAATAATATGCAACAGTAATAACCATAATGATATAATGTTCACGATCATTATCAGCATTATCATCAATGTCACTGTTGTTATTATTGTCATGAAGATGATAATCTTCATGATCATTATCAGCATTATCATTGATGTCATTGTTGTTATCAAAGTCATGATGAGGATATTAATGTTCAGATCATTGTCACCACTACCATCAATGTCATTGTTGTTATCAATGTCATGATGATGATAATAATGTCATTGTTATTATAATATCATGATGATGATAATGTTCATGATCATTGTCACCATTACCATCAATGTCACTGTTGTTATCACTATCTAGACGATGATAATCTTCAACACCATTATCATCAGCATTGCCATCAATGTCACTGTTGTTATCATTGTCATGATGATGATAGTCTTTATGATCATTACCATCAATGTTGTTATCACTGTGATGATAATAATGATGATGATCTTCTTTACTACCACAATCATTATCATCACAGCTGTCATCATTCTTTCTCTTAGTGACCATGCCTTTATCCTAATGAGAGAGAGACGAGAGAGAGAAATAGAGAGAGAGAGAGAGAGAGACAGGAGAGAGAGAGAAGACAGAGAGGAGAGAGAGAGAAGAAGAGAGAGAGAGAGAGAGAGAGAGAGAGAGAGAGAGAGAGAGAGAGAGAGAGAGAGAGAGAGACAGACAGACAGACAGACAGACAGACAGACAGACAGACAGACAGACAGACAGACACACACACACACACACACACACAAGGACAGAGAGGGACAGAGAGAGACAGAGAGAGACTGGTGACAGATGCAGAGACAAGTAGAGAGACAGAGAGAATGAGACAGAGGATGACATACAGGGGTGAACGGAGAGACTCACCACAAGGAGCTGGTGAGCAGCCATCCATGCCATGGTGAGTAGACACACCACCTTCACCATCTTCCCACTGAAAACACACCACACATAGTTAGTGTGATTATGTATCAAACATACCACACAAAGTGCGTGTGATTATGTATCAAACACAACACATACAGTGTGTGTGATTATTCATTACACACACCACACATGGTCTTTGAGGTTATTTATCAAGCATACCACACACAATTTTTGTGATTACTTACTAAAAATTCCACACATAGTGTTTGTGAGATTTATTTAACACACTGCACATAGTGTTTATGATTATCTATCAAATACATTACACATAGTGTGTGATTATGTATCAAACATACCACACATAGTGTGTGTGGTTAGTTATAAAAGACACCACTCATAGTGTGTGTGATTAGTTATAAAAGACACCACTCATAGTGTGTGTGATTAGTTATAAAAGACACCACACACAGTGTGTGTGATTAGTTATAAAAGACACCACTCATAGTGTGTGTGCTTAGTTATAAAAGACACCACTCATAGTGTGTGTGTTAGTTATAAAAGACACCACTCATAGTGTGTGTGCTTAGTTATAAAAGACACCACTCATAGTGTGTGTGATTAGTTATAAAAGACACCACTCATAGTGTGTGTGATTAGTTATAAAAGACACCACTCATAGTGTGTGTGCTTAGTTATAAAAGACACCACTCATAGTGTGTGTGCTTAGTTATAAAAGACACCACTCATAGTGTGTGTGATTAGTTATAAAAGACACCACTCATAGTGTGTGTGATTAGTTATAAAAGACACCACACACAGTGTGTGTGATTAGTTTATAAAAGACACCACTACACAGTGTGTGTGATTAGTTATAAAAGACACCACTCATAGTGTGTGTGATTAGTTATAAAAGACACCACACACAGTGTGTGTGATTAGTTATAAAAGACACCACTCACAGTGTGTGTGATTAGTTATAAAAGACACCACACACAGTGTGTGTGATTAGTTATAAAAGACACCACTCACAGTGTGTGTGATTAGTTTTAAAAGACAGCACCACAGTGTGTGTGGTTAGTTATAAAAGACACCACTCACAGTGTGTGTGATTAGTTATAAAAGACACCACACCAGTGTGTGTGATTAGTTATAAAAGACACCACTCATAGTGTGTGTGATTAGTTATAAAAGACACCACACACAGTGTGTGTGATTAGTTATAAAAGACACCACACACAGTGTGTGTGATTAGTTATAAAAGACACCACTCATAGTGTGTGTGTTAGTTATAAAAGACACCACTCATAGTGTGTGTGATTAGTTTTAAAAGACACCACACACAGTGTGTGCGATTAGTTTTAAAAGACACCACACACAGTGTTTGTGTTTATCACACACTTCACACAAAGCATTGTGATTACTTATCAGACCACAAAAAGTGTTTGTAATTCTGTGATTATTGTCAAACATACCACACAAAGCATTTGTGATTATTTTTCAAACACATCACCCATAGCGTTCGTGGTTATTTGTAAAACACATCACACAAAGTGTGTGTGATTATTTATCAAACACACCATTCGTAATGTTTGTGGTTATTTATCAAACACCACACACAAAGTATTGTGGTTATTTGTAAAACACATAAGTGCTGACTCCACTTTCCCCTAAAAGACCTTCAGATAAGACTGTAAACTGAGGTCCCATGTATGGTCCCACACACTATAAAACCTGTTCTGCTTTCACAAGGTAGACTATGTATGCCGGTAGAACGGATGACAAATTTACAAACTGCATACACACAGGACTGGATGCAAAAAAGCACAGGGGGGGTTCTTATTACATTATTCTCAAAATAAAATAAAAAAAATTTTTTTTTTAAAGAGATAGAAGCCCTGGAATAAAGGAAAGAAAACCCCTGAGGTATTCTGCATACATATACCAGAAGTACAACAGCAGGGGCAGGACACAGCGCACAAATTCAACATCACTCAATCAAGAGTGCTAAATCTACCACACCCTTTCCTTTTACTTAGTCCAAGTGTGTGTCAGTTCCTGCTATAATTAGCACCAGCTGGCCCCCCCACCTAGGCTGGGATGAGATGCATTAATTAGCAGGTGAGAGGAGCTGAAAGTGGGAGGGAAACTGACAGCTGTGAGGAACATACCCAGGAATGAAGGTGGCAGGATGGTTAAGATGTTTGCCTGCCAACAAGTAAACTGTGAGTTTCTGGGTTTGTACCCAGCCTCGCCCTTTCTTCCCAGTTTGACGAAAAAATCGAACTGAATGTCAAAGTCATTCGGATGAGACTATAAACCAAGGCCCTGTGTGCGAACGCACGCAGAACATCATGCGCACACGTTAAAACCCTGTTCTGCCTTTCAGAAGAGCAGGCCATTGTGTGCCGGTAGGAGCGGATGACAAAATTATAAAAAAAACCCAGCATGCACACAGGAGTCATGTTTTCCTTGAGGGGAAAAAAATAATGGGTAGGCGCTGCACTTGTGGCAACGCGCTCTCTCCAGGGAGAGCAGCCCGAATTTCACGCAGAGAAATCTGCAGTGACATAAAGGGGTATAATAAATAAAATAAAATACCTGGGGCCCTGTGCTCGCTGCAAGGCCTCCCTGATCACTACACCTGTCTCCTGCCAACGTTTTCTCCCTCACCAGTCCACACAGCAACACCTGTACACATACCATATAATCCATACATGTATATACATACATATGCACAAAAGGCATACACATGTACATACATGCATGAACGCATGGACTACTAACAATTGCATGCACTACTACATGAACTATACTACAAATGCGCGCACAACTACAAATACACATGCATGTACATAAGAACACCCACACACACACACGCACATGCGCATATACACACACACACGGACACACACACACACGCACACACACAAACACATACCCACCTACCCACCCACACAAATAGATTTGAGTGTATGTAAGCATGTGTGTGTGAGAGAGTGTGTGTGTGTGTGTGCATGCTTGCGTGCGTGCGTGCGTGTGTGTGCATGCGCACGAGTGCGTGCGTGTGCATGAGTGTGCGTGTGTTTGTGCATGTGTGTGTCTGTGCGTGTGCATGTATGCAGATGCATGCATTTTCCTGCCTGCCTGTGTGTATGCCAGCATACATGTACGTATGTATACATGTGGTGGGCCCACCTGCCAGAAGAAGAGGGGTTTTCCATCACACAGGACCAGGGGTTCCAGCCCCGCCTGATGCCGGTCCACCACACACTGCAGGACTGACGCCAGCTCTGACTCCTCCCGTCCTGAGGACGCCAGCTGACACAGTGACACACAATCCATTGTCAATCCATCCATCCATCCATCCAGCAATTGTATATCAATCCATCAACCAATCCACCAACTTATCCATTAATCCAGCCATCAATCTAACCTTTGATGAATTGAATTATCGATTAATCCATCCATCAACCATCGCTTGATCTACCAATCAATCATTGGTTATTCCAACAATAATTATCAGTTGATACAACAATCAATCATCGGTTAATCCACTGACCAATCATCAGTTAGTCCATCAGTTAATCCACCAATCAACATCATCAGTTAATCCACCAATCAACATCATCAGTTAATCCACCAATCAACATCGGTTAATCCACCAAATCAATCATAAGATAACCCACCAATCAACCATCAGATAATCCATCAATCAACCATAGGTGAATACATCAATCAATCGTAATTTAACCAACAATCACTTCATCAATGAATCCAACAATCAATCCATCTATCTTCAATCAATCAACCCAAAAGCAATCAATCAATCAATGAATCAATCCATCAGTCTACCACAGCAATGTAAAATCCATTCTCAATCTATCATCAATGGACCAAACAAATAAGTCCACTGTTACCAACATACATCCAACTCCTTTCTAAAAAAAAAAATACACATGACACCACATCTGTTCTAGATTCTCTGACAGATACTGAAACACAACAAACCAGCTGAATATTTAAAAAAAGGGGAAAAAAGGATAACAATAATAATGATAATGAAATAAAAATCTGATTAACTGGATGTAGGTATACATGCATAAGACAGAGAAAAGGTAAACATAACCTATGATGTTATCTATTTCGCTGAAAACTTGATGAAACCCAAACAGTGGGCATGCTCAAATTAGTACACATGTCACAGTGCACAAATCCAACATCACTCAGTAAGGCCTATCAAGAGTGCTAAATTTAGCATGCTCCTTAGTCCATGTGTGGTCAGTTCCTGCTGTAAATAGCACCAGCTGGCCACAGCTGGGCTGGGATGGGATGGAATAATTAGCAGCTGAAAAGAGCTGAAAGTGGGGGAAACTGACAGCTGTGATGTGCCCTCTCTCTTTCTGTCTCTCGTCTGTCAGTCTCTCTCTCTCACACACTATAATTTACTCCCTCCACCCCTCCCCCCTCTTTCCACTCACTTGCTCCAATGTCCTCCGACTTCCGTCAAAGTCGTTCAACATGATCTGTGTCACAGCTTTCTGCTTTAAGCACCACACTCGCTGCCTGACTGTGACCTTGCTGGAAAATCAAGGCCAGGTCAAGGATGGCGACCTCTCGGGTCATCAACGTCGCGTCACCCTTGGTAACAAAGCGGATGACCCCTTCAGCGTGCATGGCGCTGGCCAACCCGAGCAGCACCCCTATGTCATCTGAGCAGACAGACATTTTTCATCAGTTGTTTTTTGTCCAGTGTGCTGAGTGTGTCAGTCAATATCTAAAAAAAAGAAAAGAAAGACATTAGTGGAGAGACAACGGAGATGACAGAGAAGAAAGAGCGAGAAAGAAGAGAGAGAGAAGAGAGAGAGAAACACTGAACATTTTTATTGTACTTCGGCCTTGGGCCACAATTCAAGTGAAAGGGGCAAAGGGGAGTGTAATAAG
>CM060328.1:24042721-24060221 GCA_030674155.1 Stramonita haemastoma
GCTGCCTTGGTGTCCTCCCCATTGCCCCCTCTGTATGCCACCATGCCTAGAGCCGCCCACACGTCCGACCTGTCTCTGTCTGTCCCCGCCATGTTTAGGGCCTTCTGGTACACTGAAAACAACACAACACAATAAAATACACTAAAACACAGTGCCTTCTGGTACACTGAAACACAGCACAATACAATACAATACACTAAAACACAAAACAACATAATGAAACACAACAAAACACAATACACTGAAACCAACACAATACACTGAAAAAACAACAACACAACACAATACACTGTAACACAACACAACACACTGAAACACAGCACAACACACTGAAACACGGCACAACACACTGAAACACGGCATAACACACTGGAACACAACACAATACACTAACACACCGCACAACAATACACTGAAATACAACACAACACAATACACTAACACACAACACAATGACACGCAATACAACACACTGAAACACAAAACAACACACTGAAACACAACACAATACACTAACACACAACACAACAATACACTGAAATAAAACACAACACAATACACTAACACACAACACACTATCACACAACACAACACAACACAACACACTGAAACACAACACAATATAATTCAATACACCCCAATCTCCCCAAAGTCAAAATGCAGCTACCATTATGATGGGCAAAAACCGGGTCGCATATCAAAAAACCCCCTCACCATTGGTGATCCTTGGAGCTCTTGCTGAGAAAAGCATCCCCTCTCCCCCCACCCCAAAACATTACAATTTCCTGCTGTTACCCTGAGATCTCTGACACTTCACTCCCCAAAGACCACGTACATTATGGGAACATCTTTACCTTTCACTTACTCAGTCCCATGTCCCAAAGGGCGTAGGGGGGACGTGAGAGAAGACGCAACAGAGATCTTTTTCCATGCTTCATGATCCTGTGTGGCTAGTAGGTGTTGCAGGGGTTGGGCGGTCCAGTCTTTGATGTTGTCAACCCATGATTTCTTTTGGTGGCCTCTTCTCCTCTTGCCTTCGACTGTTCCTTGCAAGATGGTTTTTGCTAAGGTGTTGTGTCTTGTGGTATGACCTAACCACATCAGCTTTCTCCTCTTTATGGTGGAAAGCAAAGGCTCTTGGGGGCCCACACGCTTTTTGATTTCTTCTTTTACATAGTTATCGGTCTTGTGTTCTTTGTATGATATTTTGAGGAGTCTACTGTGGCACTTGTTCTCGAATGCTTGGATTTTCCTGTCTAACTCTGCTGTCAGAGTCCATGATTCACAGCCATATAGGAGGATAGATATCACGAGGGATTTGAAGAGGTGGTATTTGGTGCAGAAGCTTATGTTGTTGCTTCTGATGATCCTCTTGAGTCTGGCTTTACCTTTACCCACCCTTAAACGAGCTACTTATGCAAAAATCTCACCACAGGTGAACCTCAGCACTCTAGCCGAGGATCAAAAACAAAAAGAAAAAATATAAAAAGAAAATTAAAAGCATCACCACTGTTGCTGCCTATCAGCAAAGACAGGGACTGCACTGATCAGACACTTTCTGTTTCTTTTATTTTGAGGATAATGGAATAAGCACTCACCCTGGTAGCTTTCCTGCAGTCTTCCAGCTCTGTACAGTGCCAGGCCCCACTGACATAGGTCGGCAAAGCTCTCGGCACGTTTCTCGTACACACCTGCAGCCTCACTGTACAGCTCGTTTTTGCTGTCAACAGTGGTGTTCAGGTGGTGTTTACACTGGATATGGGGAGTAGGATTGATGGGGGAGAGTGGTGTGTGTGTGTGTGTGTGTGTGTGTGTGTGTGTGTGTGTGTGTGTGTGTGTGTGTGTGTGTGTGTGTGTGATGTAGTGTGATGTGTGTGTGGTGTGGTGTGGTGTGTGTGGTGTGTGTGTGTGTGGTGTGGTGTGGTGTGGTGTGGTGTGGTGTGGTGTGTGTGGTGTGGTGTGGTGTGGTGTGTGGTGGTGGTGTGTGTGTGTGGTATGGTGTGTGGTGTGGTGTGTGTGTGCACGTGTGCATATATGCATACATTATATACCATAAAATGAGTCCTTTGGATAAGACTATAAACCAAGGTGCCATATGCAAATGCATGCAGAGCATCTTGTACACAAGTTAAAACCTGTTTTGCCTTTTGGAAGAGTAGGCCATAGCGTGTTGCCAGGAACAGATGACAAAATTTGAAAAAAAATGCATGCACACTGGTGTTGTGAAGAGACATCATCCCTGAAATCTGTATGCAGCTGTCTTGATGGAGGGCAAAAATGGTCGCATATGCCAAATCTCACCATTGATGTACCTTGGAGCTGTAGCTGAGGAACAATATAAAACAATTTTTAAAAATTGTATTAAACAATTTACCTCAGAAGTGGGGGATGGGGTAGCTCAGTGGTCAGAGCGCTTGCTTTCCCCCAGCCAAGGTTAAGCAGCATTGAGTCTGGTTGCAAACTGGATGGATGACTGTTTGCGCACATTGGCTACAGTACAGTTCCCCCAGTTCACCCAGCTGTAAATGGGTGTCTGCCCTCTTTAGGGTCAGGGAAGGTAAAGCAGCGATGGAGAGGAGATGGGCGCCACTGCCCTCAACATGCTGGCCCCCAGAGAGGCTGAGGTCTCTGATGCCTCGCTCCCCTACAACCACACAGGTTATGGGACACCTTTACCTTTACCTCAGAAGTGTGATATTCTATTCTAGAAGTCAGAAAGTGTTATGATAACGAATATTTATCTCAGAAGTACGAGTCTTTTTTTTTAAAGTGCCCAGCCCTGATACAAAATGATAAGTTACTATAAAGGCTCACCTCATAAGTCTGGCAAGGTTCAGCTGGATTTGGACACACTGGTCTGCGGTCATTTTTGCAATCTCTGCCAGCTGCACTGCCCTGTACAATTGTGGATATGCAAGGTCGTTATTGTACTTCTTCATCACTACCATCATCATTTTATACACACTTAAATACATGCAGGTATGCACATATGTGCGCGTGCGCACATACACACACACACACACACACACACACACACACACACACACACACACACACACACACACACACACACACACATCTCCCAATCCATTCTCCTATTTCAGAAACATTTGGTATCACCTAAGAAGCAAGATGCTAAATTTCACAACTTACACACATGCACACACACACACCCACACACCCACCCACACACACACACACACACATACACACACCTCTCCCAAATCCAATTTCCTATTTAAGGGGTTGTCTGGCATCACTAGAAGAGGAAAAATGCTACATTTGAACACACACACAATCACACACACACATACACACAACACACACACACACGCACGCACATACACACAACACACACACACGCACGCACATACACACACTCAATCACACACAAACGCAAACACACACACACACACTCACACACACACACACACACATACACACATACACACTCAATCACACACAACCCCCCCCCCCACACACACACACACATATACTTGTGTCCATCTCTCACCTTTGGAAAGCGGTCAGTGCTGACCGTGTCAGGCCTTGGTGCTCCAACAACAGACCCAGCATGTTGAAGGCCCTGGGGTCTTCCTTCTTCAGTTCTGCACACAAACAGGCATCCATCAGGCTCAGAACACTATGGAGTTGCGCTACAGAGCCTAGAGCGCAAAGCCTGGATAACTAAGTATAGAGCAGACCCCCCCCCCACCTCTCCACATCACTGGAATGGTCCATTGGAAAGGTAATTGTCAATATGTATGGTTCCAGTACTGTTGCAGGAGCCACCAGAATATTTCCATATACAGTCCCGAACCGCCTTGTCGTACAGTGTAAAGTAGTGAAGTGTAGTGTTGTGCAGTGTAGTGTTAGAGTAGTGCAGTGCAGTATGGTGCAGTGTAATGTAGTGTAGTGTAGTGCAGTGTAGTGTAGTGTAGTCTAGTGTAGTGCAGTTTAGTGTTAGAGTAGTGCAGAGCAGTATGGTGCAGTACAAGGTAGTGCAGTGTAGTTGTAGCATAGCTGTAAAAAGGCAGACCCCACCCAGACCCTGACACCACACCCTACGACACTCACTTCCGCAGCTCACACAGCATTAAACTGCACCTCACACATCTAACCTACGTAGCACAGTGCAGTGTTGCGTGGTGTAGTGTAGCAGACACAGCCCAGTACATGTAGGTCTTACCTATACCCTACCACACTAGTGAGCAGAATTGCGTAGTGCAGTGTAGCCCACACATCCCACTACAGGTAGATCTAACCTGTACCATACCACACTACTAAGTAGTGTTGCTTAGTATAGTGTAGCACACACACATACCACACTACAGGCAGGTCTTACCTGTGTACCTGGTGAGGGCATCAACAGCAGCAGGTATGGCGGCCATCTGGTGAATGCAGTACTGAAAGGCCTCCGAGTCCTGACGCTCCACGTCCAGCAGTGTGGAGATCACCCAGTGACCGTACCCCATGCAGCTCTCCGTCTGTCTCACACACACACACACACAGAATGAATTTGAACACACAGAGAGAAGGTGTCCAGTCACAGTCAAAGTCATTTTTATTTGTATTTTGTATTTGTGCCACTTTATGTTACAGCAGATTTCTCTTGTGAAATTCGGGTTGCTCTTCCCAAGGAGAGTGCGTTGCCACAAGTGCAGCCCTACCATTTTGTTTCTTTTTCTTGTATGCAATGTATTTGTTTTCCTATCATCCATGAAGGGCAATTAACGATATGCAAGCACATTGGTAGGAATCATTATCTCCAAAGTTGTTGTGTGGGTGGTGGTGTGTGTTGTGTGGTGTAGTGTGTTTGTAGTGTATTAGGTGTAGTTGATGCAGTGGGTTGTGTGGTGTGGTGCATGGTGTTATACAGGTGGTGTTGTGGGTGGTGTGTGTGGTGTAGTGAAGTGTGTGTAGTGTGGAGTGGTGTGGTGTGGTGTGGTGTAGTATGGTGTAGTGTTGTGTGTGTAGTGTGTGTAGTGTAGTGTAGTGTAGTGTAGTGTAGTGTAGTGTAGTGTGGTATAGTGTGGTGTGGTGCAGTGTGGTGTGGTGTGGGTGTGATATGGCATGGTGTGGTGTGATGTGGTGTGGTGCAGAGTGATGTGTGTGGTGTGTGTGGTGTGGGTGTGGTGTGGTATGGTATGGTGTGGTGCAGAGTGGTGTGGTGTGTGTGGTGCAGTGGTGTGGTTGCAGTGTGGTGTGGTGTGCAGGTGGTGTAGTGTAGTGTGGTGCAATGTAGTGTGGTGCTGTATAGTGTGGTGCAGTTAGTGTGGTGCAGTGTAGTGTGGTGCAATGTAGTGTGGTGCAGTATGGTATATGGTGCAGTGTAGTGTGGTGCAGTGTAGTGTGGTGCAGTATGGTATGGTGCAGTGTGTGTGTGGTGCAGTATGGTATGGTGCAGTGTAGTATGGTGCAGTGTAGTGTGGTGCAGTATGGTATGGTGCAGTGTAGTATGGTGCAGTGCGGTGTCGTGCAGTGTAGTATAGTGTGGCTTGGCATGATATGGTATGGCACAGTGTACGCAAAAATAAAGAGACAGAAAAAAAAGACAGATAGAAAAAAGAAAAGTAAAGCGGGTGTACCCACATGTATGCCCAGCTGGGTGGTGTGTCGGGAAAGAGGTCCATGGCCTCTTCATGGCCGACGGCTTCGGCCACCAGGGCCTGGCCGATCCAACTGCCCAGGTACTCCGGCTCCTGGCTCTGTGCCACCTGCAACGCCTTGTGGGCCAACTGACACCACAGGCCACAGGTACAGGTTAGCAGAGTGGATCCATCATCTTGGTGTACATGTATACATCATGTCATGTACCACTGTTTGTGTAGATAGGGATTAGCATTGTCTGTCTTCTTTTTCTTCTTTGTTGAATGCTCAGACAGCAAACTATTGTTGACTGTTATATGTTGTTGTTGTTGCTGGGTGTTCCTCAGCTTGACACTCTGGGGGGTCACCCAGAATGTGCACTCTGACTCACTCATCCCACCTGGAAATCACTGTGAGATTGAAATTGCACACTGAATGAGAAGTTTGTGTGTGTGACTGTTTTTCAAGTACCTTGCACTATAAGCAGCCATACTCAAATGTCAGAGGATATTACCAAACTTATTCATTCTTTAGCTAGAGCTTTAAGGTACACCAACGATGAGATTTTGTATATTTGACTGATTTTTTCCCCATCATGAAGGTAGCTGCAATCCAACTTCAAGTATATATGCTGGGTATGTTTGTGTTTCTGTAACCCACTGAATGCTGAAAAGAACGACAGAATCTTAAACGTGTATATTTGATCTTCTGCATGTGTATATGCACAAAGGGAAATAAGGCACTGGCGGGTCTGCACTTGAAGTTGACTTGCGAGATTGAAAAATCCCCCCACCCCAATCCCTTTTGGTCTTCTGCATGTGTATACATATGGATGGCATTAAAGCATTGGCAGGCTCACACTTGAAGCTGACCTGCGAAATTGTAAAATCCCCACCCTAAATTCACCAGACGCCGCCAAGTTTCAAACCCACGACCTCACGGACCTGCAGGATTGAAGTCGAAGGGCATTAACCACTCAGCTATGGCATCCATCATGACCAAGTCTGAACAGCGTTATGAATGGAGTTCTCCTTACCTGGATGTTGTCGCTACGGAGATACAGGACACCCAGGTTGGTCCATGCCACAGCATTCTGTCAACAAGAAAAGTTGTCACCAGTAAAGAACCCAAGGCAACAGACAGTTCACATCATTATCAGCATGTGGTGTGTCAACTATATGCAGAAACATGAACATGCATACACATTTTTTGTTGTTTGTTTGTTCCTCAGCAAAAGCTCAGGCTTTCATTAGTGAGTGAGTGAGTGAGTGAGTGTGTGTGTGTGTGTGTGTGTGTGTGTGTGTGTGTGTGTGTGTGTGTGTGTGTGTGTGTGTGTGTGTGTGTGTGTGTGTGTGTGTGAGTGTGTGTGTTTGTGTGTGTGTGTGTATGAATGTGTGTGTATATATACATGTGTGTATGTGTGTTCATCATAGTTTCTATTTTTGTATATATTAAGGCTTTTATTAACAGAACTACTACTACTAGTCTTACAAAATCTTAATGAAAATTTAAAAGTGGAGAAAGTTAATGATAGCAAAGATCGCAACTACAAGAACAACAATGACAATGATGAGGATGATGATAATTATGATAATGACGATAATAAAAATGATAATCATGATGATGAAGATAATAATAATTTCATCATCTTCATACACATTTCTATTATCATTATTAGTAATTTGTAATCTAAAAAACACAAACAAAACCAAAGTCCAAGACATTCACTATAGCAAACATCAGCAACAAAATGAGCAAAATTCGTGTATGAAGCAGGCAGGTAAACACACACGCAGGACACACACACACACACACACACACACACACACACACACACACACACACACACATGTGACATACATTGGTTTCACACTGCACAGACTTGATGAAGCAATGCTGGGCCAGGGGCAGGTTTTTCACATCTGTAACAATCACCATTGGCATTGTCAATACCACTGTCATTATCATTGTTAGTACCATTGTCATTATCATTGTCAGTACCTTTGTCATTATCATTGCCATCATCATTGTCATCATTATTGTTAGTACCATTGTCATTATCATTGCCATCATCATTGTCATCATCATTGTCATCATTATTGTCAGTACCATTGTCATCATCACTGTCAGTACCATTGTCATTATCATCATCATTGTCATCATCACTGTCATCATCATTGTCATTATCATTGTCAGTACCATTGTCATTATCATTACCATTATAATTGCCATCATCATTGTCATCATCATAGACATTATCACTGTCACTGTAAGCAGCAGAGACCTCTTCAATATTGCCAATATTCTGTAATATCATTATTGTCATTATCATCATCCCTATCTTCTTCAATACTGTTAGTACTCTGTAACATCAATATTGTCATTATCATCATCACTATCCTCTTCAATATTGTTAACATTCTGTGACACCATCATTTACATTATCATTGTCTTTATCACCGCCCTCTTCAATATTGTCAATATTCTTTAACATCATCATTGTCATTATCACCATCAGCATCATTATCATCTTCAATATTTTCAATATTCTAAAACATCACCATTGTCATTATCATTGTCAGCATCATCATCATCTTCAATATTGTCAATATTCTAAAACATCACCATTGTCATTATAAATGTCAGCATCATCATCATCAATATTGTCAATACTCTGTAACTTTACCATTGTCATCATCATCATCCTCTTTAATATTGTCAATATTCTATAACATCACCATTGTACATCCTCCTCCTCCTCTTCAATATTGTCAATATTCTGTAACATCAATATCGTCATCGTGATTACCAGTATCACATTTATCACTGATAATGTCAATATTCAAAACAGTACTATAACAAGGGTTTTTTTAATATTCTCTTCTACATTCCCAAGGTACTGTCTTACACAACTTGGGATAAAAGAGAGAAAAAAAAACACCACACCAAAAGATGAACAAAGACACACAAACACAAATCCAACAATCACACCAAACTGACATGGACTGGCAGCCACCACGCCCAACGCCGTCCAGTGTCGATGGTGAGTGGGGTCAAGGGTCAGCGACTTCTTCAAGGCTCGCACACACTTCCCCACCACCTCCTTCCTGCTCTCCTCCTCCCCCTGCTCCTTGCACAGGTAAAAGAGGCCAAGGCCAAGGTCGTGCCATAGTGGGGCACTGTCAGGGAGAATTTTCAGCGCCCGGCCGTAACATCTGCAGACACGAAGAGGTCAGATCATCATCATCATCATCATTTACATTTTTGTGTTAATAATTCCCCTGTGGGGATGCTAGGGGGGGGGGGGGGGGGGGCTGTCTGTCAGTATAAATAGTATCCCCACCTTCTAGAAATTCTGAGCTAAGAATTCCCTCTTTTCTATCCCCCTTTTGTTTCTTCTTTGTTCCTTTTCTTTCTGTCACCTCCTATTCATCTATTTTCTGCCTGCTTGGTCCATCTTTTTTTTCCCGAGACTTAGCAGTTCTTTCTCAAGTCAAAGTCAGATCTGCTGGGCCTGACTTGTCAGGTACTTAACAGCAGCGCAACGCATTTTTGCTTATTAAAAGTGTAACAGAGTGCAGATATTTGATCTGCCGCGACTCTGTACAACTTCTCGGCGACGACAGCACGGTCAGACAGTGGGAATGTGGCCTCTAGAAAGAGGCTGCATAAATACTACATTTTACCGCTACGGGCAAAGTGCATGCAGAGGACGGTTTTCGACCAACCCCCAACGATACAGAACATCGCACAATTCACAGGTGTTGATGTAAATTTAGATCCACAACGCTGCGATTGGCTGTTCCCTTCGCATGGGAAGTAATCTAATTACCGCCCCGCCACATCCACCACCGCTGACTTTGTGCCGCGTCCCGAGGCACAGTGGGTACTGACCAGCGTATTTGACGCTCAGACCAGTAGTCCCAAGTTCTTTCTATCCTGTCGGCGACGCCACTTTGTAACAGAGTGCAGATATTTGATCTGCCGCGACTCTGTACAACTTCTCGGCGACGACAGCACGGTCAGACAGTGGGAATGTGGCCTCTAGAAAGAGGCTGCATAAATACTACATTTTACCGCTACGGGCAAAGTGCATGCAGAGGACGGTTTTCGACCAACCCCCAACGATACAGAACATCGCACAATTCACAGGTGTTGATGTAAATTTAGATCCACAACGCTGCGATTGGCTGTTCCCTTCGCATGGGAAGTAATCTAATTACCGCCCCGCCACAAAAGAGAGATAGACAGACCAGAAAGAGGGAGAAAAAGCAAAGACTGTGACTGACTTGGTGGCCAGCTCCATGAGGGCTGCTTTGCTGATGGTCACGGTGTCAGCACTGTCCCCAGCCCCTGTCTGCTGCTGACACAGCCGGCTGGGAAGCTCGATCCTGAAACACACACACACACACAGCACCTTGCAGAACATCTTGCGCACACGTTAAATCCTGTTCCGCTTTTCGTAAGAGTAGGCCATCGTGTGCCGGTGGGAACAGATGACAATATTTACAAAACTGCATACACATGGGGACTGGATGTAAAAAAGCACGTGAGTGCTTATTCCATTATCCTCGATATAAAAGAATGAGTAAATAAATAAATAAATAAATAAATTGCACTTTCTGCTCCGTATTCTTTGTCACCTGCACCCTCACTCTTCTCTTATTCGCTTTACACCATCAGGTGTGTCTGGGAAAATAATGGCATGTCCTTTCCAGCTCCTCTCGTGGGCCATACAGCTTGGTTGTCTCCTTGGCCACACTTTTTCTTCCTCAGGTTGCTGTATAGCGTACACCTCTGAAGGATGTGCTCACCTGTCTGGATTTCTTTACCACAGGCACCCTCACTCTGTATCGGTGGTCTGGAGGTAATGCGGCTGTCTAGAAAGCGAGAGGTTCAGGTCGGAAGTGTGTGGTGTTTCGAATCCTGTTTGGGCCGAAAATTTTTTCCCCATCCTTAGACTGTGAGTGTTGGTCTGGATGCCAGTCTCTTGGATGAGGTGATAAACCGAGGTCCTGTCTGTTACACATCATTATTTAGCGTGCATAAAAAGAACCCACGGCAACAGGAGGGTTGTCGTTGACAAAATTCTGTAGAAAAAAAGCCACTCTGCTAGGGAAACAAATACACTTGCAGACAGGAAAAAGAAATAAAAATAAGGGTAATGCTGCACATGTGGCAACGCACTCTCCCAGAGAGAGCAGCCCGAATTTCACACTGAGAAATCTGCTATGACATAAAGTGGTATACAATACAATACAATACAATACAATACAATACACTTTGCACAGCATACAAATTCAGCATAACTCAGTCAAGGGTCCCAGGCCCAGTGCTAAAACTAAGAGGGCCCCTTCCTTTTACCAAGTCCAAGTCAGTCAGTTCCTGCTATAGGTAGCATCAGCTGGGATGGGATGGGATAGAATGGATAGTAGCAGAAAGCAGCTAAAAGTGGGGGAAACTGACAGCTGTGTTTGCCACGCAAGACATGGCATCTTCACTGATTATGAAGATACAACAGCAACAACAAAAAATGTATGCTCGCAGAACATCTTGCACAAAAAAAACCAACTTCGTTCCGCTTTTCAAAAGAGAAAGCTATTTCATGCCTGTGGGAACGAATGACAAAATATTTGAAAAAGGCATGCATACTGGTGTCATGTTTACACACCATCCCCAAAGTCAGAATGCAGCTACCTTAATGGTGGGTTAAAATGGTTATGCAAAATCTCACCATTGGTGAACCCTGCACATCTAGCTGAGGAATGAAAAACAAAACCAAAAAAAAGGGAGGCATGGGTAGCAGTTTCACAAAAGTTGGATTCAAGCGCTTTGATTTGTTTTTGCAAGATATAGCACTATACAAATGCCATGTATTCTTCTTCTTCTTCTTCTTCTTCTTCTTCTTCTTTCTGCTATCATTAAGTTGGAAAACAGGTTTTGAGATAGAATGATAAAAACAAGGAATTAACAAAAAGACAAACCAAAAACAGCAGATAAAAGATTCACATTTGATGGACATTTATTCTGCCTTAACTCCGAGCCTCTTAAAACTGAATGAATATATATTTCATAAATTTAATAATGCTTTTACCAAAGAACTTAAAAAAAATTCTTCTTTTAAAAAAACAAAACTGCAAATAAAATTGCAGCAGTTTTTGATGTTGTTGTCAAGAAGACTTTAATCAACGTCAAAATACAGAAATTCAGTTAAGACAAGATCTTAAGAGCAGAAATGTATACATATTCATTTTTATCACACCCAAAACCAAGAGCTTAGACTGCAGCAGAGTTTTTAAATCAAATCAATACATAACGTGCACTTCTTCAATAAATGACTCCTTTTCACTCACACAAAAAAATATCTCTAAGCAAAGACAGCAGCAGAGCATTAACTTAAGGCCAAACAAACCCAGACGTAGGTGAAATAATCGTCTTACTGGAAGGAAGGAGAGTGGAGGGGGTGCAGCGCTGTGCAGCAGTCACCAATCAGTTTCCACAGGCAGGACAGATCTGGTCGATGAGTTGCCGCCCTGTCACCACATAGGACACACTGTGTTATGTAACTGTCATGACACTGTGCTACGTCACTGTCACATGTCAGGTTAACACTGTATTATGTAACTGTCATGACACTGTGCTACGTCACTGTCACATGTCAGGTTAACACTGTGTTATGTAACTGTCATGACACTGTGCTACATCACTGTCACATGTCAGGTTAACACTGAGTTATGTAACTGTCATGACACTATGCTACATCACTGTTTCATGTCAGGTTATTATGTTGCTTGGGGTGGGGGGTGGGGGGGTTGCAGTGTTATCATGAGACCTCAAGTCTATTTCCTCCCTTCCTTCTCTCTTGCAGCTGCCTCTTTCTCCTCTCCCCACCCCACATTTCCCCTACACTCACATCCCTTTCCCCCACCCCCTGCATCCTCTATCCCCCCTCCACACACGTGCGCACACACACACATGCACACACACGCACGCACATGCACACACACACATGCACACACACGAAAAAAAGCAAATCCATGCTTATTCAATGTACCATCTGGAAATAAATATTTTATTTGATTTGATTTGATTTCACACACACACACACACATACAAACACACACACAGACACACACACAGACACACACAAACACACACACACAAACATCCCCCCCCCAACACACACAACATCATCGTCAAAGGGTTCTGAACTACTACTACACACTACACATGATAGCGCTGTCACCTGGTGAGGCAGGCAATGGCTTTCTGGCAGGTGTCCACAGCCAATCCCAGCAGACCCTGGCTCAGGTAGCGCTGTGCTATCAGCAGGTACGTTTCCCCCAGGCCTATTACACACCAACTGCTGATTAGACACAATACTGTTTGGTTTCACCTTTATTTATTTTATATTTTATTTGTTTTATTTTATTCATTTATATCGAGGATAATGGAATATGCATTCATGTGCTTTTTTACATCCAGTCCTCGTGTGTACGCAGTTTTTGTAAATCATGTCATCTGTTCCCATTGGCACATGATGGCCTACTCTTATGAAAAGCGGAACAGGATTTAACATTTATGCAAGATGTTCTGAGTGCGTTCGCACACAGGGCCTTGGTTTATAGTCTCATCCGAAGGACTTTTTGGGAGGAATGAAGTCAGCACTGATGTTAACTCCAGAGGAGAAATCCCCTCGACCGGGAATCGAACCCGGGTCATCAAATTGCGAGCACAATGTTCTGATCACTAGGCTATCCTGCTCACCTGTAGGCATCAGCAAGTTAAGTATTAGTTGTAGGACCCAACAATAATAACATGATCCTCCTCATATTTCCTTGGTCTTTACTGTTGTGTACAGTGCTCTCGTTCGCTTTACACTGTCAGATAAGTCTGGGAAAAATAATGGCATGCCCTTTTCAGCTCCTCTCGTGGGCCATACAGCTTGGTCTGTCAGGTTATCTCTGCCGGCCACACTTTCTTCCTCAAGTCGCTGAATAGTGTACACCTCTGAAGGATGTGCTTACCTGTCTGGTTTTTGTTACCACAGGCACACAGGGGAGAAGGAGCGAGTTTCAGCTTTGTGGACATGTGATTTAGTCAGGGTACAGTACTGAAAGTCATCAATGTTTTTAGGTAACAGCTAGAGGGGGGATCTTAGTGGTTAGAGTGCTGCACTTGTGACATGATGCCCAGGGATCGAGCCACCATGGAGAAGCCTGTGTTAGGGATTTTCTCCCTGCAGTTAACATCAGTACTGACTACAGTCTCCAAAACTTCCTTTGAATGAAATTATACATCAAGACCCCACATGCGAATGCATGCAGAGCACCTTGTGCACATGTTAAAAACCAATTCTGCTTTTTGGAAGAGTAGGCCATTTCATGCAGGTAGGAATGGATGACAAAATATAAACAAAAAAAACATTAAAAAAACTGCATGCACACAATATGTGTTGTGTATAGACGCCATCCCTGAAGTTGAAAGGTGGATACCTCACTGGTGGGTTCAAACAGTCACATACGCAAAATCTCATCATCGGTGAACATTGAAGCCCTAGCCATGGAACAACAACCAACAAAAGTTGAAAAATAGGGGGCAAATCAACATTTTCATTTGCATAGATATCAGTTAACTTTCAAGATATTGCATTCCATGAAATTGCTCTGTATTATGTCATACATAAACCTAAACTTCCAGTCTTTGATATTACAGTTATGTACGCCATTCAAGGTAATTGTTATTATCATTAATATTGCTACTATCATCATCAACTGTGGCAGCAATAGTAGCAGCAGCAATAGTAGAAGTATTTTTATTTAAAAAATAAAAATGAAATAAAAAAGTACGAGGACAGGACTAGTAATTGTAGTCATAACAGCAACAGCAGCAGTAAGAGCAGCAGTAGTAGTAGGAGTAGCAGCAGAAGTAATAAGAGTAGGAGCAGCAGCTATAGCAATAGGAGCAGCAGCTACAGCAGATGGAGTAGGAGCAGCTATAGCAGAAGAAGCAGCAGCAGTAGGAGCAGCAGCTACAGCAGCGGCTATAGCAGTAGGAGTAGCAGCTATAGCAGCAGTAGTGGGAGCATGAGCAGCAGGAGTATCAACAGGAGTAGGAGCAGCAGCTATAGCGGTAGGAGCAGCAGGAGTTATAGCAGCAGTAGCAGCAGCAGGAGTAACAGCAGCAGTAGGAGTAGCAGCAGCAGCAGCAGGAATAGCAGCAGTAGCTATAACAGCAGGAAAAGCAGAGGCAATAACGGCAGCAGCTGTAGGAGCAGCAGCAGAATTGGGTACAGTACAGAATGTGCACATTGTGTGGTATGACCTTTGAGGGCAGGGACGTAGTGTGGGGACTTGTCCAGAATCAGGCCGTACTCCTCCACTGCCTCCCCCAGAGCCCCCAGGGTCTGCTTGATACTGGCCATCCTGCACAGCACACCATAATCAATAGTTTTTTCAGATGAGACGATAAACCGAGGTCCCGTGTGTTACACATCACTATTTAGCACACGTAAAAGAACCCACGGCAACAAGGGGGTTGACCCTGGCAAAATTCTGTAGAAAAAAGCCACTCTACAGTTGCATGCAGGAAAAAAGAAAAAAAATGGGTAGGCGCTGCACTTGTGGCGACGCGCTCTCCCCGGGAAGAGCAGCCCGAAATTCATGCAGAGAAATCTGCTGTGACATAAAGTGGTACAAAATACAAAATAAAAAATGTCCACTTCTTTCTTCAGTTTACAACTGTTGGTTTCTTCCTACTGTACACAGACTGCATAGTTATAGACGTCTGAAATCAATGATGAAGGCAAACCCCCAAAATGTGAAACCACAGCAGTTATCAGTAATGACTGCACAAATTAATAGTAAAATGCAGAATTTATTAATTGATAATCATAAATGGAATGTATATAGCGCAATATTTTATAAGAACAAATAAAAGCACTCAAACTTCACACAAACAGACTGTACCACAGCTCAACAACCTTGCGCATGTATTGAAACCTGTTACGCCTCTCCAAAGAGTAGGCCATTCAAGTGTAGCCGATAATAATTCATGACAAAATTGACAGATTCACATGGATTGAATGTAAATGAATGGTTATCCATTAACCTGGAATTTTTTTTTTTTAATTGGAAATTTAAGATAAAATTAAACACACTTAGTAACGATAATAATAATAATAATAATAATAATAATAATAATAATAATAATACATGGAATTTATATAGCGCTATATCTTGTAAAAACAAATCAAAGCTTTATTTAAAAGCAAATCAAAGCTTTATAGTGGAAGGAAGCATACTCACTGGTAGAGGCTGTAGATGGAGTCTGGAGAGAGCTGTAGACACACCAACAAAGCCTCTGTTACACTGGCTGTGTGGGGCACTGTTAGAGTCACTGATATGTGTGTGTGTGTGTGTGTGTGTGTGTGTGTGTGTGTGTGTGTGTGTGTGTGTAGTGTGTGTGTGTGTGTGTGTGTGTGTGTGTGTGTGTGTGTGTGTTGTGTGTGTGTGTGTGTAGTGTGTGTGTGTGTGTGTTGTGTGTGTGTACCAGTGTGTGTGTGCATGATGTGTGTGTGTGTGTGTGTGTGTGTGTGTGTGTGTGTGTGTGTGTGTGTGTGTGTGTGTGTGTGTGATGAATGCCTGCATGTGTGTGAGTACACATATAAATGCAGGTGTGCAAATAAGTGTGCATGTAAGTTTGAATGTGTTTTGCTAGTGTGTGTACATGCATGTAGGTGTGTTCACATGTATGTCATTTGGACGCAAGTGTTTTTTGCTAGTGTGTGTACATGCATGTAGGTGTGTTCACATGTATGTCATTTGGACGCGAGTGTTTTTTGCTAGTGTGTGTACATGCATGTAGGTGTGTTCATATGTATGCCATTTGGACACTCCACTCCCCAAAGGTCTTTAGTGTATCAGTAAAGCTCTCCTGATGAAATAAAACCCTCTGAAAGACATTCAAGTGTGCTGCATACATACCTGTGTATGTGTATGTGTGCATGCCTGAGAACATGTATGTGTGCATGCATATGTTTTATGCTCCATCATATGAGTCGCTTTGCACCTCACCTAATTTTACATAGCTTTTACATATACTTTTGTAGTGTCCATCGTGTTCATACAAGTGTACTGTTTGTACAGCTCACCTCCACAGCTTTGGTGAAGGCCTTCAGGGCTGCAGTGAAGCTTCCCCGGTGCAGGTAAGCCTCTGCCAGACACTCCCACACATGGCTGAAAACCACAGAGACCAGGACACTTTTTAATATCATAACATGGATTAAGTTTGTCCTTTAACCCTCTTTGTCCTGATCCAGGATTTAACATAAAAAGTGTAAAAAGTATAAAAACATGGATAAAGTTTGCCCTTTGTCCCTCTTAGTCCTGATCTGGGATTTGCCGAGATTGAATAATTACCTCCCCCCCCACCCCCACCCCTCCCGAAGTCCCGAACGGATTTGCCAGGATTTACACACAGTAGATTTTTATCATGCTGTGACCATCACCAATTGCTACCACATGTGAACGCTCTATCAGGCTAGGATAAGAAACCCTGTTGAGTGTCTGGAAGTAATTATAGCTGCTGGTATGTACTTAGAAGGAGGAAAAGGCCAGCCAGCATGTGTGCCTGACCTGATTTCGTGATGAATGCGAAACCTTGGGGCAGTTTTGTTTCAGAGAATCTGAATGCAAGAGGGTTAATGTCTCTAAAAGCTAACGTAATCCTCTCCTAGACCTCAAAATGTTCTTACAGCAGTTTTTTCATGTCCTCTTTATACCTCAAAATGTTCTCACAGCAGTTTTTTCCATTGTAAAAAAAAAAAAGCTAGCTTATGTTTGTTGTTTATTGAGGTTGTTTTCTTCTTTTTTGTTTGTTGCTGTGTTGCAGAAAGACACTTTTATAAAGA
>CM060328.1:24072721-24085221 GCA_030674155.1 Stramonita haemastoma
GCAGTGCAGCTGCACCCTTGGGGTACAAAGTGTTAAGATATGCGTTTACGGCAAAAATTATGATTTCCCTCTTTCAGATATTACAATGTAGCTGACAATAAAAAGTTGTGGTTTTTCTTTTTTTCTTTCTTTCTTTTTTGTGAGTCTGATTTGATTTAGGAGTTTTCTGTAGAACAAAAATCATGGCAAAAAAGGGAGAAGGAAAGAAAAAAGGATCTTTTTGTGTGTGTGTGTGTATTATCATACTCTGTATATCTTCATTATACATCTTTAAAAAAAAGATACATCAGGGATTTTTAGTATTTTAGTTAATTTAACAATGAGTTTATAATTAACATTGCAAGAAAATCTGTGGTATCCATGATAAGTATTATCATTGATCAATCTGATATATTGGAGAGAGAGAGAGAGAGAGAGAGAGAGAGAGAGAGAGAGAGAGAGAGAGAGAGAGAGAGAGAGAGAGAGAAAAGAGAGAGAGAGAGAGGGGCAGACAGACAGATAGACAGACAGACAGACACAGACAGACACAGACCGAGAGAGATGACAAGGCAATGAGCAGAAAGAGATAAAGAGAAGACAGAAAAGACAGAACAAGAGACAGGCAACCATGGAGAGAAAAAAAAATGAAAGGCACAGGAAAAAACACCTCTCTGCCTCTCTCTCTATCTCCCTCTCTGTCTGTCTTCCCCCCCCCCCCCCCCCCCCCCTGCCTCTCCTCTCTCTCTCTCTCTCTCTCTCTCTGTGAGGGAGATGGATAGCCTAGCGGTCAGAACGTTGCGCTGGCAATTTGACGACCTGGGTTCGAGTCCGGTCAAGGAGATTTTTCTCCTGGAGTTAACATCAGTGCTGACTCCACCTCTCCCAAAAGTCCTTCGGATGAGACTTTAAACCAAGGCCCCATGTGCGAAAGCACGCAGAACATCTTGCGCACACGTTAAATCCTGTTCCGCTTTTCGTAAGAGTAGGCCATCGTGTGCCGGTGGGAACAGATGACATTTACACAACTGCATACACACGGGGACTGGATGTAAAAAAGCACAAAAGTGCTTATTCCATTATACTTGATATAAAATAATAAATCAAATCAAATCTAAATCTCTTTCTCTCTCTCTCTCTCTCCCCCCTCCTCTCTCTCTCTCTCTCTTTCTGGAGTTAACATCAGTGCTGACTCTACTCTCCCCAAAAGTCCTTCGGATGAGACTTTAAACTGAGGCCCCATGTGCGAACGTACGCAGAACATCTTGCGCACATGTTAAATCCTGTTCCGCTTTTCATAACAGTAGGCCATCGTGTGCTGGTGGGAACAGTTGGCATTTACAAAACTGCATACACACGGGGACTGGATGTAAAAAAAGCACAAGAGTGCTTATCCCATTATCCTCGATATAAAAGAATAAATCAAATCAAATCTCTCCCAGATCACTTATTCTCTACAATCAGTGTGTGAGAGACAAAAACATACCCATCTGGCGATCCATCAGCAGTCTAAGTCTCATTTCCTGAGGGTACAGACAGCGGGGAAAACCAGTGGCCAGCTTCCCACATTCTTCGTACACACCCTCTGGCTCTTTCTGCCCACACAGGTAGGTAACCAGTAGCTGGTTTAACCCTCTTAGTCCCAATCTGGGATTTGCCGGGATTGAATAATGACCCCCCCCCCCCCCCCACGTCATGATCTGGGATTTGCCAGGATTTACACACAGTAGATTTCCATCACGCTGTGACCATCATTAACTGCTACCACATGTCAAAGCTCTATCAGGCCAGAAGGAGAAACCCTGTACAGTGTCTGGAAGTAATTATAGCTGCTGGTATGTACTTAGAAGGAGAAAAAGGCGAGCAAGCATGTGTGCCTGACCTGATTTCGTGACGGAATGCAAAATCTAGGGGCAGTTTGTGTTCAGAGACACCGAATGCAAGAGAGTTAAACAATGTTTAGGGGAAAGGATAGCATAGTGGTTAGTGTTGCCTTCACAATCTGACAGTCTGGGTTTGAACCCTGGTTTGACCCACCACTGAGACCCCTCAGCCCTTATTTTCATGTCACAGAGATGACTACAGCCTTTTAAATAATTAAAAGTCCTGCCTTACTAATGACTCTAATATCAGTTCCCAATTTTTTATGTTTTATATTTTATCACTGGACTTACAGTTGCGAGCACACACACACACACATACGCGCGTGCACACACACATGCATGCGCACGCACGCATGCACGCATGCACACACACACACACACACACACCACACACACACACACCACGCACACACACACACATACACATGCACATCAAGGGCATGAATAACTCTCTATATATGTCATAATCACCTCATAATGAATGGACATAAAACCAATAAGAAGAGGAAAGAACAAACACAGACAAATGCCCACACACATAAAGCTACTTCTCTTCAAAATCCACACAAACACATACAGTCATTCACAAACAAAACAACCCTCCCATACCACACCACCCTATAAAATGATATAGCTTCAGAACACCAGTCACAATAGGCAATGTAGCAGTACCTTTTAATGTAACTGATTTACGATTTTCAAATGACCGATATCACTTCAATATCACTTCAATACAGTCAAGATGTGAAATTACTGATATCACTTCAATACAGTCAAGATGTGAAATTACCGATATCACTTCAATACAGTCAAGATGTGAAATCAATAAAGTGCACAACAGTAAGCACAAAATGGGACCTCCCCCCAAAAAAACCCCCAAACAAACCAACATCCCCCCCCCCCCCCCCCCCCCCCTGCCAAAAAGAAAATCTTTGTATTCTTTATGTACCTTTTGCATCAGGGAAAGATAACTGCGGATATAACCGTCCACATCTGCCACTGTAGCCGGGTCCCCACTGCCGGCCCCTGGCGACGACAGCAACCCCCGCAGATAGGACATCAGCTGATGGACAAATACACCATGTGGTGTCAGCAACAACAACAACAATACACTGTGATTTATTTGATTTATTCTTTTATATCGAGGATGATGGAATAAGCACTCTTGTGCTTTTTTACATCCAGTCCCTGTGTGTATGCAGTTTTGTAAATGTCATCTGTTCCCACTGGCACATGATGGCCTACTCTTATGAAAAGCAGAACAGGATTTAACAAGTGCGCAAGATGTTCTGCGTGCGTTCGCACACGGGGCCCTTGGTTCAAAGTCTCATCCGAAGGACTTTTGGGGAGAGTGGAGTCAGCACTGACGTTAACTCCAGGAGAAAAATCTCCTCAACCGGAATCAAACCCGGGTCATCAAATTGCCAGTGCAAAGTTCTGACCACTAGGCTATCCATCCCCCCTGAGACTATAAGTACATCAACAGCAATACACTGTGGGACCCTAAGTACATACAGGATGATACATTTGCAAGTATGACTGACGTCAAGCACCTTGCCATATACAGGCAGCCACACTCACAACTTCATACGATTTCCTTCTCCTTCGAAGGAGGCTGTCAGCTGTTATACTATGACCAAAAAAAATCAATAAAAACCAGCCGCCATGGCGCAGTGGTTAGCGCCGTGGATTCCGGACTGGAAGGTCGCGGGTTCGAATCCCATAAGTCATAGGGATTTTTTCGGGCTCCGGCCGGCTCCTACCCAGAGTGAGTGTGCGGTGGGCTCAGTGGGGAGACTGGGACCACACAGTCGAGCTTCATCCACTTTACGGATGCGAATTTGAGAGTGTTGCTCAAATTACCTGACCAACACTGCAGGTGTCTGTATCTCTCGGGCCTGGTTGACGCCGGGATATATTATGACAGTAAGCGTAGAGAACAACCCTGTCAAGTAGTCTCAAAGCGGATGCACCTCCACAGCAGCATCATTACATCATCCTCATCATCATTGATCATCATGCAATAATAAAAAATTGCCTCTGATTCGGTGGCCTCCGTTGCTCTGGTCTCATGGTGACCTCAGATTCGGTTTCCCCATACGCTTCTGTGCCTGTGGTGAATTTGTGTCAAAGCCTTTGGGGTTGGGGGTTCGTGGGGAGGCGGTCGTTGGAGGGACGTTGTGGTGGTCACCACCTTGGGTGGGTGACTCACTCAGTCTGGCTCCGCGACTGAGCTAATACTGTCGTTAGTAGGGGGCTTAGTAGGTGGTGTCCTGCGTATGTTAGCTCAGAACAGGCACCACTGAACACCACCAAAGTGACCCAGCAGAAGTGCAAGGCCCCTCTGGCTGGTGGCCCCGCGGCAGCCTAATATTGATGAGCTCCCTGTGGACTCCCGACCCCGGGGGTGAGACACAACGAATCTGGGTATGGCTGTGGAGGGGAGATTGAAATGAGTGGCGTGGGAACAGCAGTACGGGAACGTCACAGAAGACGAGGCAGCAAAAAAAAAAAAAAAAAAAAAAAAAAAAAAAAAAAAAAAAAAAAAAAAAAAAATCAATAAAAATAAGAATGAGGTTAAAGTATAAACAGATCTGTGTGACTGGATTGCTGTTGATGTTCTTTTGGTATTTATCTATTTATTTCTTGTCCCTTAACTAGAGCTCAGAGGTTCACCAATGGAGAGATTTGTGCATGCGACTGTTATCACTATTAGGGTAGCCGCATTCCAACTCCAAGGATGTGTCTAAACATGATACCTGCATGCAAACGTTCTAAAAGATTTTGTCATTCATCCCTACCAGCATGAAATGGCCTACTCTTCCAAAAAGCGTAACAGGTTTTTCACATGTGCACCAGATGTTCTCGCGTTCACACATGGGGGCCTCAGTTTACAGTCTTATCCTAAGGACTTTGACATTCCGTTTGATTTTTTTTCATCAAACAGGGAAGAAAGGGTGAGGCTGGGAATTAAAACCCAGAACCTCATGGTTTACTTGTCGGCAGGCGAATATCTTAACCATCCTGCCACCTTCCTTCTCGGGACTAGCATAAAGTATACAACAACAAGATACTAGAAGCCTTCTGGCTCATGTGGCAAACCATCGCAGCTACATGATGAGAGTTGAGTTTATTCATTTATTTATTTATTCTTTTATATCGAGGATAATGGAATAAGCACTCAAGTGCTTCTTTACATCCAGTCCCCATGTGTATGCAGTTTTGTAAATGTCATCTGTTCCCACCGGCACACGATGGCCTACTCTTACGAAAAGCGGAACAGGATTTAACGTGTGCGCAAGATGTTCTGCGTGCGTTCACACATGGGACCTCGGTTTATAGTCTCATCCGAAGGACTTTGGGGTGAGTGGAATCACCAGCACTGATGTTAACTCCAGGAAAAAAATCTCCTCGAACGGGAATTGAACCCAGGTCGTCAAATTGCGAGCGCAATGTTCTGACCACTAGGCTATCCCGTCCCCCAGGGTTGCTGTCACACAGCCTGCGCTGACTGACCTTGGTCTCCTGTTGGGGGGAGAGGGAGGGCCGGTTCTGCAGGCGGCTGATGATGTTCACCACCACGTCCTGATCCTGCCCCTTCCGTTTCCCCTGCAGTCTGTCGTACAGGGACAACGCCTGAACAGAAAAATGACACAGAGTCAGGCAACACTGAACCATGCTGAATTAATGATGATAATGATAATAATACATGGAATTTATATAGCGCTATATCTTGCAAAAACATATCAAAGCGCTTGCATTCAACCCATACAACACACAAACAATCAACAACAATTTATAGTTTTTTGCAAATTTGAATGTACACACATGTGCAGTAACTCACTGTGGTAAAGCCTATGGGTGTGAAGGGTTTGATGGATTTTTTTTTTTTTAAGATCATACATTTGATTTGCTCAGGAATGTAACATGGAGAGAGGGAGGGAGGGAGGGAAGGAGGGAGGGAGGGAGAGGGGGAGAGAGGAGAGGAGAGAGAGAGAGAGAGAGAGAGAGAGAGAGAGAGAGAGAGAGAGAGAGAGAGAGAGAGAGAAGAGAGAGACAGAGAGAGAGAGAGAAGAGAGAGAAGAGAGAGAGAGGAGAGAGAGAGAGAGACAGAGAGAGACAGAGAGAGACAGAGAGAGACAGAGAGAGACAGAGAGAGACAGAGAGAGACAGAGAGAGAGAGAGAGACAGAGAGAGACAGAGAGAGACAGAGACAGAGAAGACAGAGAGAGACACAGAGAGAAGAGAAGACAGAGAGACACAGAGAGAGACGAGAGAAGAGAGAGACAGAGAGAGGAGAGAGAGAGAGAGAGAGACAGAGAGACACAGAGAGAGAGAGAGAGAGAGAGAGAGAGAGAGAGAGAGAGAGAGAGAGAGAGAGAGAGAGAGAGAGAGAGAGAGAGAGAGAGAGAGAGAGAGAGAGAGAGAGAGAGAGAGCATATGCATGTCTGCATATACTTATGTAGTGTAATATGCACATGTGTGCATGCGTTAGTGTGGATGTGGGTGTTGTGTATATCTATATGTGTGTTCATGCCTAAGTATTTGTGCCATATTGCGCATCCAATCCAATCACCAAGCGTGTATTTATTTATCTATTTATTTTATTCTAATATTTCGAGGATAGTGGAATAAACACTCATGTGCTTTTTTACATCCAGTCCCTGTGTATGCTGTTTTATCAGTTTTGTCAATTTTGTCATCCATTCCCACGGCACATAATGGCCTACTCTCCCGAAAAGCAAAACGTTTTAACATTGCGCAAGATGTTCTGCGGGACCTCAGTTTATATAATCTCACCCAAAGGATTTTGGGGGGAAGAGGAATCAGCACTGATGTAAACTCCAGAGGAAAAATCCTCTTGAATGAGATTCGAACCTGGGCTAACAGATCATGAGTGCATCACTCTGACCACCAGGCTATCCCGTCCCCCCATAATACCACCAACCACAGAAGCCATAAAGGGTTGTCACCTTTAGTTTCAGAAATAATGTGGATTGAAAACAATACAAAGGAATATAAAGCAAGCTTTTAGCACAACCCCCAAAAACCCAAAACAAAACAGTAAGATATTCAGTCCAATGTTTATTCCTCTACTGACAACTGAAAATAAAACACTGCTGTCAGTTTCTCCCACTTTCAGCTACTTGCAACTGCTATCCATTCCATTCCATCCCATACCAGTCCAGCTGGTGCTAGTTAGAGCAGGAACTGACCACACTTGAACTTGGCAGCTTTGGACTTTCCTCCTTGATGTCACAGGGTACAAAACCAGGAGGGTGAAGAAAAAGGAAGGAGCAGGTTAATTTTAGCATTGGGCTCTGGACTTATGATTGGGTTATGCTGGATTTGCATGCCGCGAACACAAAAGAAGACTGACCTTGTCCAAGTGGTTGTCCCCATACAGAGGGATAAGCTTCTTTATGCAGTCCTCCTGTTTCTCTCCATCACTGTGACACAAAAATATATATTATATACAATACATGTATACAAATTGATATCAAACATGTAACCCAATAGAAAGACATGATATAATTATGACATAAAGAGACCAAGCTCAAGTTTATTTCTGCAGACCAACACACACACACACACACACACAACACACACACACACACACACACACACACACACACACATACAGACACACAGACACACACACACAGAGCACCAAACATGTCAATCAACAGGCATGATGTACAGACTAGCTAAAGAGACAGGGTACAAATTTTACTTTATAAAGTTTTCTACCAAACAAGTTGATTTACATTTTTAACTGAATGGTGGGCAGGATAGCCAAGTGGTCAGAGAGCATTGTGCTCATGATTTGATGGCCCTGGATCAAGTTCAGGTTTGAGCCACCACCAAAATGCCCATTCAAACAGAATTTTTCCACTGGAGTTTACATCAGAGCCTACTCGACTTCCCTGAAGGTCCTTTGGATAAGACTATAAACCAAAGTCCAGGGTGTGAATGCAATTAAGCATCTTGCGCACACAATAAAACCCATTCCACCATTCTGAAGAGTAGGCCATTGTCACAGGTGTCAGTTTCCTCCACTTTCAGCTACTCACAGCTGCTATCCATTCTATCCCAGCCCAGCCCAGCCCAGCCCAGCAGGGGCCAGCTGGCGCAAACTTGGACTTGGTAAAAGGAAGGGAAGAGCTGGTTTTAGCACTGGGCCCTTGACTGAGTTATGCTGGATTTGTGTACCGTGTTGTGTGCTGGAGGGGATGTTAGTTAAAGTTAAAGTCTGTCCCGAGCCATAAGGCTCATCAGGCCGGTGCTTATCCCGGTTTCTGTGGCGTTAAGCGACTGAGAGTCATAGACTCCCCCCTGGATAGGACGCCAGTCTATCGCAGGATTAACCCCCAACACAAGGTTGGTACCCCTTTTACACCTGGGTGGGGTGAGAAAATAGCCGTAAAGTGCCTTTTCCAAGGGCACAACGCCATAGCGGAATAGCTGGGATCGAACCCGCAACCTTTAGATTACGAGTACAACACCCTAACCACTAGGCCACAGCGGCGGCTATAGCGGCTATCTTCATGGAGAGCAAAAAACAGTTGCATATGTAAAAATCAAACCATTGGTAAACCTTGAAGCTTTAGCAGAGGAATGGAAAACCAATTAAAAAAAAAAAAGCTTCATAAATAAAAATCTTTATATATTTCAACTGTATCCCCAAAGTAAAAATGCGGCTACCTTCACGGAGGGCAAAAATCACTGCACACACAAAATCTCACTGTTCCTGAAGCTCAGATATCTAGTCGAGGAATGACCCCACCCCCACACCAAAAAAAAAACCCCAACCAAAAAAAACCCCCCAAACAAACAAAAACCCCCACAAAACACACACACACACAAAATCATGTCACCAAAGATCTACAGGTGCATACATGACTTACTTTTCATACAGTTCAATCAGTTTTTCATAGACGTTGATGACATCCTCTCTAGGCACCTGACCTGGGTTCTTGGTGTGCATACTGCTCAGTCCCTGCACACAGAAACACAACATGATAACAATCGGATCACAGCAAAATTGGGGACTATATGCTGGGAGTCATACATTACATCCCCCCCCCCCCCCCCCACCTCCCCGTTCCTTGGTAAGAGCTCAAAGGTTCTTTGATGGAGAGATTTTTTCATTTGCAACCATCCCCCCCAACCTTACCTTCATTTAGGTAGCTGCATTCCAACTTTGGGGATATGTTCATTACATTTGATTCAACATGATATCCATATTAAAATGATTCACAAATCTGTGACCCCTTTATACACTCCCTCTCCATTTCCTCGTTTTACTTCTAAACAGTGTTCTACCTAGTGTTAAAATGTTAGGGTCCTAGGGAGTCCTTGAAAACTTTTTTTTTCTAAGGGTCTTTGACAACAACAGGATCCTCCTTCTCCATTAATCTGAATAGTAATAAAACAAAATTACAATCTTGGGGAAAAAAGTCTAGATGTTACAAACAATAAGGTGTGTGTGTATCCTACGGACAATCAACATTAAAATCTCATACTCCTTTTCATTTAAGTCACATACTCCTCTTCTGATTCTTGAGTAAAAAAGGCATGAAACCTTGCTGCAGTGCATTATGAGAAGCACTGTGATTAAAAACCGACAGACCCATAGAGACACAGACACACACACCAACACCACATGTGTGTGCACGCGTGCACGTACGCACGTGCACACAGACACAGACACAGACACACACACACGCACACACACACACGCGCACACACACACACACACACACACACACACACACAACAAACACACACACAAGCCCCTTACTTACCTGCCAAGCCAGCAGTTGGTCGGGGGACGCCTCAGTGGCGCGGTGGTACGCCTTCAGGGCTTGATCAAACTGTTCCATTCCCTCGGCCGCCACGCCCACAAACACCAAGGCATTGTAGTTGTTTTTGTCTTCTGCCAACGCCACCTGAAGGGAACAGCAGGTTAGAATATGTGTTGTCAGAATTTGATTTATTCTTTTATATCGAGGATAATGGGATAAGCACTCTTGTGCTTTTTTACATCCAGTCCCCGTGTGTATGCAGTTTTGTAAATGTCATCTGTTCCCACCTGCACACGATGGCCTACTCTTACGAAAAGCAGAACAGGATTTAACATGTGCGCAAGATGTTCTGCGTGCATTCGCACATGGGGCCTCGGTTTAAAGTCTCATCTGAAGGAGAGGGGTATGTTTATTTATTTATTTATTATTTATTTATTTATTCTTTTATATTGAGGATAACAGAATAAGCAATCATGTGCTTTTTTTCATCCGGTCCCCGTGTGTATGCAGTTTTGTAAATATTGTCATCTGTTCCCACTGGCACACGATGGCCTACTCTTACGAAAAGCGGAACAGGATTTAACGCGTGCGCAAGATGTTCTGCGTGTGTATGTGTGTGTGTGTGTGTGTGTGTGTGTGTGTGTGTGTGTGTGTGCGTGTGTGCGTGCGTGCGTGCGTGAGTGAGTGTGTGAGAGAGAGTGTGTGTGAGAGAGAGTGTGTGTGTGTGGTGTGTGTGTGTGTGTGTGTGTGTGTGTGTGTGTGTGTGTGTGTGTGTGTGTGTGTGGGGTGTGTGTGTGTGTGTGTGTGTGTGTGCGTGCATGTGCACATGCACGTGTGTGTATGTGTGTGCATGTTTGTTGTTATCAGTCTCAGAACCACCTTAGGTTTATCTGAAAATGAATCGGTGATGATGTTGATGTGAGTTTGATTGTCAAAAGTCATTTTTTTATTCCGGATGGTACATTGAATAAGCGATGCATTTGCTTTTTTCATCAAGCCATCTATCTAGGAATACATTGTGTGCTTGTGTGTGTGTGTGTGTGTGTGTGTGTGTGTGTGTGGTGTGTGTGTGTGTGTGTGGTGTGTGTGTGTGTGTGTGTGTGTGTGTGTGTGTGTGTGTGTGCATGCGTATGTGTGCGCGCGTGTGTGCTTGCTTGCATGCATGCGTGTGTGCATATGTATATACATATGCATGTATGCCACATGCATACACTGTACAAGTTTGTGAGCATGCTTGAATGGGTGTATGTATATTAAATATGTATAGGCGCATGTATGCAAGGAACATTGTATGATATATATATATATAATACCCATGCACAAAAATGTTCTCTGAAATATTTTTTATCCGAAACAAGAAAAGTTTTTGTTCATGAATACCTTGCATTGTTTCAAAGCTTCTTTGAAATCCTTATTGCGGATAGCTTCCCTGGCCGCCTTCAGTGCGTTTTTCACCTCTTTGCTGCTCATCTTCACTTCTCTGTCTTGATTCTTCCACTGCTTCAGCAACAATCAACTGTAACAAGAGCAATATTGTATGAAAAATACCTTTGAGTAAGTGTTTGAACCCAGGACCCTCCAGTCCATTACCCAAAGTGCTAACTACTGTACGTAAGATGGTGGCAGACACCACTGAATCTTTTTCTATCTATAGATGAAAGATGGATGCATTGGCAATATCAACATTTGGTACCATAACGGCATAAGGTAATTTCTCCACAGAAACATACGGAGCTTGGAGCTGAAGGAGGTAGGGATGGGTGAAGGTCATGTGGTTATTACTAACACTGTAACAGTAATAACTCCAATTCCTGTCTCAGAATGTGTTGTTATCTTGGATTAAAAAATACGTCAGTACAGTTATGACTTTTAACAGTGATATTTGACATGGTAAAGTTAGAAAGTGTTTGTTTTTTTAGCTGTCATATTTGACAAGGTAAAGCTAGAAAGTGTTTAAACTGTTTTATAGTTAAGAAAAACAACCCAAATTGCTGCTAATTTAACATAGTATACACAACATTACCGAAAGTGGGTGAAGAAACCACCACATAAAAAGGAGGAAAAAAATTGTACAGAACAAAAGTCCATTATAGATTAACAATAACTCAGTTATAATAAATAGCAAATTGGACTGTGCAATAAACATTTGGCAATAAATACAAAATGCCAGTTTGAAATTACTGAACCCATCTAAAAGAAAATTCTGAATAAAGTAGACAGTAAAAAATGTTTTTTTAGCACTCCAAATATACTGTTGCTGTGTTGGTTATACTATCATGGCATAATTTATCATCAAACAAAATTTACAACATAATTTACAACATAAATCACTATTCTTAAAATTTGGTTATCCATTGCAGTTCGAAAAGGTGTGTGTGTGTGTGTGTGTGTGTGGTGTGTGTGTGTGTGTGTGTGTGTGTGTGTGTGTGTGTGTGTTTGTATGTATGTATGTATATATATGTATGTGTGTATGTATACATGTGTGTGTGTGTGTGTGTGTGTGTGTGTGTGTGTGTGTGTGTGTGTGTGTGCGCGTGTGCGGGCGTGTGAGACTGAGAGTGATTCAGTGATAGTCAAACTCAAAGTCAAATTGTTCTTTCCAGATGGTACATTGAATAAGCATTGATTTACTTTTTATCATGAAGCTATCTATCTATGAACAAAAGTCATTTTGTCAGTAATATTTCACAACAATAATGTCAATTGATATATATATCGAATGATTATGGCAACCGATCTATATATAGCAAAAGAGAATGCGAGCAAAAGTCACTATTTATGGGACAAAGAGACATGGGGTTTAGGTTTGTCCACTGCATAACGTTACTGTGTG
>CM060328.1:24090221-24100221 GCA_030674155.1 Stramonita haemastoma
AAAGAATAAAAAACATTTCAAAGTAAACAGGACAGACACAAAGCAAGAGAAGATTTTTGTTTGTTTGTTTGTTTGATGTATGTATGTGTGTGTGTGTGTGTGTGTGTGTGTGTGTGTGTGTGTGTGTGTGTGTGTGTGTGTGTGTGTGTGTGTGTGTGTGTTCGTGTTCCTCAACAAGAGCTCCAAGGCTTACCAATGGTGAGGTTTTGTGTATTATATATGTGACCAGCACTGTTTTTACTCCATCCAGAATTTGAACTGGAGGAAGTAGATGGTCAGAAAACAGTCTCACTGCTGCAGTACTTACATTAAATTACAAAGTAGTGATCCACTTGCGGCTATCTATTTATCTATCTAGTATCTATCTATCTATCTTTCTAATCTATCTATCTATCTATCTATCTATCTATCTATCTATCTATCTATCTATCTGTCTGTCTGTCTGTCTGTCTGTCTGTCTGTCTGTCTGTCTGTCTGTCTGTCTGTCTCTACCTACCTACCTACCTACCTACCTACCTACCTACCTACCTACCTACCTACTTACCTGCCTATATCTATCTATCTATCTATCTATCTATCTATCTATCTATCTATCTATCTATCTATCTATCTATCTATCTGTCTATCTATCTATCTATCTATCTATCCCTTAGTCTCGTGACTGTGGGGGCACCCTGAAGAATTGACCACCAGTTCCTTCCATTCCTCTCTCTGTTTTGCCTTTCTCAAACTTTTGTTGAGTTCTAGGCCTGTCCATTCGCTGATGTTGTCCTCCATCTCTTCCTTGGTCTGCCTCCTTTTCTCCCTGTTTGGACAATGCCTTGCAGTATTGTTTTTGCAAGTCCTTTTGATTTTGTGACATGCGGCTATGTCAGTTCAAAATAATAACTTAAGTAATGGGTGGAGCTGATGTGTGGAAAGCAGGACATAAGATGAAGAGACATTAGTTTTTGCTGTCATCTGTGGATCAGGAAATTAACTTTTCCCTGTAGTGTTCAATTACATATTCCTTATTTGATAGTTAACCAACCAGCTTTCAGACTGAATGACCAAGTGACTGAGGGATTGTTTGACCGCAAGACATGTATTTTACTGATCTGTTTGTCTGAAATTTTGCCGGTTTCAGTTTTGTTTGTTGTAAATCAATAATCACTACTTTTCAATGCTTGAAATCAAACACCAGCTAAAAAGAGTTCTGTTCGTCTTGATCTTGTTTCTGGTCTGAGTCAGCATTTCCTGTCAGATTGAATGTCACTAATTCTGGGAAAGCATCTATAGATTAGATAAAAGAAAAACTGCTCGCTAATTTGTTGTCTGTCTGTACAGTGATGATAATTTGTTTTGTTTTTTGTTCCTTGGCTAGAGTTCCTTGGTTCACCAATGGTGAGATTTTGTGCAGGTGCCATTTTTGCTTACTAGTAAGGTAGCCCCATTCTGACTTCTTAGTGATGATATAATTATAAAAAAAAAATTCTTATATCGAGGATAGTGGAATAAGCACTCATGTGCTTTTTTACATCCAGTCCCCATGTGTATGCAATTTTGTCAATATTGTCATCTGTTCCCACCGGCACACAATGGCGTACTACTAGTACAAAAAGCGGAACAGGATTTAACGTGTGCGCAAGATGTTCTGGGTGCGTTTAGACACGGGGTCTCGGTTTATTGTCTGATCCGAAGGACTTTTGGGGAGAGTGGAGTCAACACTGATTTTAACTCTAGGGGGAAATCCCCTTGATTGGGAATCGAACCTGGGTCGTCAAATTGTGAGCGCAATGTTCTGACCGCTAGGCTATCCTGCCCCCCTAAAATCAAAAGAATGCTTGGAATACTTCTCAGACAGGGAGTCTGTCCCGAGCCTATAAGGCTCATCAGGCCGGTGCTTATCCCGGTTTCTGTGGCGTTAAGCGACTGAGAGTCATAGACTCCCCCTGGATAGGACGCCAGTCTATCGCAGGGTTAACCCCCAACACAAGGTTGGTACCCCTTTTTACACCTGGGTGGGGTGAGAAAATAGCCGTAAAGTGCCTTTTCCAAGGGCACAACGCCATAGCCGAAAGCTGGGATCGAACCCGCAACCTTTAGATTACGAGTCCAACGCCCTAACCACTAGACTACAGCGGCGGCCCAGACAGGGAGTAGTGTATAATTACTCCTTTTAAGTGTATAGGGAGTAGTGCACTTCTGTACAACAACCAAAACTATGTAACTACACTCACTAAACACGAGCTGAACAACAGTTAATTACTTAAATTACAGGACTTCTTCTTTCCTCTCTGTCCCTCATTGACTGTATTCTCCTTCCTCTTTTCCTGTAGTTTCTTCATGATCTACGGTCTTCCTTCTTCCTCCCCCTGCTGCTGTGATAACAGCCTCTTGTGTATAGCATAGGTCACTCGTATTGGCCACTGGCAAAGACTGGAAGATTCTAGAATATTCAGAAACTCTCCAGAACATTTATGGAAGCTTCAGAAGTTTCTCAAATATATGGTAGGACAGTCCAGAAGCTTGGACTCATGAGGCAAAAAAAAAAAAAAATGCAGACTTGACAAATATCCATATTTGTATCATTAAGGAAAGAATGTCATTAAAAAAAAGCAATCGTACAAACAACCTTAAAAAAAAATTAACATAGGAACCTTTGTGGTAGGGAATCTGAATCTGTAACAATACGTATAACACAATTGTGAAGAATGTGGTACACAATTTTTTAATGATCTAATCATAATGATTAATGTGCTCTGTTAACAGCAATGGCATCAACGTGGAAGGAGCCACGCACAAACAGGTGGTGGACTACATTCGCTCTGGGGGAGACACTCTTACCTTGACAGGTTGTAACACCTGTTTGTTGTTCTGTGTGTGTGTGTGTGTGTGTGTGTGTGTGTGTGTGTGTGTGTGTGTGTGTGTGTGTGTGTGTGTGTGTGTGTGGGTGGGTGGGTGGGTGGGTGGGTTCACTGTGTGTGTGTGTGTGTGTGTGTGTGTGTGTGTGTGTGTGTGTGTGTGTGTGTGTCACTGTGTGTGAAATTGTGATGTGTGTGTGTGCATGTGTGTGTGTGGTGTGTGTGTGTGTGTGTGTGTGTGTGTGTGTGTGTGTGTGTGTGTGTTCTTCAGTTTAACGTCTATTCACATTAAGTGATTTTAGACAACAAAAAAAAAAAAAAAAACCCACCCTGAACAAGAAAAATTGAACAATAGCTGAAACCAATGCCAGATAACAAAGTTAAAATATAAAGCTAACTTTAACAAACTATAAATACTGAATTATCGGACTTCTTATTAGTGCTAACACAATGTCCAACAAACGCGATGGTTCAGACAACAACTGGTCCAGTGATAGATTAGGCACAACAGGTAAAAGTGATTTTAGATATCCACAAAGAAGAATATGACTATTCGTTATCTTATCACCACATATACAGTTTACATCCTTTGAGTATTTCGTCTTGAAGGCATTTAGTTTAAATCTGTACATGAGGGATAACACATTTCTGCGATTGTACCAACCACATACTTTGTCAGAAGTTAAGATATTTAGAAAATTTATCATATTACTTGTACTGCTATCAGAAAGCCGATAGCCAGAATCGCTGATCTTCTTTCTGAAATGCTTCCAACAAGCATTTTGCAGCAAGCTGTATCCCTCATGCAAAGATAATGCAACATCTATTTCACAAGAATTCTTTCTATTCCTCGCCCCATATTTTGCAAGGGTGTCTACTTTTTCATTAAAAAAGATTCCACTGTGTGAGGGAACCCAACAAAAAGTAACAGTACTACCTCTTAAAATAACAAGATGCACCAGATGCTTGACTTCAATGAGAAGATCTTTTCTCACTTTAAGATTAGAATTCTTTAAAGCATGTAAAACCGATTTAGAATCAACACACACAAGTATGTTGAAAATATCTTTAGGAAAGTCAAGTACATAGTACAGCGCAAATATTATAGCTAGCCGTTAGCTCAGCTGTAAATATAGATTTATTTTTTCCCAGGTTGAATGATCGTTCTACTTTCAATGATGGAATAATAAAAGCTGCACCTCCCTCATTAGTATTAAGAATGGAACCATCAGTATATATTTTGAGATGATCAGAATAGGTAGTTTGAATATGCTCTTTTACAAATGCCGTAAGTATATTAATATTGTCCGCTTTTCGTACAGTGGAATAATCAATATCAAAGTGAGCTTTAAGCAGTTCCCAAGGTGGACAGGGAGCTAAATTTACTTCTGATTTAGCTACTTTATTGGAATTAAGTTTTAAATCTTTAAAAAGTGGGGAGGTATAAGTGCTAATTGTGGTAAGCGAGTTGATAGTTCTTGCTCTTTTAGGAAAATGAATATCAGACTTTAACTGAACTTCCTTTTCAACATTACTTTCATTTGCTGTGCTTCTTAAGACATATTTTGCCACTGCAAGTTGTCGATGTTCATTTAAAGGCAGAACACCTATTTCTTTATATGTGCCTAGAGTTGAGGCATGAGGTGGTACACCCAAAGCAAGCCGGAAGGCTTTACAATCAAGACTTTGAATTTTCTTAAGTAAGTAATTTGGAGCACTGAAAAATACTTCTTGTCCATAAGACAGTCTTGAGCGCACAAGGGCCAAGGACAGGTGTTTTAATACGGTGATATCTTGCCCCCACGGTTGTTTACTGACAACTTTTAAGAAATTAAGAACGTTCTTAGCTTTAGTTGCCAAAAATTCAATGTGCTGATTCCACGCTAACTTAGAAGTGAGGTATACACCTAAAAATTTCACTGCAGGTTTATATTCGAGATCTTTTCCATTTATTCGAAAACGAGGTAAGACTTGTGGTCCAACACCATTATTAAAAAGTACAAGATTGGTTTTCTCAGGGGAAAGTGAAAGGCCATTCTCTAAAAGATAGCCGTTAAGTTTGTCAAGTTCTTTTTGATATACTTTTTGATAGAAGCTTAATTGCCTTTTGGGCGTTTTCTTTTTCATTATAACATCCATCCACATGCATATGTCATCAGCATACTGCACAAGAACAGCATTACTTGACAAAATGCTAGGAAGATCAGTTGTGTGTGTGTGTGTGTGTGTGTGTGTGTGTGTGTGTGTGTGTGTGTGTGTGTGTGTGTGTGTGTGTGTTTATGTGTGTGAACTATGTCTGTGTGTGAGAGAGAAGAAGGGAAGGGGATGTATACATATGTGTGTGTGTGTGTGTGTGTGTGTGTGTGTGTGTGTGTGTGTGTGTGTGTGTGTGTGTGTGTGTGTGTGCATGCGTGTGTGTGTGTGAGCACTCATGCTTGTGTGTATTTGTGTTAATGTGTGTCATTGTGTGGAAAAGAATGTGTGAGTGGTGTGTGTGTTTCTCTGTGTGTGTGCATGTGCATGTGCATGTGTGTGTGTGTGTGTGTGTGTGTGTGTGTGTGTGTGTGTGTGTGTGTGTGTGTGTGTGTGTGTGTAGTAAATTGTTTTATGGTTGTAGAAAATTCATTGGAAAAGAAGATTGAAGATTAAAACTGTTAAAAAAAAATACAACAAAAAACCACCCCAACCCCTGTCTCTCATCCATTTTGTTAACATCATACATGCTTTCTTAACCCAAGATTGCAGATCAGACCCATCTTTCAAAACAAACTTTTTTAGTTACAAAGAAACCAGATCTTTGAGCTATCCTCAACCACCGTCACATAACCATTTCCCAATATTCATGTTACAGTTGCAGATCAGACCCATTTTTCAAAACTTAACTTCTTTAATCACAAAGTAACGAGATATTTGAGCTATAGATCCTCAACCACCATCTCATAACCATTTCCCACTATTCCTGTGACAGTTGCAGATCAGACCCATCTTTCAAAACTGAACTTCTTTAGTCACAAAGTAACCATATCTTTGAGCTATAGATCCTCAACCACCATCACATAACTGTTTTCACAATATTCATGTGACAGTTACAGATCAGACCATCTTTCAAAACTGAACTTCTTCAGTCACAAAGTAACCAGATCTTTGAGCTATAGATCCTCAACCACCATCACATAACTGTTTTCACAATATTCATGTGACAGTTACAGATCAGACCATCTTTCAAAACTTAACTTCTTCAGTCACAAAGTAACCAGATCTTTGAGCTATAGATCCTTAACCACCATCACATAACCGTTTCACAATATTCATGCGACAGTAACAGATCAGACCCATCTTTCAAAACTTAACTTCTTTAGTCACAAAGTAACCAGATCTTTGAGCTATAGATCCTTAACCACCATCACATAAATAACCGTTTCCCACTATTCCTGTGACAGTGATCTCGGTGCCGGACCAGATGGCCGAGAAGCTGGAGCCCAGTGACGACTCGTCAGGCCCCTCCTACATCGACTACTCCGAGCGTCGCTCTCTGCCCATCTCCATCCCCGACTACCAGAAAGTGGAGAGCAATGGAGAGAAGTTTGTGGTGAGTGGTGCCGGGTTTGGAGGTGGTGGGGAAGATAGCTCTGCGGTTTGACTGTTGAATTTGTAATCTTTTTTATTTTGTTTTGTTTTGGAGAAATTGTGTTTGTTGAAAAGACTGTTTAAAATATCGGTGTGATTTTTTCCAGGTCATGCAAGGGTGAGTGTGTGTGTGTGTGTGTGTGTGTGTGTGTGTGTGTGTGTGTGTGTGTGTGTGTGTGTGTTGAGTGTGGGTGTGTTTGTATGGGGTGGGTAAGGGGGTTGTACGCATGCATACATGCTTTATGACACGCTTGTAAGTCTGTAAAGACTGTGTAACCTGTGCTGTAGTTGTATGTATTCCTGTACTGATATTTGTTAGCAGGTGTAAAATATTTACATAAACATTTATGTCTGTCTGCAGGTGTTCAATAACTACATGTGTGCAAACATTTATGTCTGTCTGCAGGTGTTCAATAACTACATGTGTGCAAACATTTATGTCTGTCTGCAGGTGTTCAGTAACTACATGTGTGTAAACGTTTATGTCTGTGTACAGTGTGTGCAAACATTTAAGTCTGTGTACATATGTTCAATAACTACATGTATACAAACGTATACCTCTGTCTGCAGGTGTTCAATGACTACATGTATACAAACATTTACCTCTGTCTGCAGGTGTCCAATAACTACATGTATATGATTATTTACCTCTGTCTGCAGGTGTTCAACATCTACATGTATACAAACATTTACCTCTGTCTGCAGATGTTCAGTAACTACATGTATACAAGCATTTACCTCTGTCTGCAGGTGTTCAACATCTACATGGCGGGCAGACACCTGTGTTCACGGCGCTACAGAGAATTTGACAGTCTTCACCAGAACCTGAAGCGCGAGTTCCCTGACTTCACCTTCCCCAAGCTTCCTGGCAAGAAGATTTTCCAGCTGTCAGAGCAACAGCTGGACCACCGGTGCCGAGGTCTGGAGCAGTACCTGGAGAAAGGTGAGGGGGAGGGGGGGGGGGGCCTTTCAGAACAAGGATGAATTGGTAGGACTGAAAAGCTTGAATTGAAAACTAGATAATACGCACCCTTTCCGCTCCTGTATTCCCTCTTCCCCCCCATCCCCATCTTCCTCTGAAACTTTTTTTTTTGGAGGTAGTAGAGAGGTTGTTTATGATGCAGTCCATTATGCAGTTAGTGTAGATTTTTAAGAAAGGATTTCTGACTTTTTTTTCCCTTGAATAAAAGTGTTTTTGTATGTTGTTGGGTTGGGGGGGGGGGTTGCTATTTGTTTCATTTGAAGTCTGTTCACTGATGGTAATGTTATGCTTGATATTTGTCAGTGTTTTTTTTTGTTTTGTTTTTTTGTTCATATTAACCAGGACAAAGATGAGATTTGGAAAGTGGAAAGAATAGGGTTTGCAAATCACCTCTTTTCCCAGCAAGCTACATAAGAAAACTCATGTGTACACAGTCATGACATACTTTCAAGTTCGGAAACCTAAAAAGATAAAGTCAACACTGCTGTGATATTGGCTGACATTGATCTAGTGTCGACTTTGTTTGACGGTTGTGTTTGTTTAGGAATTGATATTCTCTGTGCTCAGTATTTTGATTTGAAAAATATGAATTTGTAATGTAGGAAATGCGCACTGAAGATAAACCATCTTATATATTGTGATATTTTGTGTGTGTGTTGTGTGTGTGTGTGTGTGTGTGTGTGTGTGTGTGTGTGTGTGTGTGTGTGTGTGTGTGTGTGTGTGTCTGTCTGTGTCTGTGTGTGTGTGTTTGTGTGTGTGTGTGTTTTTGTGCTCGTGTGTGCTGTGTGTGTGTATATATATATATATATATATATATATATATATATATATATATATATTATATTATATATATATATGTGTGTGTGTGTGTGTGTGTGTGTGTGTGTGTGTGTGTGTGTGTGTGTGTGTGCATGTGTTTGTGTGTATGTATGTGTACATGTGTGTGGATGAATAGTTTTTTTGCTCTGGTGAGTATTCTTTAGGACTGTGTGTATTGATTTCAATCTTTTTCTCCCCAGTGTGTGCAGTGAGGGTGATAGGGGAGAGCGACATCATGCAGGACTTCTTAGCTGCAGGAGACATGGAAGATGTAAGTCTGTGCATTTTGTTTTTCATCATATAAACTCCTACTGTTAGGGGGTCTGTTCTGTGTCGATGTGGATGTTACTTTATTGAATAGTGTCACCTGGGAGTTCTCCGAGTCAGGGTAGATATTGCTTCAATGTGTCTGTCTGGCATAAGTTCTAAGTTGGGGCTGGGGGGAACTTTGTTGTACTGTGTGGTGTCTGCTAGAGTTTTGAGTATGTATTGACGTTGTTTTGATGCATGGTGTCATGTATTGAGTCTGTCTAGACGAGTATGTGTGGATGTTGTCTTAATGTGTGGTGTCTCTTAGAGGGTGCGTGTGGACGTTGGTTCATCATGTGTTGAATCCTAAGAGTTTTGAGTCAGAGTGTGTGGGAATGGGATATGTTGTGGTTGGGTGTTCCTCAGCTTAACGCCCTAGGGTCACTCTGCTTCACTCATCACACTTAGGAATCTCTGTGAGATCGTTAAGTACACACTGGATGAGAAAATTGAGTATATTCAGTGTTTGAAATACCACTCCACACAGGGCTATACTTTAACTCTACACGCCATACTCCACATGCCCTCCAGCTTCAGAGGATTTTATTTCTCCTTTGATGGAGAGTACAGGTCATTATGCTAAGAGGTCATCATGGTTGAGGACACTCTCAACATAATATTTCAAAGCATAACAAAATGATCATGTAGGCCTTGAACACTTTGCTTAATTCATCAACTTACAGAGCTTTAGGCCGGGGGTTATGAGATATGGCTTTATTATGCAGTGTTTGCTAGAGGTTCTGTTGTCTGTGTGAATTTCATTTTATGGTGTGTTTTGTTATCGGGAGTCATGAGTTTGTGTACATGTATGGCTATTGTTTTGTCGTGTAGTGTGTATTGGGAGTTCTGTGTTTGGCAGTGGTGTTATTGTCTTATGTCTGCTAAGAAATATGAGAGGTTGTTATAATATACATTGTATGCACACAAGCATATACTTTTATACATGTGAGTTCATGCTTTCACCTCTTACACATGCATTAGTAAATAAGCATGCTATTTTACACACTTATGCACATGTGTTTGCACACTCAAGCACGCATACACACACAAGTGCATGTGCATGCACTCATGCATGCATGATGCTGTCGATGTGTACAGATGTTGTAAGAAGTGCGGAAGGTGAGAAGCACAAGAGAAGAAACAAACCCCAAACCAATGGAAAAAGAGTGATCGCTGTGGTGTGAGGATCTGAGCAACAGTGCCACTGTCCTGGGCTCTGTAGGGTTCAGCCTGCCCAAGACATGTTGCCTGAAAGTTCTCGATATGGCACTGCTTCAACTCTCTCTTTGGGAGTTAACACTTTTGTTCCTTCGTCAGAGTCCATCATGTCGCCAGTGTGTTCAGATGGACCGCGGAACGAGGAACGTGTGTCTTTGAATGCTTGTTTTGGTTTCACTGATCTGAAATTCAGTTTTTGTTG
>CM060328.1:24102721-24115221 GCA_030674155.1 Stramonita haemastoma
AGGAACAGGAGAAAGTCATGGAGGTGAGAAGAAGACTTTTAATTTTTTATTTTATTTATTTATTTATTTTTTAAATGTTATTCTTTTATATTGAGGATAATGGAATAAGCACTCATGTGCTTTTTTTTTACATCCAGTCCCCGTGTGTATGCATTTTTGTAAATCTTGTCATCTGTTCCCACCGGCCTACAATGGCCTACTCTTATGAAAAGCAGAACAGGATTTAACATGTGCACAAGATGTTCTGTGTGCCTCGGTTTATAGTCTCATCCAAAGGACTTTGGGGGGGAGAGTGGAGTCAGCACTGATGTTAACTCCAGAGGAAAAATCTCCTTGAACTGGAATTGAACCCAGGTTTTCAAATTGCCAGCGCAATGTTGTGATCACTGGCTATCCTGACTTTTAACAGTTGTGTTGCATAGGGTGTCTGTGACTAGTGTAGATACTGTAGCCACAGCGCACAGATGCAGCCAAACTCGAAGTCAGGGGTCCAGAGCCAGGGCCCAGTGCTAAAATCAGACTGCCTCTTCCTTTTACAAAGTCTGTTCCTGCTATAATTAGCACAAGCTGGCCCCAGGGACGGGATGGAATGGATAGCAACTGAGAGTAGCTTAAAGTGGGGAAACTGACAGCTGTATATATATCAGATACTGACAGAGAAATGCACAGGCTGTTGTTGTCTGATACAGTTTAGTATTTAATGCCTGAAATGTGTGTGTGTTTAGTGTGTCACACATTTTGTTTTTATGTGTGTGGTTTTGTGTGTGTGTTTTGTGTGTGTGTGTGTGTGTGTGTGTGTGTGTGTGTGTGTGTGTGTTTTGTGTGTAGTTCTGTGAAGAAGAATAAAGAAAGAAATATGATGGTTGTAGGACTTGAGTATAACACCAAGCTCAGCAGCAGTTAGCAGTATATGATACCGTCACTTACGACATTAATCATTGCAGTGATGTTGATGATGATGATGATGATGATGATGATGACGACGTTGTCAGTTCCTGCTATAGTTAGCACGAGCTGGCCCCAGGGATGGGATGGTATGGATAGCAACTGAGAGTAGCTGAAAGTGGAGGAAACTGACAGCTGTATATATATATATATATATATATATATATATATATATCAGAGACTGTTAGAGAAATGCGCAGGCTGTCGTTGTATTGCTAACTGCTGAACTTGGTGTTATGTGGGAACTTGTGTGACAGTACCTGAAAGTGGCGCGACACCTGGATGGGTATGGCGAGGTGACGTTCCCCCACTGTGCGTGTGACTCGCGGCGTGACGGCCACGTCATCGCCATCATCGGCCTGCACTGCTTCAAACTGCAGGCCTGCAAGGACGACGGGGCCACTGAGGTGAGGGAGGGAGGGGAGTCATCTCCCTTTGGTCATCGTCGGTTTTGTTTTCTTATTGTTTGGCCATGTAATATGCTGTGTATTGTACATGTATGCATTTTTCCTTTTTTTTTTTCTTTGTGCTAGTCAAATTTTTCACGTTCATATGTAACCTATTTAAATTGATTTGATTGTTCAGCGCGGTGAGCCCATGTTTTTGGGGAATTTGCGCTATATATGCCTCCATTTTATTATTATTTATTATTATCTTGTTTGCTTTTTGTTGGTGTCTTGCTCTTCTTCTGTTGTTGTTTTAAGGTTTGCGTGTGTGTGTGTGTGTGTGTGTGTGTGTGTGTGTGTGTGTGTGTGTGTGTGTGTGTGTGTGTGTGTGTGTGGGTGGTGTGTGTGTGTGTGTGTGTGTGTGTGTGTGTGTGTGTGTGTGTGTGGGTGTGTGTGTGTGTGTGTGTGTGTTGTGTGTGTAGGGGGTCGGGTATTGTATTGCCCTTAGTTTTTGTCTTGCTCAATAATTTTGGAATGGAAGATAAAGGAGTCTAGGGTATGGGGAAGAATTGTCAGGGTTTTGTGGGAAGGAAGCTTAGGATTCGGATGGGGAGTATATGTATGTGAATGATATAGGACATGGGAGGAGAAATAGGGTTTGAAGGATATTTTGGGTTTGTGTCGGGGAAGGCTTATGAGACTTGGGCCGTTGGGGTGGGAAAAAAGTGTTTTGGGTTTTGTGGGAGAGGGTTATTAAGGATTTGGTATAGGGAGGATATAAGGCAGGAAAACATTTTGAAGATATTTAGGATTTGGGATCTAGGACTGAGTTGGGGAGCATATTGTATTGATTTGTATCGTATACCATTTTAAGTTATGGCAGATTTCTCTGTGTGAAATTCACTCAAGAGCAGCGCCACCCATGTTTTCTTTTCCTGTCTGCAACTGTTTTGTTTCCCTAATAGAGTGGCTTTTTTTTTCTTTTACAGAATTTTGCCAGGGACAACTTTTCTTGTTGCTGTGGTTTCTTTTACATGCTCTAAATAATGATGTGCAACACATGGGACCTCACTCAGTTAATCGTGTCATCCAGAAGACCAGCACTCAGACCACCACTCATGGTCTGATGGATGGGGAAAAATTTTCGGGTCTAATGGGGATTGAACCATGGCACACTTCCAGCCCGCTTTTTTGCTTTCTAGGCAGGTGTGTTACCTCTAGACCACGGATCCACAGGATCTTCAGGATGTGGGACAAGGGGATATTGTGGATTTTGGGGTGGGGGGAGGAAAAGGATTTGGAAGATTGATAAGATTTGAATGAGAAAAAATGGAGAATATGGAGCAGAGGAGAAAAAAAGTGTACGAGTCGCCTGATGTGTGCATGTTATGTGATGTGTGTTGACCTGCAGGCCCAGGTAATGAAGTAGTGAACCTGGCCTTTACCTGAATTACAGACAGGTGGTGTTGATGTGCAGGCCCAGGTAATGAAGTAAGTTTACTTGGCCTTAGACCTGTATTACTGACAGACAGATGGGGGTTGATGTGCAGGCCCAGGTAATGAAGTAAGTTTACTGGCCTTTACCTGTATTACTGACAGACAGATGGGGTTGATGTGCAGGCCCAGGTAATGAATGAAGTAAGTGTACTGGCCTTGAATTACTGAAGACAGATGGGTGTTGACCTGCAAGCCCAGTAATGAATGAAAGTAAGTTTACCTGGCTTTACCTGCATTACTGACAGATGATGTGGGGTTGACCTGCAAGCCCAGGTAATGAATGAAGTAAGTGTACCTGGACTTTACCTGGATTACTGACAGACAGGTGTGTGTTGATGTGCAGGCCCAGGTGATAGAGTTCATGTGGAAGGACGTCAAATCCTACGAGGTGGACGAGGAGGGAATGGCCTTCAGCTTCGAATACGACCGGCCGGGAAAGAAACCACGTGTTGTCAAAATATTCACACCTTACGTAAGTGGTATAGACCTGTGTCTGCTTGCCACTGTGGGTTCTTTTTTTGTTTGGTTATTTTTTGGGGGGAAGGGAATTATCGTTGTTGTCCTTTATCTTATTGGTTTGGTAAGTATTCTATATAAGATCCATGGGAGCGCAGTGTTCGTTAAAAAAAATGTATACGTTCATTTGAATACAAAAAAGATCTATGTGTCTGTACCGACAAAGATTTGACAGAGTGAATCAGTATGTTGATGTGTGTGTGTGTGTGTGTGTGTGTGTGTGTGTGTGTGTGTGTGTGTGTGTGTGTGTGTGTGTGCGTGCGTGCGTGCGTGCGTGTGAAATCAAATCAAATTTTTATTTCCAGATGGTACATTGAAAAAGTGTGCGTGCGCGTGTGCATGCGTGCATGTGTGTGTGCACGCATGTGTGCGTGCGTACATGTGTGCGTGTGCACATGTGTGCGTGTGTGTATATGTGTGTGTGTATGTGTGTGTGTGCGCATTTGCATGTGTTTAAAAAAAAAAAAAAAAATTCTTTTTCCTTTTATTTTGAGGATAACGGAATAAGCACTCGTGTGCGTTTTTTTTTTTACATCCAGTCCCTGTGTGCATGCAGTTTTGTAGATTTTGTCCTCTGTTCCTACCTGCACACAATAGCCTACTCTTCAGAAAATCAGAATGGGTTTTAACATGTGCGCAAGATGTGTGTGTGTGTGTGTGTGTGTGTGTGTGTGTGTGTGTGTGTGTGTGTGTGTGTGTGTGTGTGTGTGTGTGTGTGTGATTGAGTGAGGGAGTGAGTGAACATGTGGTCTCAGAAATGTGTTGTCAATGTATATATGTGTTGTCTACATACAGCAGATGACACATCATGTTTCCTGTTTGTGTGATAACTCTGTAGTATCACAGTTGATGCATTGTTCTCTGCTCTGTTACAGTTCTATTACATGCACGACTGTTTCGATCGCATTTATGAGGAATTACATTGGGAAACTTGATGAGGTAAGAATGCTACTTTCTCCATAGTTTTTGTCCCTTTCTAGTTACCACAGGCATTTAACATGAATTCATGTGATGTAATATTAATATACATTTATAGTATTTATATATAAATATTAATCTTGTTATGCTAAAGATAAAGACATGAAAAGTGTTCATTTCTGGAAATTTCTTTATCTTGTTTTTTTCTTCTTTTTTTCCCCCGAAGAAGAAGAAGGAGGAGGTGGAAAAAGAAAAAGAAAATGTAGTAGAAGAAGCATAAGTCTGAAGAAGAAGCAGAAGAAGAAGAAGCAGAAGATGAAGAAGAAGAAGAGGAAGAAAAAGAAGCTGAAAAAGAAGAAAAAGAAGAAGAAGAAAAAGAAGAAGCAGAAGAAGAAGAAGAAGAAGCAGAAAAAGAAGAAGAAGAAGAAGCAGAAGAAGCAGAAGAGAAGAAGCAGGAAAAGAAGAAAAAGAAGAAACAATATTTTTTACCTTGTTTTCAGGTGGAGGCTACGGTGTCTGGGGGGTGCATGCATGCGTGAGACAGGAGGGCGGCTGTTGAGGATGGACGTGTGCTGCAAGGAGGGCAGAGGTCACAGTGTGAAGCGCTCGGCTTGCCGTCTGGACAACAACAACAACACAAAAATCACAGAGCACATCAACTCTTGGTGTGTGGGGTTACTGTGCCTGTATTGGTAGTGATGGTGATCACTTGTTGATGTATGTGTGGTGTGTGGTAGTGATGATTGGTTGTTGATGTGTGGTGTGTCTGTGGGGTGTGGCAGATATGATCAGTTGTTGATGTGTGGTGTGTGGTAGATATGATCAATTATTGATGTATGGTGTATGTGTGGTGTGTGGTAGATGTGATCAATTGTTGATGTATGTGTGGTTTGTGGTAGATATGATTAATTGTTGATGTATGGTGTATGTGTGTGTGTGATAGATATGATCAATTGTTGATGTATGGTGTATGTGTGGTGTGTGATAGATATGATCAATTGTTGATGTGTGGTGTATGTGTGGTGTGTGGTAGATTTGATCAATTGTTGATGTATGGTGTATGTGTGGTGTGTGGATAGATATGATCAATTGTTGATGTATAGTGTATGTGTGGTGTGTGGTAGATTTGATCAATTGTTGATGTATGGTGTATGTGTGGTGTGTGGTAGATTTGATCAATTGTTGATGTATGGTGTATGTGTGGTGTGTGGTAGATTTGATCAATTGTTGATGTATGGTGTATGTGTGGTGTGTGGTAGATTTGATCAATTGTTGATGTATGGTGTATGTGTGGTGTGTGATAGATTTGATCAATTGTTGATGTGTGGTGTATCTGTGGTGTGTGGTAGATTTGATCAATTGTTGATGTATGGTGTATGTGTGGTGTGTGGTAGATTTGATCAATGTTGATGTATGGTGTATGTGTGGTGTGTGATAGATTTGATCAATTGTTGATGTGTATGTGTGGTGTGTGGTAGATATGATCAATTGTTGATGTGTATGTGTGGTGTGTGGTAGATATGATCAATTGTTGATGTGTATGTGTGGTGTGTGTAGATATGATCAATTGTTGATGTGTATGTGTATGTGTGGTGTGTGGTAGATATGATCAATTGTTGATGTATGGTGTGTGACAAGGATGATCAACTGTTGATTATCTGGTGTATCTGTGGTGTAATGTAGATATGATCAGTTGTTGACGCCTGGTGTTACAGCAGTGTATGGTAGAAACGATCAGTTGTTGTCACCATGTGTGTTTGTGGTAGAGATGATCAGTGGTTGACACCATGTGTATGATAGAGATAATCGTTGGTGCTTCATGTAACTGGTGTTTGATATGAATAAAAGTTGGCCAACTGTTAATCCCGTGTATGAATAAGTGTGGTTTATGGTTTGAAGAAGCAGAGATGGTTGATCAAGAGAAAATCTGTTTGGATGGATGTATTGTGTGTTGAACATGATGAAGAGATGAATCTGTTGTTGAAGCATCATATACGTTCATGACCTGTTCATGTCTTAGTCTCATCGTCCTAATCCCCCTGAGGATGAATCATTAGGGATCGCTGCACTGCTGACACTTTTTACACTGTGTATCTGCGGCAGGTTGACCATAGCGGAGCCCACTTGTCTATAAGTGACAGAGTGCATGCTGAGTAACTTCATGTCAATTTGCCATAGCTGGCTTACTCAGTCTCTTTATGAAAGATGGATGACTTTGTCGGTTTTTTTTTTCATCTTGTGTGCATTGCTGAAGTTGGAATGTGGCTACCCTCATGGTGGGTATATACAGTGGCATATGCAAAATCTCATCATCGGTTAATCTCTGAGGTCTAGCTGAGGAAACGAAAAAATAACAAAGTCAAGAAACTTTGTGCGCAAGATCTCATGCATGTGTTCACACATGGGACCTCGGTTTATGGCTTCATCTAAAAAGACATGTAGAGGAATATAGTCAGAATGAGCATTGACTTTGGGGGAAAGAAAACCCTCAAACAGCAGGGGTTTGAACCTATACCCTAAGATTAGCTATCTGCCATCAAGAGCTTGACGCGCTGTACCTGTCCCACTAGTCTGTCTCCACAAGTGTAAGAGTATGGTGTGAATTTTTTTTGAGATTGTCAACAGTAAATGTAATATGTGAACTGGAGACGATCACTGATGATGTATGGTTTGACTATAGCGATGAAGGATGTAGCTGTTGAGATTGTGACTGAGGTGTGTGGCTTTATGTAGAGACGACTAACAGTCGAGATTTGTGTAACTGTTGTGTGTTGTGTGAGTTATTGAGGTTTTCTGTTGAGGTACGATGTAAGTGTTTTGTATGGTGTGAGTTATGGATGAGATCAAGTGTTGAGATATGATGTAAGTTTCTCGTATGATGTGAGTTATGAAGATCCAACTGTTGAGATCTGGTGTAAGTGTTGTACTGGAATATTGAGATCACCTGTAACTGTTGTATGTATATGGTCTGAAGTATAGTTCTATAGATCAGGTGTGGTGTATCTGAAGTATATGGTCTGGTTTATAGAGATCAGCTTTTGAGATGTGGTGTAACAGATGCGTATGGTTTGAATTTGTAGAGATCAACTTTTGAGATGTGGTGTAACAGATGTGTATGGTTTGAATTTGTAGAGATCATCTTTTGAGATGTGGTGTAACTGATGTGTATCGTCTGGATTGTAGAGATTAGCTTTTGAGACGTGGTGTAACTGATGTGTATGGTTTGAATTTGTAGAGATCAGCTTTTGAGATGTGGTGTAACTGATGTGTATCGTCTGGATTATAGAGATCAATTTTCGAGACGTGGTGTAACTGTAGTGTAAGGCGTGAATTAGAGAGCTGTATGGAGTTACAATGATCTTTCCCTGTGATGTTTATGTAGCGTGTAGGCAGGGCTTCTTGTGGAATGACACTCTGATATTAGAAGATGTGATGTGCATGTTACACAAACTGTTAACCTGAAGACTGTGAAATAAGATACAAGATAGATTTGTTACATGATGAATCGATTTCAGAGGTTTATGAATGAATGAGGTAGTAAAAAGTTGGGGCTAAAAAATAAAAAAAAAAAAGCCCACATACCTTTGCATGTATATGTATGCTAAATAGCATGCAGTCAGATTTAGGTACGAGTGTGTGTGTGTGTGTGTGTGTGTGTGTGTGTGTGTGTGTGTGTGTGTGTGTGTGTGTTACATGCATATGTAAAAAGGAGAGCCATATGTGTATGAGATCTTGAATCAAATTGATTCTTTTTTTCTTTCTTTCTTTATTTTCTCCCTAAAAAGACTTGTACCTACATCACACTATATTTGGGCATTCGCAGAACAAAAAGTTTTTGATTAAGCACAGAATACTGGCATAATAATAATCACAGTGAGATTAAGAGAAGAAGGGGAGAGTTTGGGTTCTGTTTTCAGGTGAATTTGGCAAAATGGGGCCGAGGCTTTTTGTAAGGGTTAAGAATCTTTTAGGCCTGAACAGACTTCTTGATAATCAGAGGAGTGGTAATGGGTGGAAAAGACTGTGCTACTCTGACTGAGGCTAGGGGACAGTCTCCACTCAGTGATTCGTGTGTGTGTATGCTCTTACGCTGGTTTTTTTTATCACTCACATTTTAAGCCTTCATAGCAGTATTTTCTCGTGGAGGACATTGTCAGAATGTCCTTCAAACATTTATAAACTAGAAATCCATTGTTTCGGTTGAAGAAGAGTGCCTCGCATATTTATGGGACTTGCAACATTTCATATCAAGCATTGTTTAAAAAAATTGAAAATAAGGATAAGAAAAGATGGTACACTTTCTTTAAAAAAAAAAAGGAAATGCTGGATTTTTGAAAACCTACGTGTTTGAAACAGGCAAAAAAACATGGGCTTTGATTTACTTTAGCAGCTGTTTGGGAAGACACATTTTTTGAGACAAGCACAATGTTTGACAGCCACATTAGTGTTCAGTATGCACTCTAGAATTGTACAGAATTTTTTTTATTTTTTTAAATCCACTTTCTTACTCGGGTTTTACTAGACTTGTACAGATTTTTTTCCTTCTTCTTCTCTTTCTTATCCAGATGAATTTGTTTTAGTGAAAGTTTGGATGTGCAAAATTTCAGTTGAGTGGAATATTAGTGGCACATATGTATTATCAGTGGTGAGTGTTAGGATAATGAATTTGCGAAGCGGAATATGACGATATGTGTCTTTTTTTTTTGTGAAGCAGAAGGTATATAATGTATATTTTGTCTCTACTACTTGGCTTCCAAGCGAGAATGTCTTTCATGCATTTGGACACTTGCACACTGAGATATCTCACCATGCATTAGCATGTGCACAGATGATATTTACGCATGCACACATGCAGGCACACATACACACACACACACACACACACACACACACACACACACACACACACACACACACACACACACACACACACACACACACACACACACACACACACACACAACACTCTCATGGGTATATTTGCTGCTCAAATGTAGTGTGTTGAAAGAAAAGAAAAAGCTGCACAAACATGCACAAAATACACTCACACACACACACACACACACACACACACACACACACACACACACACACACACACACACACACACACACACACAAAGTATTCTCAAAGTCCACAGATTCTAAAAAAAAATGTTTGCTGTTGTTATTATAAGATTTGACTATAATATGAAGAAGTATACTCATGTACGTTTTCTTGCCGTCAGCTAAAAATGAATATATTGGAATAATTTTGACTTGGATAGCTTCATAGACTGCTTAACATAGTTAAAATATTTTGTTTGCTTACGCGCGCATGCGTGTGTGTGTGCATGCGTGCGCGTGATAGAGTGATGCATTGCGTGTGGATGTTTGTATTTTGTAAGGTGTTTAAGAGTAAGGACACTTTCTGCTGAAGCTAAAAGGAAGCTGTTTGGAAAAAATAGGCAGAAAATATTAATTTTAAAATGTTGTTAAAGAGCGTTATTCTGCTGGGAAGAAGAAGCAGATGATCTTTATCTGTATTTGAAAAAAGATAGCTGGTAAAATTCAGTACACAATATTTAGATTTACTGTGTCCTCCCCCCCCCCCCTACTGTGCGTCAAGAATTAAGAAAATAATGTTGATTTGATATTGTTAACATACATAAGAAAAGCAGGTGATATTCATTTGACAGTGTTGATATAATATATATATCAATATTTTCCACTATGTGTAGAGGTGGCTTTTAAAAACATTTTGAAGTAAACAGAGGTTTTTTTTGTTTATTTGGTTGGGTTTTTTTTGGATGGAATGTGTCTTTAGAAGTGAACAGGGTTTGTAATTCTAGCATTTGAATAAGAAGTTGATTTTGTTGTTGAACGTTGGGTCGTTTTTCTTCAAGTTGTGTTGAATCTTCGTGTTGAAAAAGTTATGGTTGCATGTTGACATGTTGTTTGTAACTTGAGTGACTGGTCAAAATATATTTTGTTCATATTCAAGTGTTTCTGTCTCAGTGGCGCTGTATAATGGAGAGAACAAAAAAGTGTTGACAATCGATCTTCCCCTAATCCTTTCCTTTCCTTTTCCTTCAGCCCTAGTAGCTAGATGTTAGGCAATTGGCACACGCTACCTCAAAATAGTTACCACCACCTGTGGTATACCACATATTAGCATAAAAAATAGCAAGCTTGTGGCACACGCTGCCATTTTAAATGAACCCTAAAGCAATTCAATACTGTATATGGAAAACCCTTGTGAAAATTTCTGTTATTCCTCAACTGTTTACATTCCATCAAAAAATGGCATCCAGCAACTGTGATGGAAGTGAAGAAGCTTGGCTGCTTGCTGCCACTAACTGTTCATGTTTTGTTGGAGCAGAGATCACGAAGAACCCAGTGGGTGACAGAACTGCTTGTTTGTGTGTTTCACCGTCAGACAGTGACACTTCCACCATTGTGGAGCAAGTACCACAAGAAAGAAAACAAAGCTGCGATTGGCTGCAACCTACCACTTGTTTTGTAGAACTCTTGAGGCACCAGACGTGGCCCAGCCCAGTAGAGCTCCATGAAAAACTGGGGGGATTGTTGAGAGTCACCATGACAGACTGCAGACTTTGCCATCCAGACTGGATCAAAAATTTTGGGTGGCAAGGGTATGCAGAAGAAGAGGAAGTCAGCAGAAAATTAGAGTTGAGCCCAGTGGGCCCACAACTTGCTCCTGCAACTCTGTTACATTGTTGTATGCAGCGTACAACTATTGCCACTACAAAGTTGTGGGATACAACAAGCAAAAGTGGTAGTGTGTGCCGATCCCCTTAGAGAAAAGATTTAAGAGGATCTACCGAATGTGTTCTTTGCTAAAGTCCATTATGTTGAGCTGACAAGTTGGTGTTAATCCAAGTTCATATGGTCATACATGCTAACACACATGTACTTGATGCACATGCACTGGCACACCTACATGCATGCACACACACACACACACACACACACACACACACACACACACACACACACACACACACACACACAAGCATCTAGATTAAAAAGTATCCATTCATCCATCTCCATCATTGAACACAGAAACTTCCAAACAGAACCAATAAATATTGAAAAGATGGGGGCAGAGGGTAAGCAATGTCATCTAGTACTAAATGTCTCCTTTAGAAGCTACTGTGAGCTTTCTTACCTGATACACCCCCTCATTCTTCACCACAGTTAGGTGTCTTTCATTCAATGAGATTAGGGGCAGGAAAGCCTAGTGGTTAGAGCATTGACCTTGTGATCTGATGGCCTAGGTTCAAGTACTAAGAAGGCTTCCTGTCTAGGGTTTTTTTTTTCCTTCTGGGGTTAACATCAGTACTGACTCGACTCTTGTAGTCCTTTGGATGAGACTGTAAATAGAGATACCATGTGTGAATGCATGCAAAATATCTTGTGCATAAGTTAAAACCTGTACCACCTTTCAGAAGAGTAGGCCATTGCGCGATAGTAGGAATAGATAATTTTTTTTAAAGCAAGCATACTGATGTGATGTTTAGACATTATTTTTGAAGTCTTAATCTAGCTATATTAATAGTATGAAAAAATGGTCGCATATGCAAAATCTCACCGTTGATGAATTTTGGAGCTCTAGCCAAGGAACACCCCCCTCCCCCCCCACTCTCCCCACCTCCCCCCCCCCCCAAAAAAAAAAAAAAGTTAGTGAGATCTCTCTTATTAAGGACCCAGAAAGAATCCAGTTCATTTTGGATTGTTCAAGAATTCTATTACCTTTCCTTTTCACTCGCTTTAAGTTAGCTGTCGACTTCTGCCTAAAGAAGCATAATGTTTGATGAAAAAGAGGGCCCCCAAAAGTTTTAAATTGAATTGTTTCCCTTGTGTTGTCATTTCCACAACTTTTTTCATTCTTTCAGATGAGTGTGCCTGAACATGATGTGGTCGGGAGGTTTTGTTTTTTTTTGTTTTAAAGTTTTATGTTTTATTTCGGGAGTGATATCCACACAATTTGCTGGAAGCTTGGTTCGCTTCTGTGGTATGTTTGACTATGTTAGAGTTCAGTTCTCATCTTTGCTTTTTAGATCTTTTTTTTTTTTTTTTTTAGATCTGTGTATGTGGAGTTCAAAGAGAAACACTTGAAGAGTGAATTAGAGAAATGGTGTGTAAGTTTTTTTTAGTAGGTATTTTTGATTCTGTGCCAGAGTTATGTCTGTTCCATTTTTTTTTTTTTTTTTTTTGGGGGGGGGGGAGGCTGTGC
>CM060328.1:24120221-24122721 GCA_030674155.1 Stramonita haemastoma
GGTGTTGTTGCTGATGTTGCTGTTGTTGTTGCTGCTGCTACTGTTGTTGTTGTTGCTGCTGCTACTGCTGTTGTTGTTGTTGCTGTTGAAGTTGGTGTTGTTGCTGATGTTGCTGTTGTTGTTGCTGCTGCTACTGTTGTTGTTGTTGCTGCTACTGCTGTTGTTGTTGCTATTGTTGTTATTGTACAACATAACCACAGAAGAGCATGGGTGAAAACGATGGGTTCTGGAGGCCATTACCCAGATCTTTCAGGGTGTTAGGGAAAAGGACCCGCGTGGGGTTATGAGTGTAAACACCCTGCATCATTAACTGCTCCAAATTGCTGGTATGATCCAACCTGCTTTCAATTTGTCTACTTATCTATCTTGTGGCTGCTATGGTAGGTTACTTGTACTTTGCTCTGCTCTGCTCTGCCTGTCTGTCTGTCTGTCTTTCTGCGTGTGTGTGTGTGTGTGTGTGTGTGTGTGTGTGTGTGTGTGTGTGTGTGTGTGTGTGTGTGTGTGTGTGTGTGTGTGTGTATTTGTGTGTATTTGTGTGTATTTGTGTGTATGTGTATGTGTGTGTGTGCGTGTCTTTGAGAGAGAGAGAAAGAGAGAGAGAGAGAGAGAGAGAGAGAGAGAGAGAGAGAGAGAGAGAGAGAGAGAGAGAGAGAGAGAGAGAGAGAGAGAGAGAGAGGAAGAGAGAGAGAGAGAGGAGAGAGAGAGAGAGAGAGACAACACACACACACACACACACTACTCTCTCTCTCTCTCTCTTTCACACACACACACACACACACACACACACACACACACACACACACACACACACACACACACACACACACACACACACACAGACACACACACACACACACCAGACACACACACACACACACACACACACACAACACACACACACACACACACACACACACACACATATCCCATGGCGGTAAGAATGAACGATACAATGGATCTAAAAACAAACAAGCAAAACGCATGCACACTAGTGTCCTTTTGATACACATCATTCCCCAGTCAAAGTTAAGCAGCATCGAGCGCGGTTACCAGTTGGATGGGTGACCGTTTGCGCGCCTTGGCTTCAGTGCAGTTCCCCCCAGTGGTACTTGCCCTCTTTAGAGTCAGGAAAGGTAAAGCAGCGAGAGAGAGAGGAGATGTGCGCCGCCCTTAATAATTATGCTGGCCCCTAGAGAAGCTGAGGTTTCTGATGCCTCCTCGCTCCCCATACGACCACATGGGTTAATGGAACACCTTTACTTTTTACCTTCGACCCCAAAGTCAGAATGTGGCTACCTTAATCGGGGGGCAAAACCGATCGCCTCTAAAAACAGTTGTGTAGCTCTGTACATTGTATGGCCTATTTATTTATTTATTTATTTATTTTTCTTTTATATCCAGGATAATAGGATAAGCACGCTTGTGCTTTTTTACAACCAGTCCCTGCGTGTATGCAGTTTTGTAAATGTCATCTCTTCCCACCGGCACACGATGGCCTACTCTTACGAAAAGCGGAACAGAATTTAACGTGTGCGCAAAGATGTTCTGCGTGCGTTCGCACACGGGGCCTCGGTTTAAAGTCTCATCCGAAGGACTTTTGGGGAGAGTGGAGTCAGTACTGATGTTAACTCCAGGGGAAAAATCCCCTCCAACGGGAATCGAACTCGGGTCGTCAAATTACCAACGCAATGTTCTGACCATTAGGCTATCCCGACCTGCCTAGAGTCAGTGAGTGCCGCCCAATCAAAACATGAAACCAAACAGCAAATTTCGATTTACGTGAAGAGAGCTGTCAACAGGCCACCATCCAGTCTGCGGCGATTTTGAGCACAATGGGTTGGAAAAGACCGGTAACCTTACTCTTAGGTCGTTTCACTAAAGCCAAGTTGAAAATAGTAGTATAATCAATAATTATGGCACCCTCCTCCTCCTCCTCCTCCACCTCCTCCTCCTCCCTTCTCCCTTTCCACTCTTTTTTTGTTTGTTTTGTTTTGGTTTTTGTTGCAATTGAGAATATAGCAGTTTGAAGTGTGTGTGTGTGTGTGTGTGTGTGTGTGTGTGTGTGTGTGTGTGTGTGTGTGTGTGTGTGTGTGTGTGATGTGGTGTGTGTGGTGTGTGTGTGTGTGTGTGTGTGTGTGTGTGTGTGTGTGTGTGTGTGTGTGTGTGTGTGTGTGTGTGAGAGAGACTGTCTAGTGTCTGTCTGACCTATTAGCACAGCCGCCAAGGATTAAATTCTGACATGAAGAGTGACAGCAAGTCGGTTTGCATACACATACTAACACAGTGAACAATATTAGCCTGGTAAACGATGAATCTGTGCCTCATGTGAGACATGGTAAACACTTAAGTTTTGCAACACTTCTGGAACTGGGTAATTTGGACACTTTGGGTTTACAGTAGATGTTCAGCACCTTTTCTGCTGCCCCCATCCACCCAGATTCATCCCTCTTCCCTTCCCTCTCCCCTACCTGCTCCCTCTCTTTCATTCTGTGCTAGGAAT
>CM060328.1:24132721-24140221 GCA_030674155.1 Stramonita haemastoma
GCAGTCTCAGCACGAAATTTCAAAGCATGAAGACAGTTAAATATAAATCTTGGTGCTTTGCTTGCATTAACAACTGGCTGCGGTTTTGGCCTGGACCAGTTTTAGATTATTTTCGCATGGTTTTTGTTGATCTTTCAGCTTCTCTAGGGGCCAGCATATTGAGGGCGGCGCCTTTCTCCTCTCCCTCACTGCTTGGCTATTCCTGACCCAAAAGAGAGCAGGTACCCATTTACAGCTGGGTGAACTGAGGAACTGTACTGAAACCAAGGCACACAAACTGTCACCCATCTTCGTGGTAGCGACGCTCAATGCTTAGTGTGAAGAAGTGAGTGCTCTGACCACGGAGGTATTCCCACACCAAGGTAAGACAGTAATATACACCAAATCACCCCACAACGAAACTTTAACAAGGTTACACCAGCAGCCGAAGTACTAGCAAATAGTAAAATCCGTCGAAGTTCAAAGAAAAGATGGAGCCACAAGCGAAATGCTTAAAAATGGCACGTCTAGCATTATATTTTGTACTTCTGTATGCCTGTCGGCTGTTCGGTACCGTGCACTGTTGAACCAGGCAATTATCTAAATAATTAGCTGAGAAAGGAGTTGAAACGCAGTGTGAGAGTGGAAAGAATTGGGCATAACGAAAAGGTTTGGTAGATAGGCTTGTTACCATGATTATCTCCCTTCTAGTGTGAAGTCTCCATTACTTCTAGCTGTAAAGTGTGAATTACTTCTGGTGTAAAGTATGAATTGCTTCTACTGCAAGGTCCGAATAACTTCTAGTGGTAAAGTCTGAATTACCCTAGACAAACAATATTTGTTCTTGTGCCCTTGGAGAAAGCACATAATCAGTGCAACCATCCATCACGTAATGAGTCGCATTGAAGCAGCGGTCAGTTTTCAATTAGTAACATGTTATAATTGGCAATTGAAAAACAAAGCTATTCAATACAATAAAACACCAAATTGAAAATCGGACAATGCTCGATAAACTGCCCTCAAATGAAATGCTAGATTCCAGGAAGTTGCAAAATAAGAAATTGACAAATTTTGCACCATTATAGGTGTTGAGAATGAAGGCTTGGGTGTTTTTAAAGCAAAAGGAGACAAAATCACGCATTGATATTTCAGTATAAAGTAAAAGAAAGCACACACATCACAGAAATATCTGTCTATCTATCTATCTATCTATCTATCTATCTATCTATCTATCTATCTATCTATCTATCTATCTATCTATCTATCTATCTATCTATCTATCTATCTATCTATCTATCTATCTATCTATCTATCTATCTATCTATCTATCTATCTATCTATCTATCTATCTATCTATCTATCTATCTATCTATCTATCTATCTATCTATCTGTCTGTCTGTCTGTCTGTCTGTCTGTCTGTCTGTCTATCTATCTATCTATCTATCTATCTATCTATCTATCTATTGCTAAGTGATAATTTTGAAGCATGATAATTTTATATACAACATTCAGAAATGGAAGCAGAACAGGAATAAAACAACAAAACTGATCTTATGACACACAACAAAAAAGACAAAACCCAGCCAGCAACAGCTCATCATCATTAAAAATAACCCCAGCATTGTTTATATTTATCTTCTCATTTTCATAACAGCCTAAAACTCCTTTTTTCTCCAAGAGGCGTGGTTCATCCAATAGCCAGTGAAAAAAACTGAGGGCACGCAAGCCAACGATCGCTAAAAGCAGGGTATTGAATGTTCCAAAGGCCGGAATTACACACTTTCTCTGGCAGTATACTCTGGTAAGTGCCACCGCGGGGAAATCGTTATTCTTTGTAGTGGAAAGATGCTTACATGAACGAGCTTGTGTGGTTACTCATAAACAAGCGTGGGGGGCGGGATAGCTTAGTGGTTAGAGCATTGAGCTTGTGATCTGACGGCCCAGGATCGAGCAATCAGGAAGGCGCCCGTTTTAGGAATTTTTCTCCTGGAGTTAACATCAGTAGGCTACTGACTCCACTCCCCCTAAAGTTCTTCTGATGAGACTGTGAACCAAGGCTCCATGTGAAAAATGCATGCAGAACACCTTGAGCATAATTATGTTAAAAACCCATTCTGCCTTATAGAAGAGTAGGCCATTTCGTACAAGTAGGAATAGATGACAAATTAAACAAAAAACGCATGAAGAAATGTGTCATGTTTAGACATCATTCCTAGAGTAAAAAAAAAACAAACAAAAAAAAAACCGAACAAAAAACGGCTACCTTGATGGTGGAATAAACGATTCGCTATGCAAAGTCTCACCACTGATCATCCTTAGAGCTCTAGCCAAGGTACAAAAAATGAATTACAACATTGTTCTAATTTGTCATCTTTTACCCCCCCCCATGTTCACTACAGCCCAAACTTTACTCTAACATTTTCACTAAGAGGCGTGGCTCATAAAGTAGCCACTAGAAAATGGAGGGCAAACCTCCACACTCAAGTGCCAGCCTAGGATTGCTAAAAGCAGATTATCGAATGTTCCAAAGGTCAGCTCTTCACAGTTTCTCAGACAGTTTGCTCCAGTGCGGTAAGTGCCACCACCGCAGGGAAATCATTATTTCTTGTAGTGGAAAGATGCTTACACGAAGTAGCTGGTGTGATTACACATAAACAAACCATTATGCATGGAAAAGCATTTCTATATCTACATATGCATGCCCTTGTGCAGGTGTATGTGTGCACGTGCGCGCACACGTGCACAAACACACAGACACACATTTTTTTGTATTTTTTTGTATTTTGTATTTTGTACCACTTTATGTCACGGCAGATTTCTCTGCGTGAAATTCGGGCTGCTCTCCCCGGGGAAGACGCGTTGCCACATGTGCAGCGCCTACCCATTTTTTTTCTTTTTCCTGCATGCAAGTGTATTTGTTTCCCTATCAGAGTGGCTTCTTTCTACAGAATTTTGCCAGGGACAACCCCCTTGTTGCCGTGGGTTCTTTTACGTGCGCTAAATAGTGATGTGTAACACACGGGACCTCGGTTTATCGTCTCATCCGAAAGACTAGCGCCCAGACCACCACTCAGGGTCTAATGGATGGGGAAAAAGTTTTGGGTCCAAATGGGGTACGAACCCCGCACACTCCGACCCGGACTTTTTGCTTTCTAGGCAAGGCGCGTGACCACCTAGACCACCGATCCACATGTACACACACACTATATATATATATATGCAACCTGAGCAACACTCATAAAACTGTATTGGTAAAGTGTATAAAGATGGATGGTGTGGTCCCAGTCTCCCCAATGAGCCCACTACACTGTCACTCTGGAGTCAGCTGTAGTAAAAGAAAAATCTCTTTGACTCTTCTGGTATTTGAACCTGCGACCTTCCAGTCTGTAACCCAAGGCACTAACCATTGTACCATGATGGCTGGTTAATACAGGTTAACCTTATCTTTGGAACTTTTATTCTAAAAAACAAACTTTCAACAGCTACACTGAACACCACCAAAGTGACCCTGCAGAAGTGCAGGGCCCCTCTGGCTGGTGACCCCACGATGGCCTAATATTGATGAGCTCCCAGTGGACTCCTGACCCTAGGGATGAGACATAGTAAACCTGGTGTATGGCTGCGGCAGGGATATTAAAATGAGCGGCATGAAAACAGCAGGGACAGGAACGTCACAGAAGATGAGGCAGCAAAAAAGAAAAACAACAAAAACCCCCCTTTCCACGGCTAGATAGCTGGGTCTGCCTTAAATGTTATACCTGACCTGGGTTGCACTGAGAAACCAAAACGTGACTGTCACGATGATATAATTATCATCCTCTTGTAATGCCGTGACATTTTGAAGCATGAAGGACATTGAGAAACAAAACAGAACAAAGGAAACAAGATACGCAGAAATGATTTTCCAACCCAAGAGGAAATGTACCAGGATGACAGCTAATCGTTGTTGTTTTTTCCAGAACTAAGAATGTTTGATTTTTTTTCTCCTTGTTTTTTTCTGTATGCTGACAGTTCAAATTTAACTCTAAGATTTTTTCTAAGAGGTGTGTGGTTTATAAAATTGCCATAGACAGATCAAGGGCACACCTCTACACTCAAGTGCTAGCCAACGATTGCTAAAAGCAGGTTATTGAATGTGCCAAAGGTCAGCTCTACAAAGTTTCTATAAGAGTTTGCTCCAGGTAAGTGGCACTACTGGAAAATCACTATTCAGTGTAGGGGAAACACACTTGCATGCTTGAGCATGGGTGATTACTCCAAAACCAGACATTATGCAGGAAGAAGCACTTTAACATGTGTACGTTTACGTGAATAGATATATACATCTTTTACAGTCGCGCTCATCCACGTATGTACACACATGCGTACAAGCACAAAGACACACACACACACACACACCCACACACACACACACACACCCACACCCACACCCACACCCACACACACACACACACACACACACACACCCACACGCACACCCACACAGACACATAGACACCCCCCCCACACACACACATACACACATGAACACACACACACACACACACACACACACACACACACACACACACACACACACACGCACGCACGCACGCACACCCACACAGACACACAGACACATGCGCACACACACACACACACACACACACACACACACACACACACACACACACACACACACACACACATCTCTCTCTCTCTCTCTCTCTCTCGCTCTCTCGCTCTCTCTTTCTCTCTCTCTATTTCTCTCTGTCTGTCTGTATGTCTGTCAGCTAGCTAGTACGAGCAGCGTGTACACTCTTTAACCAGGGCTGAACTGGGCATCAAAGTAGTCCTTACTCCCTTTATGGCGGTCAATGGGACTGCAGTCCCAGGGGATGATGATGCTATAGAGATGTAGGCTGTATAGATTGCCCAGTATGGATTACCCAGCGTGTGACTAACCGGCCCCAGAACGATCTAGCACTTTGGTGTGAAAAGGGCAAGCTGTGGCAGTTAGTTCCCCTGATTGGCACAGACTCTCTCATCTCCAGAGTGCTGTGCACGAGTCCTTTGGCCACATCCTTCAAGCAGTGACCGCTGTGACCGGGTAGCTTGCACCCCTGGGACAGATCACAACAGATCTAGGGGAATCTAATCACGACCACACACACAAAAAATTAATGCAGGGAAAAGTCTGGTAGAAAACCCTCGAGGGAGGAGACTTGGCCCCCTTAATTTAATTTTATTTTATTTTATTTATTCATTCTTTTATATCGAGGGTAATGGAATAAGCACTCATGTGCTTTTTTTTACATCCAGTCCCAGTGTGTATGCAGTTTTGTAAATCTTGTCATCTGTTCCCACTGGCACACGATGGCCTACTCTCACGAAAAGCGGAACAGGATGTAACGTGTGCGCATACGTGCGGCATGCAGCCCCACGTGTGGTGTGTGGGTACACCCTGGTGCCCACGAACCAGCCCCCATAGTATGGGTCAAAACATACCAAGAGGACATGTATATATCCCAATGGCGGAACAGGCAGAAGGAAGAGGAGAACCTGTCTCCCAACGGCTGTGAAGGCAGAGGAGGATGACCTCGAGGGTAGACTGGACTCTGCAGCTCAGTGACAGCAACCCGTCTAGGAGAATGACCACTCTGACGTCAAAACAAGCGTACAGATAATTACCTTTATGACTGTTAACTGAATCTAAACTGGTCAGGAAGTGGATTGACTTATTGGTTGGACAATTTGGGCGAATGATGTGAGGGACTGGGTTTAATTTATACAAGTTTGTCAAAAGTCTAGTTGGGTATATCATTTTTCCCCTGGAGCTAACATTTGTCTTGAAGCCATCATCTCAAAAATATCTTATTTGGACCTGTGCATTGAGATATCGTGTACAGTCTTCGAAATTTCACACTGTACAATTCTGTTCATCTGCTGAAGAAAATCAGACAAGTAGCATGGGTGACATGAACATACCCAGCATGCAATCTATAGGCTCAATCAAGTCAAAGTCACGTCAAAGTACTTTAATCATCCCATGAAAGGCAATGTCAACACTGACAAGCACATGAATTGATGAGAAAAATTATGAAAACATGGAGAAAAGATATGATTGACATTTGTTTAAACATCCCAATATAACTTCAAACCAAAGTTACACACACACACACACACACACACACACACACACACACACACACACACACACACACACACACTACACACACACACACACACACACACACACACACACACACACACACACACACACACACACACACACACACACAGCTGGAATATAATGAACTTAGGTTCCACTTGCTGAGCAGAAAGCTATATGAACTGTCTAGCACAGGGTGGCTAAATCACTTCTCTTGGAAATAAGGGAAAAGTCAGGTCATGAATAAAATAAGTAATCATAAGACTGTTTGAAAAAAAAGGTTACAGACATTTCCTCTTCATCAAATGCTCAGACACCAAATTTTGTTGTCTGTCACATGAGCCAAAATACTAAGAAGGTGACAGGAAGAAAAGAAAACAAGGAAAAATAAAGAGAGGGATAGAAAAGAGGGAATTCCTAGCACATTTCCAGCAGGAAGATATGCTATTTATACCGACAGTCCCCTGGCATCGCTGAGGCTGGGGAGAGGGAGTGTGGGGGGGGGGGGGGGGGGAGTTTTGAAAATAAAATGATAGGGTGATCGAAACTTTACAGTTATTACTCTGAGGTGGAACTTTCAACTTTTTTTTTTTAAGAGAGAACAGAGAGAAACTAACTTTCTGCCACAAGATCACTGAGTCTCTTGTAATACCCTGTCTGAGGGAAATTGTAGAGAGCAACAGAAACGTGACAGTTATGATGTATAAATAGCCTTTCATAATGCCACATGATACATTAGAGCATAGAAGACTTCCTCAAAATAAATGGGACACTGGAAAGTAGATACACATAATTGATTTTGTATCACCCGAGAAAGGAAGTAAGAAATTAACATCAAGTCCTTTTTTATACACTAAGAATGTTGCAGGTTGTCTCCTCTTAAACACACACACACTCACACGCACACGCACGCACACACGCGCACACACACACACAAACACACACACACACACACACGCACACGCACAAACACACACACACACACACACAAACACACACACACACACACACACACACACACACACACACACACACACACACATACACACACACACACACAAACCAACTGTGCTTGTTTGTTTCTTGATCTGTTTAGCAGGCTAGGGTTTATTCTAACATTTTCAGCAAGAGATGGGGTTCATAAACTAGCCACAGAAAGAGTATGGGCACACCTCTACACTCAAGTGCTAGCCAACGATTGCTAAAAGCAGATTATTGAATGCTCCAAAGGTCAGCTCTACACAGTTTTCTCCCACAGTTTGCTCCGGTAAGTGGCGCTGCTGGGAAATCATTATTCCTGGAAAGGGAAAGACACTTACAAGCTTCAGCACGTGAGCTTTCTTTCTCGTAAACAAGAATGTGTGTGCAC
>CM060328.1:24155221-24160221 GCA_030674155.1 Stramonita haemastoma
CAGACAAACACAGACCGAGATGGTAGCCAAGACAGACAGACACACAGAGAGACAGACAGACAAGCAGACAGACAGACAGACGGACAGAGAGACAGACAAACAAGCAGACTGACAGACAGACAGACAGACAGACAGACAGACAGACAGACAGACAAGCAGACATACAGACAGACAGACAGGGGAAATATGTACAGAAACAGAGACAAAAAAACCCAAACAGAATCAGAGACGGAAACAGAATCAGAGAGACAAATGAACAGAATCAGAGACTAAATGAGAGAATCAGAGACAGAATCAGAATAAGAGACAGAAAAAGGAGAGAGACAGACAAAGAACAGAATCAGAGACAGAAGCAGAATGAGAGAGACAGACAAGAAACAGAATCAAAAACAGAAGCAGATACAACATCAGACAAACTGACAGACAGACAGACAGACAGACAGGCAGACAGACAGACTCAAAGACAGAAGCAGAAGCAGACAGGAAGATAAAACAGATTCAGAGACAATAAAAGAAAATCAGAAATACAGACATACAATAGAATCAGAGACAGAAACAGAATCAGAACGACAGACACAGAACAGAATCAGAGACAGAAACAGAAACAGAAAGACAGACATAGGACAGAATCAGAGACAGAATCAGAGACAGAATCAGAGACAGAATCAGAGACAGAAACAGAATCAGAAATACAGACATAGAACAGAATCAGAGACAGAATCAGAGACGGAAACTGAATCAGAAAGACAGACACAGAACAGAATCAGAGACAGATACAGAAACAGAATCAGAGACAGAATCAGAGACAGAATCAGAGACAGAATCAGAAAGACAGACATAGAACATAAATCAGAGACAGAAATAGAACCAGAAAGACAGACATAGAACAGAATCAGAGACAGAATCAAGGACAGAGAATCAGAGACAGAAACAGAAACATAGAGATACAGACATAGAACAGAATCAGAGACAGAATACTTTCGGTGGAGTGGAGTCAGTACTGATGTTAACTCCTGGGGAAAATAAAGTCCCCTCCACCGGATGCCTCGGTGGTGGTTCAATCCCGGGCCAACGGATCAGGAGCTCTAACCACTAGGCTACCCCACCCCCAAGGCACTGGCATAGCTAGATAGCCCTTTCTCTTCCTGTTTGCTGCTGTATTTGATTCGCTATCAGAGAGACTTTTTTTCTACAGAATTTTGCCAGGGACAACTCTCTTGTTGCTTGTGGGTTCTTTTACGTGCGCTGAATAATTATGCGTAAACACACAGGACCTCGGATGTGTTTTGGTCTCATCCCAAAAAGACTAACACCCAGACCAGACCACCACTCATGGTCTCATTGATGAGGGAAAAGTTTCGGGCCTAAAACAGGGTTCAAACCACCGCACACTTCCGACCCGGACTTTTCACAAAAAAAAAGGTAACTACACAAAATCTTACCATTGGTGAAACTTGGAGCTCTAGCCGAGGAACGAAAAAAAAAAAGTGAAATACATGATGAGTTCAGTTAAGTTTTTATGAAAGAAAAAGATCGATCGCTTCATGATAGTTAATCCCAACATTGTTATTAATCCAGTGAACAAATCAAATACTAACAAAGAAACAAACAAACAAAAACGAAAAGAGAAAAATAAATCAAATGAAAATGCTGTGTCAACTTCAGAATCAACCCTTCATCAAAATTTCATGAAATAAGTATCAGACATGTTTAAAGCTTCTTACTCGAAAATACGATTTTCCTTTTTATTGGCTATGCTGTCACACAATGATAAAATTAGTGCTGACTCTGCCTGCCTTGTCTTATTTTGTCTGCTTCTGCGATAAACTTGGATACAGATCGAATCACGTGTTTATTTTCAGACGACATGATAGACACGATATCTTGATGACTTTCTTCTATTTGCAAAGATAGAAACTTATGTTTCTTACGGAAAGTTTCATATTATGGTTTAATCATAGACTCAGGGAAGAGAGAGAAGAGAGAGAGGAGAGAGAGAGAGAGAGGAGAGAGAGAGAGAGAGAGAGAGAGAGAGGAGAGAGAGAGAGAGAGAGAGAGAGAGAGAGAGAGAGAGAGAGAGAGAGAGAGAGAGAGAGAGAGAGAGAGAGAGAGAGAGAGAGAGAGAGAGATTGACAGAGAGAGAGAGTGACAGAGAGAGATAGAGACGGAGACAGAGACATAGAGATAGAGACAGAGACAGAGAAACAGAAACAGAGAGAAAGAGAAAGAGAGACAGAGACAGAGAAAGAGAGAGACAGTAACAGACAGACAGACAGATACTGTCAGAAAGAGAGACAGAGACAGAAAGTATACAGGCATTGGACAGACACTGACGCTAAAGAAGACTCGAGCACATTCAGACGGAGAAATAGGCAGAGCAGACGTTGACATTACAGAAGAAGAAACAGAGGCAGAACAGAGAGAAGCAGTGACAGAAACAGACAGAACAGACATATGCAGAAACAAAGACAGACAGAACAGACAAAAACAGACAGAACAAAGTCAGAAACAGAAAACAAACAGAACGGACTGAAGCAGAAACAAAGACAGACAGAACAGACATAAGCAGAGACAGAGACAGACGGATGGAAAGAGAAACAAGGACGAACAAACAGACAAAAATAGACAGACAGAACAGACAAAGGAAGAAACAAAAAAGAGACAGAATAGGCAGAAGCAGAAACAAAGACAGAACCAGACCAGAACAGACAGACCAGAACAGACCAGAACAGACAGAACAGACCAGAGACAGACACAGACCAGAACAGACCAGAAACAGAACAGACAGACCAGAAACAGACCAGAAACAGAACAGACAGACCAGAAACAGACCAGAAACAGAACAGACAGACCAGAAACAGACCAGAAACAGAAACAGACCAGAACAGACCAGAACAGAAACAGAACAAACCAGAAACAGACAGAACAGACAGAACAGACCAGAAACAGACCAGACACAGAACAGACAGAACAGATATAGAGACAAAGAGACCTGGATGCCTGAAAGTCTGCGGGCCAGTGGAGCGAAGAAAAACAGGACAGTGTCATCGATTGGTGCAAGCATGGCGCTTTACCGCGGTTACCTCCCCCCCCCCTCTCTCCCTTCCCCCCCCCCATCCATCCAACCCCCCTCCCCACCCCCTCAACATACTTCCACAGCTTACCTTCTTTCTCTCCTTCCCTCCCCCCCCCCCCCCCCAATCTCCATCCCTCCATCCCTATTATTGCAAAGCCACCAGACGACATCCCTAACTAAATTGTTGCTCTTAAGAGTGTCTGAAGGAGAAATGCATAAATAAAGACAAAGCTTAATTTTTTTTTATTTGTTTGTGTTTGTTTTGTGCGTTTGTTTCTGTCTTTGTTGTCCATTTTTTAAAAATTTATTATTTTTTTAGTTCAGTGTCATTAAGAAAAGAATGAGGCAAAACAATACTAAAGTTTGCCTACCCCCCCCCCCCCATATTTCCATTTTAATTAAAGTTTTAGGCTCTCTCTCTCTGTGTCTCTCTCTGTGTCTCTCTCTGTGTCTCTGTTTCTTTCTCTCTGTTTCTCTCTGTGTGTCTCTGTCTCTGTCTCTCTGTGTGTCTCTAATTCTCTGTCTGTCTGTCTGTCTGTCTGTCTGTCTGTCTGTCTGTCTGTCTGTCTGTCTGTCTGTCTGTCTGTCTGTCTGTCTGTCTCTCTCTCTCTCTCTCTCTCTCTCTCTCCTCTCTCTTCTCTCCCCCTTCTCCATTTTCCTGGCTAGATCTCAAGGCTCACCAATGGTGAGATTTTACGTATACAACCGTAGATTGTTTTTTATGTTCACTTTTATGTTCACCATGTAGGTAGCTGCATTTCGACTTCTCGGATAGGGTGTTAAAAAACCGAACTCAAAGGATAGTTAACAGCACATACAGACTAGACTGCCCCCCCCCCCCCCAAACAAACAAATAAAAAAAGCTCACAACAAAAACCTTTACCAAAACTATGCAACACAGAACAGAATCCCCATCAACTCCCCTCCCCCTCCCCTAAACTCCCCCCCCCCCAAACACCTCCAAACAACCCCTAAGACCCACACAAGAAAGAAACCCTACCAAAAACCTATATCTATTTTATTTATCTTATTTGATACCACTTTATGTCATAGCAGATTTCTCTGCGTGGAATTCCTGACAACATAACAGTTTTGATCGAAAAGTCTGCCCAGCCAGACAAAATCGTCCCCATCCCCCCTTCCCTATGCCCCCACCCCCCCTTCCCTATACCCCCGCCCCACCTTCCCTATGCCCCACCCCCCTTCCCTATACCCGCACCCCACCCTTCCCTACCCCCTCCCACCACCCCACCTTCCCTGACAGACCAGCCAGCAAAGCAAAAGAAAAAAATCCCAACAAAACCCCGCAAAACCCCAAACGTAGTCGGCGAGGCGTAGCGACTATGGCTGGGCCCAAGCTCACGCAGAGAAGAGAGAGAGAGCTAGAGAGGGCGACGTGTGCTTCTCCCCGGGGGCGTTTCCCACAGGCCTAGAGCACAGAACTGAGCGAGCCATTCCTCCGTCCGCGCTCTCTCTCTCTCTCTCTTTCTCTGGATATGCAGCCCTCGACAAACTGGGAAGAGTGCTATCTATAGGAATGGTGGTGGCAGTGTAGTAGTGGCGGTGGTAGGAGGAGTGATGTTCTCAGCGTGAGGCGGAAACTCTGGCATCAAAGATTTTTTTCCGGGTCTGTGATATATATCTCTGTGTGTGTGTGTGTGTAGATGTGTGCCGGAGTGTGAGTGTCTTGTGTGTATTTATCTGTTTTTTTTTTCTTTTCAAAAGGTTTTTCCAGAACTATGGGAGAGATGTAAGAGGGAAAAAAAAAGATATTATTACTCTTACCTCCTTCATCATAACCTAACTTGACCCCTCTCTCTCTCTCTCTCTCTCTCTCTCTCTCTCTCTCTCTCTCTCTCTCTCTCTCTCTCTCTCTCTCTGCCTTACAAGGTGAAGATTATCCTCGCGTGTGTATCGTTTATCT
>CM060328.1:24165221-24167721 GCA_030674155.1 Stramonita haemastoma
AGAGGGCTCCTGGCCTCTTCACGTTAAAGGTAAGAAGATGCTGGTTCGTGTGCTTTGTGGGTTCTCTCTCTGTCTCTGTGTGTGTCTCTCTCTCTGTCTGTGTCTCTCTCTGTGTCTGTGTCTCTCTCTCACTCTGTATCTCTGTCTCCCTGTCTCTCTCTGTCTCCCTGTCTCTCTCTCTCTGTGTCTCTGTGTCTCTGTGTGTGTCTCTCTCTGCTGCGCTGTCTCTCTCTCTCTGTCTCTCTCTCTCTCTGTCTCTCTCTGTCTCTCCCTCTCCCCTCCCCTCTCTCTCTGGTTCTGTGGTGTAGTGTTGTGTGGTGTAGTGTAACGATGGTAGTGGTGGGGGTGTGTCTGTATGTGTATGTTCGTACGGGCATGTGTGCATTGTCATCGTTTGGTGGTAGTGTTTGGGGTGGTTCTCTCTCTACTTGTCTGTCTATATGTGTCTGCGTTTATCTGTGTATGTCTGTCTCTGTGTATATGTATGTGTGTGTATGTACGCGTGTGTGTAATTACACATGGATACATATATGTATGAATAACATGCATGTGTGTAGGAACGCACGTCCTGTTCTTGTAGTTTAGCAGTGACTATATCATTCATGTACATTCTCAGTGATCAGAATGGAGATGTAGACCTATATTTTAAAAGTATTTCCTTTGCTTGAAATATTCAGGTTCTTTTGAAAATGGTCACTTTTCTCTGCAAAACTCTGTACTAGCACTGATGGTGCTCACTTCGATCTCTGTCTGTCTGTCTATCTGTCTTTCTGCCTGCCTGCTTGCCTGTCTGCCTGTCTCTCTCTCTTTCTGTATGTTTCTGCCTCTCTCAGTGATTTTATTTTTTTTCCAAAACACATCTCTTAAGATGAGGATTTGGCGCTGATGAATGAAAATCTAATTCTGACCCCTCCCTTTGTCTATATGCTCTGTCTCTGTCTGTCTGTCCGTCTATATGTCTCTGTCTGTCTGTCGTCTGTTTGTTTGTTTGTTTGTCTGTCTGTCTATCTGTCTGTCTGTCTGTCTGTCCGTCTGTCTGTCTGATTGTCTGTCTGTCTCTGTTTTTCCATCTCTCAACCTTTTCGCCTCCCCCTTCTCTCTCATTTACCTCATCTATATGTCTGCCTGTCTGTCTGCCTCTCTGTGTGTCACTCTGACTCTGTCCGTCTCTGTCTCTCTGCGCTTTTTAGATTGTTTGTGTGCGTTTTATTTTTCTCTTTAGTATTGCTTTTGACCCCTAATTCTTTTACCGATAGTTTTGATGCATGTGTGTTTACAACAACAAGTTATAAGACCAGGCTGAACCTGAAATCTTCATCTTGCATATAAGTATGTAAAAAGTCTTCATTCATTCATTCATTCATTCATTCATTCATTCATTCATTCATTCATTCATTCATTCATTCATTCATTCATTCATTCAGCCGCGGATTGATTCGTTCGTTAATTCATCCATTTATTCTTTTATTAATTTCTTTCTTTCAAGATAAGCTATGAACACCTTGGCATTCTTAGAGTCACAACACTAACGATAAAAATGTCAAAAAACGTGTTTGGACTTTGACACTTCAAAAAACCCCTACTTTACCACATGGGGCCTACACAAAATCTTACGATTGGTGAACCTCAGAACTCAAGCCGTGAAACGAAAGAAAAAGTAAATACACAGCCTAATGCTAACATGATGTTTATAGTCCTGCCGACCACAGAGACCATATCATGAGAGCTTGACAATGTTGCTATTCATACAGAAGAGGATAGCTGAGCATTTGTATTATTTAATGAATAAAGCACATTGTGATTCAACAAGGCATTCACACACACGCGCGCACGCACATACCCAGCCACACCACACACACACACACACACACACACACACACACACACACACACACACACACACACACACACACACACACCACACACCTACCCTCCCCCCCCCCCCCCCACATCAAAATTTGATAAAACTGTACTGATAACAGAGCACACTTCATGTTGACGTTCATTAAATTTGCAAGAAACAAAATCTAAGCGGAAGGGAAACATCGAAAGGGAAGCAATCAATTGAAGGGGAAACAATCATGAAGTCAAAAACCTTGGCAATTTTTACTCCTGAATTCACCAATATCAGAGCCAGGGCGTACTCGACCTTTCATGATAATTAACGGTTGATGAACATAAAAAATCAATTTCATGTCCTAAAATTGTTCGAGAATCTATCCAGGGAGGTTCTATACAATTGAATATTTTCTTTTTTGGTACGTCTATGAAAATACTTTAGGCTTTTGATTTGCTGCAACTCAAATCATCTCGTTTTTGGATAAGTGTTAGAATTCAAGTTATTAACAATAAACTAACAATAAGATAATTGTAGGCGTCAGAATTTGTCGTAGGTTCGCTCTTCTTCTTTTTCGTCGAGCGCTCAGACAACAACTATTGTCTGTTATATGATGGAAAATTCATTGTGCTGCCGTTAAGCGCCTGACATGTCAGGCCCAGC
>CM060328.1:24187721-24190221 GCA_030674155.1 Stramonita haemastoma
TCTCTCTATCTCTATCTCTGTCTGTCTGTCTGTCTGTCTGTTAGTCTGTCTGTATGTCTCTCTCTCTCTCTCTCTCTCTCTCTCTCTCTCTCTCTCTCTCTCTCTCTCTCTCCTCTCCTACCCCCCTCTCTTTCTCGATCTGTCTGTCTGTTTGTCGCCCTGTCTGTATCTCTCTTTCCACCTCTGTCTGTCTGTCTGTCTGTCTGTTTGTCGCCCTGTCTGTATCTCTCTTTCCACCTCTGTCTGTCTGTCTGTCTGTCTGTTTTTCGCCCTGTCTGTATCTCTCTTTCCACCTCTGTCTGTCTGTCTGTCTGTCTGTCTGTTTGTCGCCCTGTCTGCATCTCTCTTTCCACCTCTGTCTGTCTGTCTGTCTGTCTCTGGCGTTGTCTCTGTCTGTCTGTCTCTGTCTCTCTGTTTGTCTCTTTCTCTGTCTCTGTCTGTCTCCTTTTCTCTCTCTCTCCCTCTCTCTCCTTCTCTCGGTCGGTCTGTCTGTCTGTCTGTCTGTCTGTCTCTCGGTGTGTGTGTGTGTGTGTGTGTGTCTGTCTCTGACTATCTGTCTGTCTATCTGTCTGTCTGTCTCTCTGTCTGTCTGTCTGTCTGTCTCTCTTTCTTTCTCCCCCCCCTCTCTCTCCCTCCCCTCCCCCTCCCTCTCTCTCTCTATCCCCCTCTCTCCTCCCACCCTTCTCTCCTCCCCTCCTCTCTCTCTCTTTCTCTGCGGATCGGAGAGGTGGTGAATAAAAGGGTGGTGGTGGTTTGGTTTGGGTTTGGAATGACCTTAGATTGGCATGGGCAGGGGGTAAAGTTAGTTAGACTGGGAGAAGACAGGTGGGGGGGGTATGAAAGGCAGGGCGAGGGAGGGGGAAGTAGAGGGAGAGAGGGGGAGGGGGAGAGAGGAATGGGGGGGGGGGGGGAGAGAGAGAGAAGGGGAGTCTGTTCTGTTTCATTTGCGAAGCGGTACGGTACGGTACGGTACGGCACGGTACGGGACAGAAACTCATACGGGCTTATACATGGCTTGAGAAAATCTTCCAAGGAGGCTAGCTTTGGGCCAGCAGGTTTATCGTCAACATGAAGGCCATCGATTGCAGTTTCCTGATGCTTTCTCAGAATAGATGTGTGAGATCAGCAAGGGAGTAATTAACATCGTTTTTCATTCCGCTGTCTCCCTCACTGGGCGCACATGTCAGTCAGCACATACATAAACGAGCATGACGGCCAACTCACACGGAAAGGCACACGCTAACAGTTTTTTTTGGTGTGGTGGTCGCTGTGTTTGGGATTGAAAAAAAACAACAACAACAAAATAAACAAAAAATAACAAGAAAACCAGTACATATTCTCTGACTTACACGCGCGAACTGCGCAGACTTGTATATTTGTGTGTTATGTTCATATACACACATACACACAAACACAGACAGACAGATAGACACACAAACCGCTGTTAGGAAGAGCAGGATATTGTGTGCCAGTGGGAATAGATGACAAAAGTTACAAAACTGCATGCACGTGGGGACTGGATGTAAAAAAAAAGTACATGAGGGCTTATTCCATTAACCTCAAAATAAAAGAATTTAAACACACACACACACATTTGCTGGCTCGCACAGACACAGACATATAGACAGACACACAGAGATATACACAGACAGACACACACATACCTAATACACACACCCCAACCATCCCCCCGATCCCCCAACACTCACACACACACATACACACTAACACACACTAACACACACACACACACACACACACACACACACACACACACACACACACACACAACACACACACACACAGGACCAGCACAACATCTTGCGCACACGTTAAATCCTGTTCTGCTCTTCGTAAGAGTAGGCCATCGTGTGCCGGTGGGAACAGATGACACGATTTACAAAAACTACATACACACGGAGACTGGATGTAAAAAAAAGCACATAAGCGCTTATTCCATTATCCTCGATATAAAAAAAGAGTAAAACACACACACACACACACACACACACACAACACACACAAACACACACACAACACACACACACACACACACACACACACACACACACACACACACACACACACACACACACACACACACACACACACACACACACACACACACACGCACAGACAGAAGTCTACAGGGAGTAATAGATAGATGACAGGGAATACCCAGCAAGCAAGCAGACCTTTCTCTACACATAACATATGGAAAAAGCCACACATACCCCCCCCCCCCCCCCCCCCTCCCAAACTCATCAGTAAGATTGGTCTGGGACCACACAGGACTGTATACCGCACTGGACTGCACTGCACCGCTCTGCAATCCTCGCTTTACCCACAAACAAGTTAGACTCTGCTTTTAGTGGTGTACAGATAATGTGGTTGCCTAGAATGCGAGAAGTTGTGGGTTCGAACCCTAGTTCTCTCTCTCTCTGTCTCTGTCTCTCTCTGTCTCTCTCTCTCTCTCACTCACTCTCTCTCTCTCTCTCTC
>CM060328.1:24197721-24202721 GCA_030674155.1 Stramonita haemastoma
GTAACCACGCTCGACGCTGCTAAACATTGGCTCGGGGAATGGGAGTGCTCTGACCACTGAACTATCCGGTCCCCTTTCGCAGTTGTAGTACTATTCAATTAGACGCAAAGCTGTCTCGGCTTGAAACCTCGTCAGACAAGCATTTCCTCAGCATTTCATCCCATTTTCTTTCTCAGTTGGAAGATGTTTGCACTGGTGGGTGTCTGTTCCTTTCTTTCCCTCTTTTTGCTCCGCAGATCTCTCAGGATCTATACAAGCCTTTTTTTAACCCACGTACATCTGCCTTACAGGGGCTCAAGGAGAGAGAAAAGCCAATCGACTTTGCCCTGTCTGGGTTGATTTCACAGACAAAAAGACACCAACACCTGTCGTCTTTTCTGCAAGCATTTAACGTCGAATGGTGTGCACACGAACGCCCAGAGTTTTGTTTTTCTGGAAGAAATCAAACACTTTCAAAATCTTACGAAAAACAAGTGCAAGCAAAACATGCAGACGGTCACTACAGCTGAGGGGTTAAGGCTGTTCGACGTCAATCCCACATGGGATCATGAAGTCGTGGGTTCGAATCTTGGCAATTCCATCCAGAGAAATGAGGATTTTTTTTCTTCTTCGCTTCCTTTGTCAAAGACTTGTTACAGCAAGTATTGTTGTCTGACATGGGAGTGAGAGTGCCTTGCACTGCCGATAAGCACCTCACAAGTCAGGCCCAGCGCATCCCACGTCGGTATGGGAGAGAATTGTTTTCTTGTAAGTACTTTCTTGTAAAATAAAGTAGGAGAATGGACCACAGGAAGAAAAGGAATAAGACAGAGACAAAAATAAGAAGGAAGAGAAGAGACGGAATTTAAAACACAGAATTTCGAGAAGGGAGACATGCTACTTAAACCGACTGGCCTCCGACACCCTCACGGGGTAGGATTAAAAAAAAAGATATTCTAGATCAACTTAAGAATGCAGACCTACCAGTGCCTTGAGTTTTTGTTTATCTAAACATGCATAAGATCAAATATGCACGATGAAGGTCCCGTTATTTATATCAGTGTTTGGTGAGCTACAGAAACACCTACATACCTACCAGCATGGATATGTAGGCCATCGTGTGCCGGTGGGAACAGATGCCATTTACAAAGCTGCATACACACGGGGATTGGATGTAAAATAGCTCATGAGTGCTTACCCCATTATCCTCGATATAAAAGAATAAATAAATAAAAGAAATAAATAAATGGAACCTGGAGCTCTGAGGTTCACCAAGGGTGACATTTGGTGACTAAATGACCGTTTTTGCCCACCATTAAAGTAACGAGTCCCATTCTGACTTCTGGGATTAAATTACAGAAATAAGAACATCGGTTAATAAGCGTATCATTTGGTTAAAGTATTATTGAAATGTCTAAGTGCAACAAAACTAAGCACTTGCAAGTGAAAAAAAGAAAAAGAGACAAATAACCCCCCCAAACCTCCAACGTAGAAAAAAAGCCAAAATTAACCCCCCCAAACAAACAAAAAATAACCAAACAACCCACTCAGCACCCATACTCCGCAAACCTATAAGAAATCCTAGACCACCTCAAACCCTACCCCCATCATCCTCTAATGAGTCATGGAAGTACATCTGCCCCCCCCCCCCCATTCCCCTACCACTATCCCCCCATCCCCGTCCACCCTACCCCCACCTTCTTACTTCAAAATGAAAACAGCTAAGGACAAAGAACCAGTTATGTCCCTGCCGTGCAAATCCCGACCCTCCTCCTCCTCCTCCTCCTCCTCCTCCTCACCACCACCACCACCACCACCACCACCACCACCACCACCACCACCACCACCACCACCACCATCATCATCATCATCATCATCATCATCATCATCATCATCATCATCATCATCATCATCATCACCACCACCACCACCACCACCATCATCACCATCATCATCACCATCACCATCATCATCATCATCATCATCATCATCATCATCATCATCATCATCATCATCATCATCACTACCACCACCACCACCGCCGCCGCCGCCACCACCATCATCATCATCATCATCATCATCATCATCATCATCATCATCATCATCATCATCATCATCATCATCACCACCACCACCACCACCACCACCACCACCACCACCACCACCACCACCACCACCACCACCACCACCACCACCACCAACCACCACCACCACCACCACCACCACCACCACCACCACCACCACCTCTACAGTGATTCAGCAGACGAATCACTATTTTCCAGAGGTTTGGAAAATTAATAGACCTAAATAAACAGCTGTTGATTTGAGGCCTACTTTCACTTACACTCTAACAGCCCATTGCTTCACAACACACAGATCTATCTTCCCTCGCTGATTTTTTCTTCTTTTTCTTCCAAAATAGCAGCATCAGCATCAGCAGCTGTCTTTAACTGCCCCCGCTTCCCCCGTTGTGTCTTCAGTCAATTTTGTCACCCCCCCCCCTCCACCACCCCCACCCCTACTCATCCCTCTCCCCCCTCATCACTCCTTTGTTAAAAGATCTATCTCTCCCCCTCCCCCCACCCCGCGCCACAACCCTTGCTCTTTCAAAGTTTGACAAATTAACACCTCTGCGTCTGCAGAAAGCAAAGCGTAATGTTGGAGATGAAATATGGGACAAATTCTAGGGAAAAAACCCATGGTGATGATAGTGATTTTTTTTTTTTTGGTAAAAGGGTGGGGGTAGGGGGGAGGGGGGAGGGATGTGGAGAATGGAAATGAGAGAGAGAGAGAGAGAGAAGAGAGAGAGAGAGAGAGAGAGAGAGAGAGAGAGAGAGAGAGAGAGAGAGAGAGAGAGAGAGAGAGAAGGCAAGGCAAGGCAAGGCAAGGCAAGGCAAGGCAAGGCAAGGCAAGGCAAGGTAAATTCTTTTATTCGAGGATAATGAATAAGCACTCGTGTGCTTTTTTTTAAACATCCAGTTCCCGCCCTTATCAGGGATATATCAAGATAAAAAAAACCTCTAACTAAACAACAGCAATAATAATGATCCAAATATCAAGAGCAAGAAACCATACCAAGTAGCAAACAACAGACAAGAAATAAGAAATAAATACATTAATATGGGTGGGTTTTTTTTCATGAAATGGCACGCATTCAGAAACGAAAATAGGTAAGAATCAAATGATGATGATTTTGATTTGAAAAAAGTGCAATAATGAGCAAACATGAGAAAATAATGAGGTAAACGACTGAAAACATCAATCCACCACCATCTGTAACAAAATGCGTCATTCAAATCATAACATTTTGATAAAAGGGAGAAGAGAGAGAGAGAGAGAGAGAGAGAGAGAGAGAGAGAGAGAGAGAGAGAGAGAGAGGAGAGAGAGAGAGAGAGAGAGAGAGAGAGAGAGAGAGAGAGAGAGAGAGAGAGAGAGAGAGTCTTTATTTTCCAAGGGTTACAGCCGGCCCTTGCCCTGATTAGGGACTATCAACAAATCAAGAAGAACGCCTTCGCAAAAAGCACAACTACAAGACAACAAGCGGTAAGTAAACGAACAGGTCACTGCAGGTACACGTTCTCTCCTTCTGTTAAAAAAGAAAGAAAGAAAGAAAGAAATGCACACATTTCCTGAGAAAAATAAAACAAAATTGTCAACAGCCTGAAGACAATGTTTGGCTTAACGCTCATTTATATAACCTGCTATCCTTTGGAGAGTTTTATGTGCAGGGTGTGCGAGATATGTACTTACAAGGCCTTCTCTCACCCCCTTTTCATTTGTATCGGGATGACGGTAGCAATAATCTATTATACCGAACAGAGAACAGCTACAGTCAACTATTTTTTCAAAAACCATGTTAGGAAAAAATATGAAAGATACAATTTACCTTTCGTTTATCTTATTTTGCCTATATATCCATTGGTCCGTGTTGCGCTAATGCGCGATGCCTAATTCCCTCCCCTGACCATGAAAAACACTGTTGCCTTCTTTAAAACTACTAAAATTCATAAAGGATTGTCGCCCCATGCTTTGAATTGCCTCCCTTAGCAAGAACGCTGTTGTCTTCTTAGTTCTTACTAAAATTCATAAAGGACTGGCGTTTCAGGGGAGTTAATTAAAGAAACCCAGAAAATAACTTACACCACGAAGAATTCTATCGTGTCTAGTTTTGAATATAACATTATGACATCGTCTACATCCCTAAAATATCATTCTGACGGTACATATCCTGTTTTGCTCGACTTCAGAAGACATTTTGTTTCAAACTCAAAGAAATCATGCCGATACATCCGACATTCTAGAGTATAATTTTTTTCTGGAGAGAATGAATGAATAATTTATTTATTTATTTATTCTTTTATAACGAGGATAATGGAATAAACACACGTGTGCTATTTTACATACAGTCCCCGTGAGTATGCAGTTTTGTAAATATTGTCATCTGTTCCCACCGGCACGCGATGGCCTACTCTTACGAAAAGCGGAACAGGATTTAACGAGTGCACAAGATGTTCTGCGTGCGTTCGCACACGGAGCCTCGGTTTAAAGTCTCATCCGAAGGACTTTTGGGGAGAGTGGAATCAGCACTGATGTTAACTCCGGAGGAAAAATCCTCTCGAACGGGAATCGAAACGGGGTCGTCAAATTTCGAGCGCAATGATCTGACCACTAGGCTATCCCGCCCCCAATAATGAATAATGAATGAATGAGTGAATGACTTTATCTTAATGGTTACAGAGTAATCATATACACACTTTTTCCATCCGCCCTTGCCCCGATTAGGGAATATAATTATATATATATTAAAAAAAGTTCAAATGTAATAGCAACCCTCTACTCCACACACCAAAATCACCAACAACAGTTCAACCTATGATTTCAAAAACAAGATATGTGTATACATTTAAGAAACACACAATCCCCACTGGGTACGTTGATAATTATTCTTTAAAAGAGATAAATATGTATTCAACAAACACTTAATCTCCAACTGACTCAAACCTTAATGTCAAGACAGATGA
>CM060328.1:24207721-24227721 GCA_030674155.1 Stramonita haemastoma
TGGTCAACACAAATAAGAAGAACATGGAAGCTATAAATTTAAACTGAACATGATAAAAAGCTTGAATGTGATGATAATATGAAAAAAGTAAAGAAAAACAAAGACGCGAACAAACTAAACAAAAAAAATGACTACTGCTGAATACTTGCAAAAAAAGATAAAAAAAGTACAGAGTACAATCTGTGTGTCTCTCCACTATGCCACCCCACACTATCCACAAATCGTTATTCTCCAGACCTTAGACAGCAGACAGGAATCAACAGTTGTGGAGACAAAGTTCTAGCCTAAGCCTTTAGCCATTGCTTTGCGAGACACATCTGTCTGTGTTTGTTGTTTTCTTTCTTCCGAAATAGCAGCGTCAGTATTGGCAGCTGGCTGAAACTGCCCCCATCTTTCGCTGGCTTCATCAGTCACTCTCTCTCTCCCTCCTCTCTACTCTCTCTCTCACTCTCTCTCTCTCTCTCTTCTCTCATCTCATCTCTCCTCTCTCACACTCTCTACTACTCATCTCTCACAAACCACACACACACACACACACACACACATCACACACACACAACACACACACACACACACACACACACACACAACACACACACACACACACACACACACACACACACACACACACACACACACACACACACACACACACACACCACACACCACTCTCTCTCTCTCTCTCTCTCTCTCTCTCTCTTTCTCCTCTTCTCTCCTTTACTTTGGGTTTATATCATGTCTATCCTTTCCTGACCAGTGTCTTCCTAAGTTAGACAAACTGACACTTCTGCATCTGAAAACAGGGCATAGTAATGGAAAAGAAATACCACAGGAAATGGGAAGGGATGGTGCTATTAATAAATAAAAGATAGAAATAGGGAGAAGAGAGAGACAGATAGACAGAGAGATGAGAGACAGATAGACAGAGAGATAGATAGATAGATTGAGAGATAGATAGATAGATAGATAGATAGATAGAAGAGAGAGAGAGAGAGAGAGAGAGAGAGAGAGAGAGAGAGAGAGAGAGGAGAGAGAGAGAGAGAGAGAGAGGAGACAGAGACAGAGACAGAGACAGAGAGAGACAGAGTGAGAGAGAGTATGATTTTATTTGCATGCATGCATGTATGTGTGTGTACATGCATAATTGCATGCATGGTAGCGTATGTGTGCGTGCTTCTGTGTGCATGCACACACGTGCACACACACGTGTGTGTTGTGTGTGTGTGTGTGTGTGTGTGTGTGTGTGTGTGTGTGTGTGTGTGTGTGTGTGTGTGTGTTGTTGTGTGTGTGCATTAGCAGTATATTCCCCCCCTCTCACTCTCTCTCTCTTTTATTATTATTTTTTTTTTACAAATTCCTTATAGAGTCAGACGGTCATCACACAAAACTTAAATTTTTTTTTAAAATAACTTTTGTAAAGTGTTAATATTGTATTTTAGAAAAAGCTGAAGTTGTTTCATTAATGCTCTCCATGCCCATTCTGCAATGTCATTTCTCCATCTCTTTTCTGTCTGCTCTACTGTCTCTCTCCCATAACAGGTCCCCAGAGAGCTGTTTTAGCAAGATTGTTACATGTTTTTACGGTGCCTCTCTCATTGCTGTTATTGTTTCTTCATTTATGTTATCAGGCTTCACTTTAATTAACCAAAATTACTGCTGATAGACAGATCTGAAAGGAAGCATGTGTTCAAATGAGAGAGAGAGAGAGAGAGAGAGGAGAGAGAGAGAGAGAGAGAGAGAGAGAGAGAGAGAGAGAGAGAGAGAGAGGAGAGAGAGAGAGAGAGAGAGAGAGAGAGAGAGACAGAGACAGAGACAGAGACAGAGACAGAGACAGAGACAGAGAGTCAATAAAACTGTACAAACAGCACAACAAAATAAACGATGCAATTTAGAAAACCCTGTCCAGTTCAGAATGAAAATTAGGCACACAGTTTCAGAACTACATTTGGGCAGAATAGCCAAGTGGTTATAATGTTTAGCTTGTGATCTGAAGGCTTGAATTCAAGCCAGCATCAAGGAACCCCTTCAAAGGGGTTTCGCCCATGGAGTTGACAACAGTACTGACTACACTCCCAAAATTCCTTCGGATGAAACTGTAAATCAAAGTCATATGTGCAAATGCAGGCAGAACATCTTGCACCTATGATGAAATCTCTTCTGGTTTTTAGAGGAGTAGGCCATTACGTGCTGGTGGGAATGGATGATGAATTAAGAAAAAAGTGACATGCATGTTAGTGTCATGATTAGACAGTCATCATCCCTGAAGTGGGAAATTAGCTGTGTTAATTGATGGCAAAAGTGGTAGCACAAGCAGAATCTGACAGTTGGTGAGCATTGAAGCTTTAGTTGAGGAATGGAAAAAAAACATCCAAAACAAAACAAAGAGAGAGCACACGATGTGCAATCATTGTGTGTTTTATCATTTAGCCTATCCCTTCAGTGTACATGCATTTGTTTTGAAGAATAACTTTATATGATATTAATTGATGAAGTTTTTGCTGTGTCAGGCTGGAGAGCTGTATGATTAGAGTGTGGAAACAACTAATTTGACAGCGAAGGAGGGGCAGGCTTCAGTTGCGTCTGAGCTGTCAGTTTGAGAGGATTCTTGTTTTTCTTTTCTCTGCAGTCAACATTGGTTTTGTTCTTCTTGTCATTGTTGTGCGTTCCTCTGATTAACACACCTTGGGGTCACCCAGGACATGCACTCTGGCTACCTTGTCCCTCTTGGGAAACCACTGTTAGACAATACATATATGTAGGTGAGAAATCTGAATGTATGACTATTTTTCAGTACATCTCACCATATAGCCAGCCATACTCCGACCAGAGGAGGCATTGGTTCTAACTCCATTTCTCTACAAAGACCATCAGATGACAGTCTACCTCATCTGTAAACTCCCATGACTTATGATTTTGGATGTTAAATAACCAATCCTCTTTTGCAGAGGAACAGGTTTGCTGTGGGTTATGGTATGAATCAGATAAACACAACCAGCATGCAATTTATAACCTTCATAGAAATGGACTCCTCCAGTTATGACGATATATATTGCCTGTACATTCCAAGTACAGTGCCTAAATGACTCCTTCAAAGGCTTTAGGCAGAAATCAAAAGAATGTTTTGTCTATCGTAAATACATTTTCACCTGCAATACAACATCATCAATGAGGCAATACAGTGAATACAGTACAATTTTGGAGAGCAAGTCTAAATATGAAACAGAATAGACCAAGACCACAGCCCAGTTCTAGAAAACCCTTTTAACTTATATTCCCAGTCCCTCCTAACAGCAAATTCTTAAATACACCCCTCTAATGAAAGGTATTGTACTTGTCATCAACTCATTGTCCTATTATCAGACACCTACAGTTACTTTGAAGTCTATTAAATGTAGGAATTGCAAAGTTAGTGTTTGAGCTGTTATTTCTTTCTTTTCAAAGTTTTTTTTTATACACTTTATCTTATCTGTATTTGTTTATTGCTGATGGTTAGCTATATGGTTAGCTGCAAGCACTGTCCCAGGAGACGAAAAAGACCAAAACAAGGAAGAGATGAGACACAACATCAGTGATATGGACAGGCCTAGAACTCAAAACTTGAGAAAGCAGAACAGAGAAAGGAATGGAGGGAACTGGTTGTCAAGTCTTCAGGGGTGCCACCACGGTCGCCAGACTAAAGGACTAAAGGATAGATAGATAGATAGATAGATAGATAGATAGATAGATAGATAGATAGATAGATAGATAGACAGATAGATAGATAGATAGCTACATGCACCCCCTCCACCCACCACACATACACACACATCCACGCAAACATTATAATCTTACCGTTTGATATCCCTACTTAGTGGAAAAACAGTAAACTGAAAAACTACTTATACACCCCAATACATTATTAAGACTGAGCATTGTCATGATGTATTTGTAGACGGTTAATTGCTAAAAAAGCTGAAGATCAAAACTTGTCAATACTCCACTAACAATCCTGGGGAAAGCTAAAGATCACAATCTATCAGTAGAACACCTTGGTGACAACACCTTTAGGCAAACTGGATGGGTATTTAAGTAGGCTAATTGTAGATAAGTGAAATAAATAAATAAATATATATATATTATACAAACACATGCACACAAACACACACACACACCACACACACACACACACACACACACACACACACACACACACACACACATACACACACACACACACACACACACACACACCCCACACACACACAGAGAAAATCTATGTATATGTTCAATCAACTGGTAAAAAATTTTCAAGTTACATGTCCACATCATATATCACAGACATTATTTGATAGCTCAGGAAGTAAGAACATACCCCAGTTTTATTATTACTACAAAAAGGGAGAAGATGGAACATCACAGCTAAACTGAACATGATAAAAGCATGCATGGGATGATAGAAGGAAAACAAACCAAAAGGAAAAAAAAAGAATAAAGAAAAAAAAGAATAAGGAAGAAAAGAGGACAGAAAGAGAAAGAAGCAAACAAAGAAGACACCTCCAAAAATCAAATAGGCTGATAAGGAACACCTGCACATAAAAATAAACGAGTTCCCAAGTACAGGCTTTGTGTCTCTCCACTATGCCACCCCACAATCCACAAATCGTTATTCTCCAGACCTTAGACAGCAGACAGGAATCAACAGTTGTGGAGACAAAGTTCCAGCCTAAGCCTTTAGCCATTGCTTTGCGAGACACATCTGTCTGTGTTTGTTGTTTTCTTTCTTCCGAAATAGCAGCGTCAGTATTGGCAGCTGGCTGAAACTGCCCCCATCTTCCGCTGGCTTCATCAGTCACTACACACACACACACACACACACACACACACACACACACACACACACACACACACACACACACACACAACACACACACGCGACACACACACACACACACACACACACACACACACACACACACACACACACACACACACACACACACACACACACACCTCTCTCTCTCATCTTTACTTTGGGTTTACATCATGTCTATCCTTTCCTGACCAGTGTCTTTCTAAGTTAGACAAACTGACACTTCTGTGTCTGAAAACAGGGCGTAATAATGGAAATAAAGTAGGACAGGAAATGGTGAAAAGCTGTACTTTTATCAAAGAAGAGAGAGAGAGAGAGAGAGAGAGAGAGAGAGAGAGAGAGAGAGAGAGAGAGAGAGAGAGAGGAGAGAGAGAGAGAGAGAGAGAGAGAGAGAGAGAGAGAGAGAGAGAGAGAGAGAGACAGACAGACAGACAGACAGACAGACAGACAGACAGACAGACAGACAGACAGACAGACAGACAGACAGACAGAGAACAGACAGACAGAGGGAGGAGAGACAGACAGACAGACAGGGAGAGACAGAGAGGGACAGAGAGAAACAGACAAACAGAGAGACAAAAAGGTAGTAGAAACAGAGAGAGTAGAGAGACAGACAGGACTTTGCAGATATTAACAGCAAAGACAAAATTCATCTTTAAAAACCTGATAGGTAGGCATCCGCCAGTCTCGGAAGACTATGGAGTTGTGCCTAGGCTCTAGAGCGCAAAGCCTGGGTAAGTTAGTATGGAGGGCAAGTTGTTACCCATGCAGCAGACCCCCCCCCTTCTCCCACGTTACTGGAATGGTCCATTGGAAAGGACAATCCCCATACGAATTGGTTTCAGTGCGTCACAGGAGCTTTCAGAACGTTGCCATATAGGCCTACAGACCAGAACCGCTCTCAGGACTCCCAACACCCCGATTGATCCTCAGGGATTGTGTGAAATAGACCTGTGTGCATGCTGGTTTGTTTTGTTTTTATTTTGTTGTCATCGCTCCTACCAGCACAGAATGGCCTGCTTTTTTGAAAGGCAGAATGGGTTTTTAACGTGTGCGCAAGATGTTCTTACATACGCTTGCACACGGGGCCTCGGTTTATATAGTCTCATCCGAATGACCTGATAAAAAAACTTGTTAGTATAATATAAGCAAAAACCAATGACTTTTAGAGACAATCACACTAATGATCATTAAATTTTTGGGTATGTGGTTTTTCTTTTTCCGTTCCTCGGATAGATCTCCGAGGTTCACCTTAAAGTGAGATATTTGCGTATGGAACCGTTCCTCCCCACCATTTAGGTAGCCGCATACTATCTTCAAAGATGACATACATGGTTTCGCTTTTCATCACTGCAAAGATTGGGATTGCTGCAAAGACCAAATTGTGAGCAAAAAGCATCGTGTATTGAGATATCTTTAACAATACTCAGATATTAATAATATTTCCCACTGCGGGGATGCCTGGGGGCCTGACAGTATAAAAAGCACCCTACCTTCCGGAAATTCTGCATATAGGACTCCTACTCACAGTCCCTAAATCGGAAAACTCCGCTGGGACGTTAATTCAATAAGACCAAGAACCGGAAATTTTGTGCCAGTGATTCCATCTTTTTTTTTTATCCCTCTCTTTGCTTTCTGCCTCACTGCTTTTCTCATGCTGCCTCTGTGTTTATTTTCTGCCTTCCTGGTCTATATTCTCCTGCCTTTGTTCCCAAGAAAGACTCGGACAGAGTCGGATACATTAGGCTTGACTTGTTAGCCACGTCGCACGCACTGCACGCATGCACGCATGCACGCACGCAAACACACACACACACAACACACACACACACACACACACACACACACACACACACACACACACACACACACACACACTACAACACACACACTGCAACACACACAAACACAACATACATACACACAACTACACACACACACACAACACACACCGCACCACACACCACACACACACACACACACACACACACACAACACACACACACACACACACAACACACACACATACCACACACACACACACACACACACACACACACACACACAACACACACACCACACACACACACACGCCCCCATCCCCTTCCCCCCACCCCCTTCACCCCCACACTCACACACCCCCCATCGCATCCCTCACCCTCATCCTCTCAACCCCCTCCTCCAAACCCACCCACAACATCTCTGAGGCTGACATTTGATATGATAAGAAAATAAAGCTTCATCAGACAGTAGAACGATCTTTGATAAAAAAAAAATGAAGAGAGATATATTAAGGGTATGATCGATGCAAAATTGGAGTCAGACCAGATCGATTGACTTGTATACCTGTCTTCTGTGTTTTTAACTCTGGCATTTTGGCAGGAGTCATTATTAATGCCAATATTCCATCTTGGCATGAAGGTGGACCTTTATTATGGTTATGGCTCCCATTTTTGGACACTGTTTTTGTTTTGTTTGTTTGTTGTTGCCAAAGGTGAACCATGAAGATTGTTAGAAAAATTAGTATAAAGAGCAACTGTACACGCACACCCACCCACGCACGCAAGCACGCACCACACACACTTAAACTACCACCACCACCACCACCACCTCAAACACTCCACCACCACCACCATCATTACCATCACTACAATTACCACTATTACCAATACCAATACCACCACCCTACCTTTACCACGACCATCACCACCACTGCAATTACCACTACCACCACCACTACAACTACCACTACCACCACCACCACCACTACCACCACTACTACCTTTACCACCACCATCGCCACCATCACCACCATCACCACCACACCACGACTACCATCACCACCACTACAACTACCTTACCACCACTACTTACTACCATTCACCACCGCATCACACCACACTACCACCCACTACCACCACAAACCACTACTACCTTTTCCACCACCATCACCACCACTACCACCACCACCACCACACCACCACTACTACCTTTACCACCACCATCACCACAGAGACCACCACTACCATCACCACTACCACCACTATACCTTTTCCACCACCATCACCACCACCACCACACACAGCGACCACAACTACCACCATCACCACCACCCGCATGATGAGCCTAACAAAGGCAGTCACACTTACATGTAAAAATCAATTCGCATCGTGTCTTTTTCAATGCCTGCCCAATCAGGGACACACTGAGTTGGCCCCACGCAAAGAACAGAGGAATATTGTATTGTATTGTAATGTATTGTATTGGTATTGTATACCAGTTAGGTCTTGGAGATTTTTCTGCGTGACATTCGGGCTGCTCTCCCTGGGTGAGGAGAGAGAGAGAGAGAGAGAGAGAGAGAGAGAGAGGAGAGAGAGAGAGAGGAGAGGAGAGAGAGAGAGAGAGAGAGGAGAGAGAGAGAGAGAGAGAGAGAGAGAGGAGAGAGAGAGAGAGAGAGAGAGAGAGAGAGAGAGAGAGAGAGAGAGAGAGAGAGAGAGAGAGAGAGAGAGAGAGAGAGAGAGAGAGAGAGAGAGAGAGAGAGGAGGAGAGAGAGAGAGAGAGAGAGAGAGAGAGAGGAGAGAGAGAGAGAGGAGGAGAGAGAGAGAGAGAGAGAGAGAGAGAGAGGCGTCGTCCACTAGAGCAGGGCCACCTATTGCCTGCATGAGTATTTTTTGTATTTTTTAGTAGCTTTTTTTACATCATTTTGCCAGGGACATCTCTTGTTTCGTGTTCTTACTTGCGCTAAGGCGTTTACCACGGGACCTCAATTTATTCTCATCAAAAAGTTTGGCTCAGGTCAAAAACTGTGTCTGTTATTGATGTCAGCTAATTGCCAAGGCCTGCACTAAAATGTTCTTATGTTGCAAAATGTGTGTTGAGATTGCCTTTAGACATGACAAACTTCTAACATAACAACTGCACTCTTTTTAAAGGAGAAAAATCCCCTGAAGTCGGAGTATGGCTGCTTAGATGGCGATGTACTTGAAAACAGTCATACACGCAAACTTGTCATTCAGTGTGCAATTTTAATCTTCACAGTGATTTCCAGGTGGGATGAATTGAGTCAGAGTGCACAGTCTGGGTGACCCCAGATGGTAAGCTGGGGAACGCACAACAACAACACAACAACAACATCCAAAAGACTAGCATGCAGGCCACCAGTACAATCTAGTGGATGTGAAAGGAAAAAATGTTTCGGACAAAACCGGGATCAAACTCCACACATTCGAAATCAAGACCTTTTCGTTTTCAGGCAGGTGCGTTACCTCTAGACCACACAAATAAATATTCTGCTTCAATATGTTGTTTATGTGATCCAGCACTGCTTGACAATATTATGCATAACTAACGTACTACGTGACAAAAGTCACAAGAAACGACACAAAGCTCGGTAGGTCACCTTCAGACATAGATATTCATGTCTATTTTGTTCATGCTCAATATGTTGCCATATGCTTCTTCTGGTATTTGAAATCAGGAAGCCTAGTTTCTGAAAATACCGTATTCAAATTTAGAAGAAGAAGAAGAAAAACAACAACGAAGAAAAAGGCAAATCAAAACACTCTAATTATAACAAGATCAGGAGGTGTGGATTAATGAAAGTTAAATCGTTATAACCTTTATTAAAATAACTCATGAAGTAAGAAGTAAAGATAGAAAGAAACAAGGAAGAATGTAAAGAAGAAATAAAAAAAAGGAAAAGAATTTAAAAAAAGAATAATTTGCAGAAAACAAAGAAGAAAGAAAAAGAGAAAGAGAGTGGAGAGGTGGAGAGACGAAGAAGAAAATAGACGAATAATTTAAAGAATTTGAAGAACTAGAAAGAAAATTGCAAAGAAGAATGCAAAGAAGAATTGCAAAGAAGAATTGCAAAGAAGAAGAAGAAGAAGAAGAAGAAGAAGAAGAAGAAGAAAAAGAAGAAGAAGAAGAAGAAGAAGAAGAGAGAAGACAACAAAAAAAGAGAAAAGGAACGAGAAATGAATTGCTAATAATAAGAAATACAAGAGGATGTGATTTTGATAGGATAACGAAAAACGATGATAAAGATAAAAGATGGTTTTGATAATGGTGACGTGTAATAATAAAAGGCAGCAGTAAAGATGATGATATGCTGATGAAAACGACGACATGACGAGGACTTATGATGATGACGATGACGACGACGCATATATGATGATTACATCCATGATGATGCTGATAACGATACACATAAAGTAGTAAAGCGCCGATAAGCCCGCACATACCTTAACTTGGAAAATCATAACATTTAACCTCACCGGGCGTCGCTACGACTGGAACCCAAACCTCTGACTCCCCGAAGTCAATGCGGCTATCTTCATGGGAGCAAAAAACGGTGGCAATTACAAAATCTACCATTAGTAACTTAGCTAGGACACTAGCTGAGAAATGAAAACAAAACAAAAGAAAAACTTCATGGCCATTCTGAGGAAGGGGGGAAGAGAGAGAGAGAGAGAGAGAGAGAGAGAGAGAGAGAGAGAGAGAGAGAGAGAGAGGAGAGAGAGAGAGAGAGAGAGAGAGAGAGAGAGAGAGAGAGAGAGAGAGAGAGAGAGAGAGAGAGAGAGAGAGAGGAGAGAGAGAAGAGAGTGAGAGAGAGAGAGAGGAGAGACAGAGAGAGAGAGAGAGCAGAAGAGAGAGAGAGACAGACATGACAGACAGACAGAGACAGACGACAAGACAGAAGAGACCAACAGAGACAGAGAGAGGACGGAGAACAGAGAACAGAGACAGACACAGAGAAACAGAGAGACAGAGAGCAGACATCAGACAGACAGGGACAGAAATGCAAAAGGGAGGTGAGGGGGGTGATGGGGGAGAGGATAAGAGCAAAAAAAAAAGGGAGATAGCCGGGGGGTGGAGGGGCCAGGGAGGTGCACTAGGATGCAATCAATGCTAGCATCAGCGCACAGCATGCAGCAGCACACGGGTCTGGGCGGTAGGCAGCTGTGTACAAGGAATTGGTATCCCCAGCATCCCATCTTTACACCAATATCTCCAGTGGCCCTTGTACTTCTTCCGCCGCGACATTACAAGGCAGACAACGGCTTTTGAAAGATGCTGCGTCTCTAGCTACTGGTTAAACAGAGAGAGAGAGAGAGAGAGAGAGAGAGAGAGAGAGAGAGAGAGAGAGAGAGAGAGAGGGGAGAGAGAGAGAGAGAGAGAGAGACGAAGAGAGCAGCAGACAGACAGACGACAGACAGAGAGAGAGAGAGAGACGAGAGACAGAGAGACAGAGACAGAGACAGAGACAGAGACAGAGGAGAGAGAGAGAGAGAGAGACAGAGACAGAAGACAGAGACAGAGACAGAGACAGACAGACAGACAGCAGAGAGATGAGGATAGGCTAGCTGTAGGGGTTAGAGCTTCCTTCAACCTTTGTGACCTGTAGGTTATCTGAAGACTTCAGTTCGTGTCGTTGTTAACATGGCATTTGTCAGGATCTCTGGGCTGGTGTTACAGCGATTGATGAAGAAGACGAGTCGTAGTGGTGGAAGTTTCCGTTTGAGGGTCCTTTTCCCTCTGACGTTAGTTAACATCAGCTCTGATTCATTTCCCCCCCTTTACGAGTCCTTCGGATGAGGCTAGAATCTGAGGTCTGAAACATTCTATGCTAGGAATGCCTTCATTTGAAAATCCTCTCTTTGTTCCAGTCTTGCTTCTTTTTCTTCCGTCCCCTTCCTTCTTGTCTATGTTCTGCCTTCTTGGTCCATTCTCCTGCCTCTGCCCCCACTCCCTATCACCCCCCCCCTTAATTTCGCAGTATGTACTTATTTTGCGGGATTGAAGACATAGGTTGTTATTTTTCAAAAATGGGAATGAGCATCAAATGATGAGGATTTGCTTGTGTTCCTACAGTGTTGATCCCAGGTAATGGACATTGTAATCAGGAAACAAGCAGACGACAAAGGACTATTATTCAAACTAATCAAAATTGTACAAAATCACAGCAGTTTTGAGTCAGGGGTTTGTCTTTCACAAAAAGTTGTTTTGTTTCTGTGAGCACAGTTAGTAGGCGCAATATGAATGAAGAGTTACATAGCAAAATAAAAGTATAAAGTGTCAGAATCTACAGGCGTGAAGCCTTCACACGCATTAGCAACCAATCCAGCTCTTCTTTCCTTTTTGGGGATAAATAATGGCTCAAACATAAAAAAACCCCGTCATTTTGTAAAATATTATGAAGACTGAATTATTTTTTCTATTTGTTCCCTTATTCGAGGGGAATGGATTAATTAAGCATTCATAATTTATGCTTTTTTTACACCAGCCCTGTGTACATGTTGTTTTGTAAATGGTGTCATCCGTTCCCATCAACATGAAATGGACTACTTTTCTAAAAGGGGGCTCAGGTTTAAATAACGTGTGCACGGGTCTTCTACATGTGTTCACACAAGAGACCTTGGTTAATAGTTTAATCCGGAACTCTTGGTGGAGTGTAGGTCGGCAATAATGTGAAATCCAGGGGGAAAAATCCCTTGATGAACGTGTTTGAACCCCTGTGTATATACGTATGTATGTTGTGTGTGTGTTTTATTTTATTAATATTTTTTAATATTCTTTTAAATCGAGGATAATGGATGTGTGTGTGTGTGTGTGTGTGTGTGTGTGTGTGTGTGTGTTGTGTGGTGTGTGTGTGTGTGTGTGGTGCGTGCGTGCGTGAGTGTGTGTACATGTGCGCCTACATGCATGTGTGTGCATGTATGTGTATGCATGCGTGTGTGTCTGTTATTTATGTATGTATAGTATGTTGTTGTATGTATGTATGTGATGTTGTATGATGATGTATGTATGTATGTATGTATGTGATGCATGCATGCATGCGTGTGTGCATGCATGCATCTATGTGTACATGTGTGTGCACGCACGCATGCATGTATATATGTATATATGCAAGTGCACGCGCACACGTGTGTGTTGTGTGTGGTGTGGGTTGTGTGGTGTGTGTGTGGTGTAAAAGAACATAGTATTCCATTTACGTCAAAAGTCTTTTTGTGTATCTCTGTGTCATAGACAAGCTCAGACATAGTAGGCGTAAACTCAGTGACAAGAAAACGTAGCGAGGGGTAGAAGACAGACAGATAAATGGGTTCTGTACAATATCCTCAACAGGTTTATCTGTTCTTAGTCTGGTCTCTTAAGACCAGACAATGTCTGAACTTAGTGAAGAGGACCCACCACTATTCATATATTATATATATATATATATATATATATATATATATATATAGATATATATATATATATATAATATATATATATATATATATTATATATATATATATATATATATATATATATATATATATATATACATCACGTACGCATGCACTTGTCGCGCGCGCTTGTGTGTGTGTGTGTGTGTGTGGTGTTGTGTGTGTGTGTGTGTGTGTGAGTGAGTGTGTGTGTGCGTGCGTGCGTGCGTGTGTGCGTGTGTGTGTGTGTGTGTGTGTGGTGTGTGTGTGATGTGTGTGGTGTGTTTGTGTTGTGTGTGTATGTTTGTGTGTGTATGTGTGCGTGCTGTGTGTGTATGCATGTGTGAGTATGCGTGTGCGCCTAGTGCACGCGAGTGAGTGTGTGTGTGTGGTCGCTCACACATAAAAACTCAATAAAATCCACACACACCAAAATGAAAAAAGAAATCGACAACAAAAACCCATCTACCTCTCACTGTATCTACCGGTACCCAAACAAGCAAGCCAGTCAGCAGCAAGCAACTATCCACCTACCCTCTCACTGTACCTACACTAGCAAGCAGGCAAGCAATAACAACAACCAACCAACCAACAACCAACAACACAGGCAACGCTCAACCACCCAACCACCTCACACCCACAAAACCAACTAAAAAGCAGAAGGAAATGAAACAAAGACAAACAAAAGGATACATACAGAGAAGATCGAAGCCACGGGAGGTAGACGAATGGTTGAGAGAGAGAGGAGGAAGAGAGGAGCACAGAGAGAGAGAGAAGAGAGAGAGTAGAGAGAGAGAGAGAGAGAGAGAAGACAGACGACAGACAGAGACAGAGACGACGGACAGACAGACGAGAAGAGACGACGAAGCAGACGAGAGAGACGGAGAGAAGAGAGAGAGAGAAGGGGACGAGAGAGGAGAGAGAGAGAGAGAGCAGAGAGACAGAGAGAGAGAGAGAGAGGAGGGGAGGAGAGAGAGAGAGAGAGAGAGATGAGAGACAGAGACAGAGACAGAGACAGAGACAGAGAGACAGAGAGACAGAGAGAGCAGAGAGACAGACAGAGCAGAGAGACTTCAGACTTCAGACTTTTACTGCACATCGGCCTTAGGCCACAAAACAAAAGAATGGTGGACACATGGAGGGGGTATGTGACATAAGTATTGTAAGCATATTATTATCAACGAATGATACCTATGAAAAATGTATCAGCAATAATAAAACAAGAAAATTACTTAAGCCATATCCTAAATATTAATCGCAAAACAATTCATGTGTGCCATAATCAATAATGTTTTAAATGTAGCATTCATCAATATGAAGAAAAATTTCTAGAAAGTTATCTTATTTCTTCTGTTGGTTGCATGAAAGAGAGGAGAGAGAGAGAGAGAGAGAGAGAGAGAAGAGAGGGGGGGGTGGGGGAGAGAAAGAGAGAGAGAGAGATGCAAAGGCAGTAGCCATGGCAAAATCCGCTTATACACAGATCAGACGAAGCACACTAATATGACAAACATAGTAAGCAGAACGAAACGAACATAGTAAACAAAACATAGCAAATATAGATCTAGTAAACAAAACATAACAAACATTGTAAAAAAACATTACAAACATGGTAAACAAAACATGACAAATCAGTAAGCTGAACATGACAAACATAGTAAGCAAAACATAGCAAACATGGTGAGCAGAGCATAACAAACATAGTAAGCAAAACATGACAAACATAGTAAGCAAAACACAACAAACATATTAAGCAAAGAAACACACAACACACACACACACACACAACACACACACAAACCACACACACACACACACACAGAGCAAATGCTGAAGACGCCTGCTTAATCACACATCTCAAAAGGTAGGAGACACTCTAGAACAAACGCAGTAAGCAGAAGCAGTGTGTGACGCTGCGCATGGAAATGTTCCAATCCCTGAAGAATTCTGTCCTTTCTTGTACAGATGGTGTCCCTAAAGGGTTAAGGTCTATCTCTTGCAATCAGATGACTGATGTAGTAACCGTCTAGTATTCAGTCTGTGTGTACACACACATCTATCCTTCGTTCACACAGAGTCCTTTGATGAGAAAAGTAATCGACTGACTGTTCACTGTATAGTGCCAGAGTTCCAAAGATAATATGGGTATAACCGACTATTGGAAACTATTGCTATCTAGTCAGAAATTGAAGCAAGGAAGTGTGTCGTAGCATTGAAATATCTATCTATCTATCTATCTATCTATCTATCTATCTATCTATCTATCTATCTATCTATCTATCTATCTATCTATCTATCTATCTATCTATCTATCTATCTACTATCTATCTATCTATCTATCTATCTATCTATCTGTCCGTTCCGTGTCTATCCGTCTGTCTGTCTGTCCGTCTAGTCTTCTGTCTGCTCGTCTATCTATGTCTATCTATTGTCTGTCTATCTATCTATCTATCTATCTATCTATCTATCTATCTATCTATCTATCTATCTATCTATCTTATATCTATCTATCTATCTATCTATCTATCTATCTATCTATCTATCTGTCTGTCTGTCTGGTGCTGTCTGTCTGTCTTCTTCTGTCTTCTTCTGTCTGTCGTATCTGTCTTCTTCACTGTCTGATCTATCTATCTACATCTATCTATCTATCTATCTATCTACTATACATCTATCATCTATCTATTATCTATCTATCTATTATCTATCTATCTATCTACTCTTCTATCTATCTATCATCTATCTATCTATCTATTACTATCTATCTATCTATCTATCTAATCTATATCTATCTATCTATCTATCTAACAGGGCATGACAAACAGCTCATGAGAATGGCGTGTGGGAATTCCTCTGACTCTCTGAAGAATGGGTCCTGTCTTTAACAGCTGACGTCCCTACTAAAGAGCTAAGGTCTATCGGTTGCAATCATATGAAGTAACCAGTCTCCGTTGTTCCTGTGTGTACACACATGTCTCTCTCTTCTTCGTCTGCACAAAGGGTTTGTTTGGAGTGGAGAGCATCATTGATCGACTGTCTAAAGAAGAATGATACTACAGTCTGAAGGGAACACAGGCAAAATAATCATTTGAATTTTTCTCGGTAAAGGGAGATAAGTGGTGTGTGTGTTGGTGGTGTGGGGTGTGGGTGGGGGTGGGTGGTGTGGGGGTGTGTGTGTGTGTGTTGTGTGTGTGTGTGTGTGTGTTTGTGTGTGTGTGTGTGTGTGTGTGTGTGTGTGGTGTGTGTGTTGTGTGTGTTGTGTGTGAGGTGTGTGTGTGTGTGTGTAGTGTGTGTGTGGTGTGTGTGTGTGTGTGGGGAAGGAGGTGTGTGTGTATGTGTGTGTAAAGCTACAGAGTACCATATACACAGAAAGAAAATAGAAAAAAACCACCCAAAGCACCTGCATTCAGGGTCGGGATAAGCTAATGATTAGAGTGCGGCACTGATGATCTGACGACCCGGGTTCGAGCCATCATCGAGACACCCGTTCAAGGGGATGCTTCTCTTGGATTTGACTTCAGTGCTGACGCCACTACCCCGAAAATCCTTTGGATAAGACTATAAACCGAAGTCCTATGTGTAAACGCTCGCAGAAAGTTCTATGTGTAAACGCTCGCAGAAAGTTCTATGTGTAAACGCTCGCAGAAAGTTCTATGTGTAAACGCTCGCAGAAAGTTCTATGTGTAAACGCTCGCAGAACATCTTGCACATAGGTAACTCCCCTTCCACCTTTCGGAGAAGTAGGCCATTTAGTACCAGTGGAAATGGATGACAAAATTGTTACAAAACCCCCTCAAACCGTATGCATATTGATGTCGTATTTATTCATTATTTTAAGTGAGAAACGCGGCTACCTAAAGTTATGTTGAAGGCAAAAGCAGTCATAATTATATACACAAAAAACATCACCATTGGTAAATCTGGGAGCTGTAGCCAAAAACCCCAAATAGATTAAAAAACAAACAAACCCAACCCAGTAAAATTCCTGCATTCAACTTCGACAGTGGACGAAAAAAAAAAAAAAGGGCAAACATAAACAAAAAGAGAACAATCGATGTAAGTTCAGCAAAACATTCGCACAGTGAAGCAGTAGGCTACCCCCAAGAAAAGACATGCATATATATATATACAGAGGAATCTAACAAATCCTTCCATCCCATCTCCTTTCCCTCCTCTTCCCATCCCTCTTTCCTTCCCCCCTCCCCCCCCCTCCCCCCACATTCCTCCCCCTCCTCCCTTCTTCCCGGAGATATACCGTCAGTCTTGGGGCTTCCTAAGGGCGGACAATGTCACCGGAAGGATTTGTGTCCCCTTGTCCAGAATTAGCAACCACGCTTGGTGGTGTGTTCCTCAGCTCGCGCCCACTCTTCCTCCCCTCCGTCCCTCCCTCCCTCCCTCTCCTTTACTCTCTTGGTTCTGTTCAGAAGTTTCTTTTGGGGGTGGGGGGGATTTCCTGATTTTATTGCGTTTGTTGGTTTGGTTGTTTTGTTTCGTGCTTGGTTTGTTGGCAACTTTTTCTCTGTCGTTGCTTTTTTGGGGGGGAGGGTTGTTGTATTCTTTTGTTTTGTCAATGTGTTTATTGGTTTTTGTTTTCTTTTTCTTGGTTTTGGTTTTTGTGTTGTGTTTTTGGTCGTTTTTTATGTTTGATGTTTTTTTTTGTTTGTCTTCTTTCTTTCGTTCTGTTTGTTGTATGTATGTATGTCTGTTTGTATTTCTGTCTTGCCTTTTTTTTTTTCTTTCATTCTTTGATTGTCTGTCTGTTTGTTTTGCCAGCTATCCTATCCCCCAACCCCCCCCCCCCCCTTCCCCCAAACCGAAATTTTTCACCTGATTACTTTCTTTCTCTCTTTTCTTTGTCTTTCATTTTTAGTTTACTCCTGCTCTCTTTGTTTTATTCATTCACTAATGAATGAATTAGTTAATGAATGAATGAATGAGGGAATGAATGAATGGAGGAATGCGTTAATCAATTGATTAATTAATTAATTAATTAATTAATCAATTCATTCTTTCTTTTATTTATTTATTTATTTATTCATTTATTTATCTATCTATTCACGCATTTCTTCTTTTATCAAATTTACTTCATTCTTTTCGTTCGAAAATAATAGAAAATAAATACTCATGTGCTCTTTTACATCTAGTCCCCGTACGCATGCGGTTTTGTGAAATTTGTCATCTGTTCCCATCGACACACAATGGCCTACTTTTCAGAACGGCAGCACAGGTTTTTTTTAGCGCGTGCTCAAGATGTTCTGCGTGCGTTCACAACAGGCACCGCAGTATACAGTCTCATCCAAAGGACGTTTGGGGGAGTAGAGTCGGCACTTGTGTCAGTCAGTCAGTAATTCAGTCGGTCAGTCAGTCAGTCAGCCAGTCAGTCAGTCAGTCAGCCAGCCAGCCAGTCAGTCAGTCAGTCAGTCAGTCAGTCAGTCAGTCAGTCAGTCGTCAGTCAGTCAGTCAGTCAGTTATTTCTGTTCTCCTTTCTGTTTTTCTCTATTTTTTCGTTCTTTTCTTTCTTTCTTTCTTTCATTTTTCTTTCTTTCTAAATTTCTGGGTCTCATTCTTTCCTTTTTTTTTGTCTCTGTTCGTTTTATTTCTTTTTTCTTTTTTCCTTAACTGATATGAAGTCAATTCCTAGGAGCGTTGTTTGTTTTTGTTTTGCTTATTTTATCTTTCGTGTGCACGCTTATCTTTTTCTTCTTTTGTTTTTGCCTTTGGGGGATGTTTTTTGTTTGTTTTTTTGCTTTGCTCTGGTCATTTGTTTGCGTGTTTGTTTTGTTTTTGTTTTGATTGGTTTGTTACATCCTTTCATTTCTCATTTCTTCTTGTGTGTTTAGCTACAAATTTGAAAGAAAAGAAACCTACTTTTGTAACCCCCCCATAAAGCTTAGTTTGTCATACTATCTTTTTTTTTTTTTTCTCTTTTTATGATTTTCGTCCTTCTTTTATTTTCCCCCTTTTATTCTTCATCTAGAAATAACTGACTGCATACTTGTGACCTTTTCTCCCCACTATGAAGATTGCCATATTCCAACTTCGAGGATGATGCATATCTTAATCATGACGCAGTATGCGTGTGAGTTCACTTCAGTATCCATCCCTACAAGCTCGCAATGCCCAACTCTTCTTTTCAGAGACCAGATAGGATTCAACGAGCTGGGTAGATCGTCGACGTGTATTTTGTATTTATTTATTTATTGTATTCTTTTATTTCGAGGATAATAGAAGAAGTACTCATGTGTTCTTTTACACCCAGTACCAGTACCGTGTGTATGCAGGTTTCTAATTTTTCACGCATGGGACCAAAATGGTGGGCCCCCCAAAAAAACAAGAGTTGCATTTGCTAATCTCACTATTGGAGAATCTCAGAGTACTAGTCAAGCAACGGAAAAGGACCACATCAACCTAGCCAACCACGCAAATAAGCACACAAACAGACACATACAAACACAGCACACAGCACTTGGGAATTTTCAAGTCTCTCTTTCCGCCCTTAAGCAAATCACAGTGTACATTGCTCTTTCAGTTCAGTTCCTCTCTTTTTTCTTGTACTATCGTTCCCTTTCCCTCCACCCTACTCTCTCTCTATCTCTCTGTGTATCTCGTTCTCTGTCTTTGTCTCTCTCTCTCTGTGTATCTCGTTCTCTATCTGTCTGTCTGTCTGTCTCTCTCTATATCTCTCTCGTTCTCGTACGTTCTCGTTCTCTTTTATTTCGAGGATAATAGAAGAAGTACTCATGAGTTCTTTTACACCTAGTCCCCGTATGTATGCAGGTTTGTAACTGTTCACGAATGACACAAGCACAAGAGTGCTTATTCCATTATCCTCGATATAAAAGAATAAATCAAATCAAATCTCTCTCTTTCTCTTTCTCACCCACACACTCTCTCATTCTCTCTCTCTTTCGTCTCTTTCTCTGTCTGTCTCGTAGGGGGATGGATAG
>CM060328.1:24240221-24267721 GCA_030674155.1 Stramonita haemastoma
CTCTCTCTCTCTCTCTCTCTCTTCTCTCTTCTCTCTCTCTCTTCTCTCTCTCTCTCTCTCTCTCTCTCTTCTCTCTCTCTCTCTTCTCTCTCTCTTCTCTCTCTCTTCTTTCTCTTCTCTCTCTTCTCTCTCTCTCTCTTCTCTGTCTGTCTCTCTCTCGTCTGTCTTCTCTTCTTTCTTTCTCTCTCTCTTCTTTCTCTCTCTCTCTCTCTTCTCTCTCTCTCTCTCTCTCTCTCTCTTCTTTTCTCTGCTCTCTCTCTCTCTCTCTCTCTCTCTCTCTCTCTCTCTCTCTCTCTCTCTCTCTCTCTCTCTCTCTCTTCTCTCTCTCTCTCTCATCAACGCCATCTTCATACACAATGCAGAAAAGAACTCTCTCCCTCCCCCTTGCTGTAAAAATATCCCTAGTGTAGTAAATCCACTGTTGGGGTGCTCAGGACCTGTCAGTATAGATAGTATCCCCACCTTCCAGAAATAGTGTGCCAGAAATTCCTCTTTTCTATCCTTCTGTTTGTTTCTGCCTTGTTCTTTTTCTTTCTCCCATCTCCTTCTTGACTTTTTTTCTGTCTTCCTGGTCCAATCTCCCGCCTTTCTTTTAGAAAGACTTAAAAGATAAGTGCTCTCCTTTATCGAAGTCGGATGCGCTGGGCCTAACTTGTCAAGCGTTTAACGGCAGTGTAATGCAGCTCGCTCATATGATGGACAATAGTTGCTGGCTGAGCTTTCCACAATGACCACGACAACGTGTGGTGAACTTTGAACCTAATACTTGGCTTCAGTCAAAAGATATAAAAACGTTGACACTCATTTTACATTAACCTGTGCAAAAATAGTTTTGTATAACACCCACTTTTTTTTAGCTTCATGAAAAAAACCAGACTATGGTAACTCTATGTTAAAATAGTAAAAAAAACCCTTTCAACTTTTTGTTTTTAGCTTCATTTAAAAAACACAACAGACTATGGCGACTCTATGGTGAGAAAAAGAACAAAACTGTTCAACTTTTTTTGGTTTTAGCTTCATTAAAAACATAGCAGACTCGATGACTCTTTTCTTCTACAGCGATTCGGAAACTCACTCTTCACCAGTGACAAAGAGTTCAAAACAGGGATGTCCCTACAATTCCAGCTAGCCAGCTGTCAAAGTTGGAAAGTGTGTAGTGGTGTTCTTTGTCTTGTCTTTTCTGACCTGAAGGGAATACTAACATTTCACTTTGTTGCTACTTCTGGTACTGTCTAGAGCTGATTCAAGTTTACAACTGAGTTTGCCAAACTGACACAATACGTCCCTGGATGTCTTCCTGTACAACTGTACTCTCCACAGGGAAAACCTCTTCTGGTCAGACAACTTATTTTTTGAAGCACCTGGTTTGTCTTATTCAGGTGATTTGATTGATTAGTTTGATTTTGTAACTTTCTTGTACAACTTGTTACTTTTCTAGCTAGTGTCATTTTTACTTACTGAGTATTTTGGACTTTTTGGGGGCTACTTCTGTCTGCATCTGAGACCAGCACAGTGTGTGGGTGTGTGTATGTGTGTGTGTTGTAGTGTGTGTGTTGTGTGTTGTGTGTATGTTGTGTGTATGTAGTGTTGTTGTAGTGTATGCGTGTGCGTGCTAGTGTGTCGTTGTATGTGTGTCTTAGGAGTATGAGGGATGTCAAGAGTAGTGAGTGTAATGTTTCTGCATGTCTCTCATCATGTCCCCCCTTTCTCTCTTTTTCACCTGTCTGTCTCTGTCTGTCTATTTTGTGTGTTTTACTGTACTCTTGTATTTTATGTAGTATTATTATGGAAGCAATGGTGTTTATGTAGGTGATGAAGTGATAAGTGTTGATGATGTAACTGTCTCTCCTTGTACTTCTTCTCTATGTCATGACTACTACGTATATGACTATCTACCTGTATCATTGAACCATCACATGTGTGTGTGTGTTGTGTTGTGTGCTGTTGTGTGTTCTGTTGTGTGTGTAGTGTATGTATGTATGTATTATGTATTATTATTATGCGTATGCTATCGTATGCTATGCGTATCGTATGTATTTGTGTCTAGGAGTCTGAGGGAGTCAGAGAGTGAGTGATCTTTCTGCAGTCTCTCACTCTTCCCTTCTTCTCTTCTTCTACTCAGTCTGTCTCTGTCTGTCTATTTTGTGTGTCTCTTACTTAACATCTTTCCATTTTATAATATTAGACACAGGATCAGGGTTATGGATGAGGAAGTGGAAGGAGAACGTTCTCCTCTCTCTCTCCTACACCACCACACACATAACACAATACAACTATCTATTATCTTATCTATCTATCTATCTATCTATCTATCTATCTATCTATCTTTATCTATTTTTATCTATCTATCTATCTTTCTACGATCTCTATCTATCCTATCTATATTCTATCTATCTCTTCTGTCTTCTATCTTCTTTTTTGTCTGTCTTCTTCCTTCTTCTATTATTATCTATTTCTATTAATTTTTTTATTCTACTTCTTTGAACTAGTCTGTCATTCCTTTTCTTCCTCTCTGTCTCACTTTGTTTCCCCATATATCTTTTTTTTTTTTTTATTCTACTTCATTTCATGGTAATTTCCGTGATTTCCCCAGTATCACACTTTCGTTTCTCTCCCCTATTAATTACTCTTGGTATTGAAATTAGAAGATACATGTCCCTTCACACATGTACACCATCACAATCTCCTAATTCCCACCTTCTCTCAGCTTGTGTTGATCATGCCTCTTGTACCCTGACAAGGGTGGTGAAAAATGCCATCCTAGACAGATTCTGGAGCTGCCGATGGCCCTGAACGAAATTGCACTGCCAGGTCTTGTATTGTAATCCTGCCCTCATTAAGGCATTCGTTGGTACCTTTGGCGTCATACATGGTGTAATGGCAAAGCAACCGAGATGTTAGGACCCCTTCGTAGAGCAAATCCTAAACTTCTTAGCCCCTTAGGGAAGGAACTATAATTGAGCTGAAAGAAACCGATCATATGAGAGAGAGAGATGAGAGTGAGGGAGAGGAGAGAAGAGAGAGAGCGAGAGGGAGAGGAGAGAGAGTTTGAGAGAGAGAGAGAGAGGAGAGAGAGAGAGAGATGAGAGAGAGAGAGAGGAGAGAGAGAGAGAGAGATGAGATTGAGATTGTTTATTAAAAGATGAAGGAGAAGATGAAATGCTTTAAATCAGCCTTCTATAATGATACAAACTAGTAAAGCAAACTAATAACAGAAAATGAAAAAAAAACAAAAAACATAGCATACTTTTGTTTGTAACAAACAATATGTAACTTAATACTTCATAGCTGTAGGAGAGAGAGAGAGAGAGAGAGGAGAGAGAGAGAGAGAGAGAGAGAGAAGAGAGAGAGAGAGGAGAGAGAGAGAGAGAGAGAGAGAGAGAGAGAGAGACGAGGAAGAGACAGAGGAAGAGACAGAGAAGAGACGAGAGAGACAGGAGGAGGACAGAGACAGAGAGCGAGAGCGAGAGAGAGCTAGAGAGCTAGAGAGCTAGAGAGTAGAGAGTAGAGAGCGAGCGCATGCTCATGCAACATAAGCTGTTTGCATCTTTGGATCTTTTTCTTTGATTTGTCCTATTTTCGTTTTGCTACAGCTATTACAATCGGCACATGTAAATAGATGCCACGTTTGGAAAGGTGTGGTTTGTATGCTTGCACTAAAATTGAATGCAGAGCTGAAGATATTCAAGATATTCTAAAAGGTCAGATCAGCAGTTATGATGTCACTCATTCCAGAAATAAAGGAATAAAATCATGAATTATTCAGAAGTAACAACATAAATCGAATCTTGTAGATGTAAACATATTAATATTGTTGCGTTGAGTTTTTCAATACGAGCATGGAATATGGTTCAAAACTGAACTGGTACCTACTGGTAGCTTCATTATCCTCACCAACACTGAACTGGTAATTTAAAACCTAGGAAACTTTGGAGAAAACACTAAAAAGAGAAGAAGAAGAAGAAGAAGAAGAAGAAGAAGAAGAAGAAGAAGAAGAAGAAGAAGAAGAAGAAGAAGAAGAAGAAGAACAAGAAAAGAAGAAGAAGAACAAGAAGAACAAGAACAAGAACAAGAAGAAGTAAGAGAAGAAGACGACAGAATATTATGGGAATGAAGGCTTTAACGAGGGTGGTTATAAAAACAGCAGGAGCATGTTCTCACGTGGAGGAGGCGAAAATAGAGCCAACAACCTTTGATAGCGTGACAAGGATCATGTGGCTGCACAAGGAGGAAGGGGGGATTGAATGACATCAGGGATTCCAAAACGATCATGATCCACAGCATGCCATCTTGAACCTGACATGTTGTCAATACACTGCCATTCCATCCTGGATGATCTGACTCAATGTTTTCTAGCAGACATGGCGTTCACGGAGACATAGCATGCTGCCACAGCTTAGTGCTTCCATGATGTAATCCTCTCTGAGCTCATTGGACAAAGCCTGCTTTGCAGAGTGCATGTAACACGCATTGTAACAAGCAAGCTAAGCATGTAGGCTGGTATGAAGAAACATTGCTACTAAGAGTGATGCTTTAAAAAATAAATAAGCAGACAATTTAGCTTGTTTTCAGAACGTCTGAGATGATCATTTTCTATCTTTGAAGTTAGCCCTGTCAAGTCCTCATATTACCCATCGTTTATCAGATTCATCCTCATCAGCAGTTCACAAAACCATCTATCTTCCCTTTCTCTCTTTATATTCCTGCCATGGTTAAAGCACAGCAGCAGTATATGAAGACCCGAAAAGAGCTCTGTTGCACACGCAGAAGTGTTTTTGCTTTTCAAACTGCAAAACTCCAGGAAATAACGCTGTGAAACTATCACAGATTTCTCGCACTGATGGAACAGTTCAAAGCTCATATTTATCACATAGTAAAATCACAAATATTGCTTTTACTCTATTGTAATATGTTGCAGAAAAATTTAGCTGTTAATGTTTATTAAGAAAACAATAAAGGAAGGAGCAGAGACGCAGCTGACGTCATATAACTACAAGTAGTATTAGGCACAGGCTCTCTTTTTGTCACTCAGATAAGCCACGCCTACTTTTGCCTCCTGGGCCCGATCCCTGGGATTAGATGCTGTAGGTTTAACTGTTAACCAAACCGACAACTATAGCACAGTACTGGAATTTAAAAATCTGAAGAGTCACGTCAACCTTTGCAAGATGTGTATAATTCAATACTTTCTATCTTCAAAAAAAGCAATGAAAACTTTCAACTACACTTTTTTTCTTACAACTTGTTGAGAATTATAAAATCTTCTGCAAGAATATAAAAAAGATCCTTCTTAACAATCAACAAGGGTTCAAAGCAGACATGCCCCTAATTTTCCAGTTGTCAAAGTTTGAAAGTGTTATGTTATAGTCTGTCGTCTTTTCTTTTCTGACCTGAAGGGAGTACAACATTTCACTTTTACTGCCACTTCTGGCACTGTCTATTACTGCTTGAAGTTTACAACTGAGTTTGCCAACTGACACAATACGTCCCTGGATTTCTTCCTTTACAACTGTGCTCTCCACAGGGAAAACTTCTTCTGGTCAGACAACTTCTTTTTGGAGCAACTGTTCCATCTTATTCAGGTGATTTGATTGATGGTGTGAAATCTTACTTTAAGCTTGATGTTTATTTTTCCTTACAGAATTTGTATGTGCTGTTTTTAGTGGCGTGTCACTCCTTAGTTGTTTTTGACTTTTTGAGTGTTCATGTCTGTATATGAAACTGTGGTAAATGGTTGTGTGTGGTGTGTGTACGTGTGTGTGTGTGCGCGTGAGTGCCTACATGTATGCGTGTGTTTGCTCTCTCTCACACACTCTCTCTTCTTTTTTCTTTTCCCTTCTCTCTAGTCTTTGTGTGTCTGTCTGTGTCTTTCTGTCTATCTTCTTCTCTGTCTTTCTATTTGTCTCTCTACATCCCCTCCTCCTCTTCTTCTTGCTTCTCAGTTTCCTTTCCTCGTACTCTTTTTTCTCACCCTACTTTTTCTTCTCTTCTTCCCCCCTCCACCCCTCTCCCAACCCGAATACCCCTCCCCCCCCCCCTCTCTCTCTCTCTCTCTCTCTCTTTTTTTTATTTTTTTTTTACACAACATGACCACAGATGACACACGATCTCTTTATAAATCAACTGCAGCATCGTCACAATTCTCTCTCCTCCTCCTCCTCTCACTTGTCTGTCTTTTCTGGCATGCAGTCTGTCCCATTTCTCTTGTTTCATGCTAAGCAGTCTGGAATATGTCATCCTGCCGACAAATCCTGCGGACACAGGCACTGGTGATAGGCTTAAGCTGCCTTCCACAGCCGACACTGCCTTGAGAGCCCAGTCAGCCCAGCCAGCCAGCCCAGCCCCATTAAGCTGTTTATGACCTCTCAGACGGCTTTTGAGAAGGTGCAAGCCTGGAAGAATTGGGGGACACGGAAGGAGAACGGTGAAGGGGAATCCTACAGCAATCGGAATCTTAGGGAAGATAAATCGAGTACTTGGTTGAGTTAGTTGCATCTTACAGCAGATCGGAAACAGGGAAGAAGAGGACGGACGAGGTGGGGAGAGGGATGGGTGAGGTGGAGGAGAGAGAGAAGTGGAGAGAGAGAGAAGAGAGAGAGAAGAAGACGAAAAGAGACGAGAGAGAGAGAGAGAGAGAGAGGAGAGAGAGAGAGAGAGAGAGAGAGAGAGAGAGAGGAGGAGAGAGAGAGAGGAGGAGAGAGAGAGAGAGAGAGAGAGAGAGAGAGAGAGAGAGGAGAGAGAGGAGAGAGGAGAGGAGAGGAGAGGAGAAGAGAGAGACACGAGACAGAGACAGAGAGACAGAGAGACAGAGAGACAGAGAGAGAGACATAAAGCAAAGGCAGTCGGGGTTATGGGGGTGCAAGCTGCTTATTTTGGCACCGGCTGCTTGTATTCTCTTATCTGTGGTTGCTTGTTTGTTTTACCATGTTCAGCTTTTTGACACCGATTTGTTTTGTAGAAGATTTGCTCTTGTTTAGTTTGCAGTAAGACAATGGTACGAGGTATAGAAACGTAAGCATAGATGCCGAAAGTAATAAAAAGATATTCCAAAGATAGGTCTTCTAATTACCCACTCTTAAGAAATTATTCAATGTAGAAGCAAGAAACTGTCTAAAAAGAGACGAGATCTGTCACGTTTGTGAAAAATAAATGTAAATTTTTGCAGGGGGACGGCTTTTGAGACCTTACCTTTTTCAAGATAGAATGCAATGTGGACACCCCTCCCCAAAAAAACCAAAAACAAACAAAAAATAAACAATAAAAAAAGAAGACAACCACCACCGAAAAAAAAACCCCCATCCTCAAATACCACAATAAAAACGAGCTAATGATAGTCACTAATTCAACCACTGCAATCAAAAGTTAACAGTCAAGCAAGAACTCAAAGAACACTTGATAAAGACAAAAAGAAAATGAAGAAATGTGAAGAATTGCAAGAAGAAGAAAGAAGAAGATAACTGTGAAGATGAAAAGATTGAAGAATGCAAGAAGAAGATGCAAGAGAATTGAAATAATTGCAAAGAAATTGCAAGAAGAATTCGAGAAAAATGCGAAGGAATGCGAAAGATTTGTGAAGAACAATTGAGTAGAACAATTGAGAAGAATTGCAAAGAAGAATTGCAAGAATGAGAAAAGAAGAAGAAGAAGAAGAAGAAGAAAGAAGAATGGCAAGAAGAAGAAGAAGAGAAGAAGAAGAAGAAGAAGAAGAAAGAAGAGAAGAAGAAGAAGAAGAAGAAAAAGAGAAGAAGAAAGAAGAAGAAGAAGAAGAGAAGAAGAAGATTGCAAGAAATGAAGAGAAGAAGAAGAAAGAGAAGAAGAAGAAGAAGAGAAGAATGCAAGAAGAAGAAGAAGAAGAAAGAAAGAAGAAGAAGAAGAAGAGAAAGAAGTAGAAAAGAAGAAGAAAGAAGAAGAAGAAGAAGAGAAGAAGAAGAAGAGAGAAGAAAGAAAAGAAGAGAAACAGAAGCAGAAGCAGAAGCAGAAAAAAGAAGAAGAAGAAGAAATGGATTCGAAAAATCTTTCACAAAGGCTGCTCATAACAACACAGCAACAGCAACAACAGCAGCAGCAGCAGCAGCACTCATACAGCTGAGGTGAAGCAGTGTCAACAACCCTTGATAGAATGACAGTTGGTATTTGGCTGCAAGCAGGGGATTACATGACATCAGGGATTCCAGAGCGACCATCATATAATGTCACTCCATCCTTAATCGGACAGTGAAGTGTCAGGCTATCGCCAATGTGTCATGTTTTTCAGCAGACGTGGCATTATCAGGGACATAGCAGGTGCTAAGAGCTTACTGTTTTTTTCCTATGAGCTCATCCTCTCTGAAGACAGATTATATCAAGCCTGACAATACAAAGTGCATGGACATGGACTTTTTTCCTTAGGCACACAGATAGTAGCATGAAAAGATTCACAGCAGAAGAGATTTTACAACTAGTTGCATTTTACCTGCTTTCGTTTTATGGATTAAAAATTCTTCTTTGTATTGGGCCCTTTTGAGACATTGTTTCTAAATTACACACAGGTTGCATTACACAACTGGTACTAACCACTGTTAGTTAATATTACTAGGATCTGCTTATGTTTATGATTTATGATCTATTTATGATTCGTATCAATATGCCTGTCAGAATTGTAATTGCCCTTCAGGGATGATTAAAGTATTTTTGACTTGACTTGACTTGACTGTTTGCTTTAGAGCCTGGTTGGTCTTACAGTTTTTCTCTTATGACTGTTGTATTTATGCACTATGTTTCTCTCATATCTCCCATTATGAGTTAACTGGTCTTCAGTGATGTAAGAGCATGTTCCTGAGAATATTCGACATTGTTTGGAAGAATCAGTTTCTTAACTAGGTACGCTGATAGGTCGGACTCTTCAAGTACAATCTAAAAAGGAATGTATGAAAACAGTTAACTGAATAATGCTTAGACTGAAGTAGATAATCCATCTCTTTCTGAGTCCAACCCCACCCACAATGCATACATCCTTCTTTATACTATGATCTTATAATCCTTAACTTTAAACAAAATCTAACGTCTTGAAGTACTTCAAAACCTGAGCAGGTACTTACATAAAAGTATGTAAAGAAAATGTTATTTAATAGCCTACATCTACTTAGAAACAAAAACTTTAAATTGCACTTTCCTTATACATGAAAATGGATATCTATTGCAAATGTCCCTGCCCCCCGCCCCCTCGAGACATTTTGAAATACATTTTGGACAAATGACACAGAGTTCAAAACAACTCTGCCTCTAAACCTGCAGTTGTCAAAGTTTCCAAGTGTTCTGTTCTCTTTTGCTCATTGGATTTTCCCTTCTGACAAAGGGGAATAAAACTTTCCACTTTCTCTGCCCACTCCTGCTACTGCCCCGGATGTGCTTCCAGTTTCCCATCGATGTGGCCAGATCCTGTTTTCCGCTGCTGACACTAGGCCACCCTGGCTTCTGTCTGTCTGTACAAGGGCTCTCTCAGCAGGGAGGAGTTTTCTTGTACAGGTTTACTTTATTTTTGGAAGGACTGACTTGTCTCATTTCAGGTGTTCTTACTGATTGATTCCTATCTTGTGTAAATCTGATCTTCCCTTACACATTGTAGTCTAGTGTTGTTGTATTCCAGTCATGAGGATGGCAGACGTTGAGTGCTTTCCTTTTGTGTGTGAAGTCGTTGCAAGTGCCTGTGGAAATTTGCGCAGTGTGTGTGTGTGTGTGTGTGTGTGTGTGTGTGTGTGTGTGTGTGTGTGTGTGTGTGTGTGTGTGTGTGTGTGTGTGTGTGTGTGTGTGTGTGTGCGCGCGTGTGCATTATGTGTGTGTGCCTTATGTGTGTGTGCATGCGTTAGTGTTATCAATATAACTAAAATCATTTTGCATTAGTAGAATCATAGTAGCAGCAGTACTATCAAGAACAGTAGCAACAGTAGAAGTTTGTAGACTTTTGTAGTAGCACTGATGTTAGTAACAGCTTCAGCAGCGACAGAAATAGTCATTGCTGTCATCATGATCATCATCATCATCCATCATCATCACGATCATCATCATCATCACATCGCATCATCATCATCATCATCATCATCATCATCATCATCATCATCATCATCATCATCATCATCATCATCATCATCATATCATCATCATTCATCATCATATCATCATATCATCCTATAACAGACAGAGGTATCTGAGTTAGATGCTGCATGTCCAGGTCACTGCCTGCATCTTCACTGTGCAGGATGGGGAGAGAGAGGACAAATTATATCACGTGCACTTTCCATTTCGATCGATGACAACGCTGACAGGAAAAAAAATCAATGGCCAGATAGTATCAGCAGCATCAGCTACACAGCGCACAGTCTTCCTGCAGTTTTTTTCCTAGACAACTTTTTCTATTTCTCTCTTGGCTACAGAGTACCACGTGTCTGTTTCTCTTCTTTAGCTTTGATTATTCTGTCTGTCTCTCTAGCTTTGTTCAGAATCTTTTTATTTTCGATCTCCAGGATCTTCTTTGAGTTTCTTTCTGAGCTACAGTTAACACTTCTTTTCTTCTAAAGATGAACTTTCCCCCAATCATCTATTAAAATATTAGTGATTACCTTCTACCTTTTTAGTTAAGATGCGACCATGAGTTCTGTATGCGGCACATATTTAGAGCATGTTAAAGTCTCCATGGCAAGTGAGATCTTTGGCAAAATTAATTTCAGAAAAGCTTGAAACACAAATGGAGATAGGATTAACGTGACAACGCTTTGGTAGGTATATTTGTCTTGATTGTAAATGGTATAAAATACAGGAGTCTAGGCAGTTGAGCAGAATACAAGCCTACCCAACCTTACATAACTCATTTAACCCGACTCTACCTCACCCATCCACCTTATCTCACTCACACCACTCCCCTCCCCTCCACTGCACTGCACTGCACCCCACTCCACTTTACCCCTATCTACTCCACTCCATCCACTCCCACTCTACCCTATCCAACCTCACTCCACTCCACTCTACTCCACTCTACCCCACTCCACTTCTCTCCATTACAACGATACACTACAGAGCATATGCCAGAGGCAACACATGCTATATCATAAGCATACTGGTCATTTGAGGAAACAGTAACAGATTGATTGAGATTTCTGCTATTCCCCTCGGACCTTGCATGATCATTTTGTGCCGGCTGACCTGTGGCAGTAGAGCTCACTACAGAGCCATGTGCAGAAGTGGACGATGATGAGGAAAGGAGAGAGTTTAGGACATCGCACAGCTGAAGGTTTTCAGAGACCCACCTCTTTCTACAAAATGTTATAGCCCTTGGTTTTGAATCAAGTCTGTAGCCTCTCTCTCTTCCCCTCCCCCTTCTCTCTCTCAATTCCCTCCCCCCACTCTCTCCCACCTTCCCTCTGTCTCTGTCTCTCTGTTTCTGTCTCTCTCTTCAGCCTTTCTCTTCAACATCGAAAGATCTTTGAAATCTGTGAAGTCACTTGAATTATATTAGCCTACACAAAATTATTTCACGAATGTCCTTTATACACCAAAACTACATAAACTTCGAACTACACTTTTTTTCTTACATATAACTACCTATTACAACTGTTTCTCCCACCAAGGCATCTCAGAATACTTTGCAGATAAGTGGCACAGAGTTCAAAACAACTCTGCCTCTAAACCGCCAGTTGTCCAAGTTTCCAAGTGTTCCTTTCTCTTTTGCTCATTGGCTTTTCCCTTCTGACAAAGGGGAATAAAACTTTCCACTTTCTCTGCCCACTCCTGCTACTGCCCCGGATGTGCTCCCAGTTTCCCATCGATTTGGCCACTTCTTGTCTTCCGCTGCCGGCACCAGGCCACCCTGGCTTCTGTCTGTCTGTACAAGGGCTCTCTCAGCAGGGAGGAGTTTTCTTGTACAGGTTTACTTTATTTTTGGAAGGACTGACTTGTCTCATTTCAGGTGTTCTTACTGATTGATTCCTATTTTGTGTAAATCTGATCTTCCCTTACACATTGTAGTCTTGTGTTCTTGTATTCTTGTCATGAGGATGGCTGACTTTGAGTGCTTTCCTTTTGTGCGTGAGGTCGTTGCAAGTGCCTGTGGAAATTTGCGCAGTGTGTGTGTGTGTGTGTGTGTGTGTGTGTGTGTGTGTGTGTGTGTGTGTGTGTGTGTGTGTGTGTGTGTGTGTGTGTGTGAGTGTGTGTGTGTGTGTGTGTGCGCATGCGTACGCACGTGCGTGCGTGTGTAGTCAATATAATAAATATCATTTTGCATTGTTAGGAGTCATAGTACAAACAGTTCTATCAAGGACAGTTGCTACAGTAGAAGTGGTAACATTTGTAGTCGCACTGATGCTAGTAGGAGCTTCAGCAGTGACAGCAATAGCAGCAAGAACAGCAATAGAATCATCGCTCACATCATCATCATCATCATCATCATCATCATCATCATCATCATCATCATCATCATCATCATCATCATCAACATTATCACCGTCACCGTCACCGTCGTCGTCGTCGTCGTTGTCGTCATCATCATCATCATCATCATCATCATCATCATCATCATCATCATCATCATCATCATCATCATCATCACTATAACAGACGGACAGAGGTATCTGCAGTTAGCTGGCTGCATGTCCAGGTCACTGCCTTGCATCTTCAATGTGCAGGATGGGGAGAGAGAGGACAAATCATATCATGTGCACTTTCCACTTCGATCGATGACAACGCTGACAGGAAAAAAAATCAATGGCCAGATAGTGTCAGCAGCATCGGCGACACAGCGCACAGTCTTCCTGCAGTTTTTCTCCTAGATAACTTTTTCTATCTCTCTCTTGGCTACAGAGTACCACGTGTCTGTTTCTCTTCTTTGGCTTTGATTATTCTGTCTGTCTCTCTAGCTCTGTTCAGAATCTTTTTATTTTCGATCTCCAGGATCTTCTTTGAGTTTCTTTCTGAGCTACAGTTAACACTTCTTTTCTTCTAAAGATGAACTTTTCCCCCATTATCTATTAAACTATGAGTGATTACCTTCTACCTTTTTAGTTAAGATGCGACCATGAGTTCTGTATGCAGCACATATTTATAGCGTGTTAAAGTCCCCATGGCAAGTGAGATCTTTGGCAAAATTGATTTAAGAAAAGCTTGAAACACAAATGGAGATAGGAATAACGTGAAATGCTTTGATAGGTATATCTGTCTTGATTGTAAATGGTATCCAATCAAGAAATCTAGGCAGTTCAGTACAATACAAGCCTACCCAACCTTACATAACTCATTTAACCCGACTCTACCTCACCCATCCACCTTATCTCACTCACACCACTCCCCTCCACTCCACTGCACTGCACTGCACCCCACTCCACTTTACCCCTATCTACTCCACTCCATCCACTCCCACTCTACCCTCCCCGACCTCACTCCACTCCACTCTACTCCACTCTACCCCACTCCACTTCTCTTCTCTCCAGTACAACGATACACTACAGAGCATATGCCAGAGGCAACACATGCTATATCACAGGCATACTGGTCATTTGAGGAGACAGTAACAGATTGATTGAGGTTTCTGCTATTCCCCTCGGACCTTGCATGATCATTTTGTGCCGGCTGACCTGAGGCAGTAGAGCTCACTACAGAGCCATGTGCAGAAGTGGACGATGATGAGGAAAGGAGAGAGTTTAGGACATCGCACAGCTGAAGGTTTTCAGAGACCCACCTCTTTCTACAAAATGTTATAGCCCTTGGTTTTTAATCAAGTCTGTAGCCTCTCTCTCTTCCCCTCCCCCTTCTCTCTCTCAATTCCCTCCTCCCACTCTCTCCCACCTTCCCTCTGTCTCTGTCTCTCTGTTTCTGTCTCTCTCTTCAGCTTATCTCTTTAACATCGAAATATCTTTCAAATCTGTGAAGTCACTTGAATTATATTAGCCTACACAAAATTATTTCATGAATGTCCTTTACACACCAAAACTACATAAACTTTGAACTGCACTTTGCTATTACATATAACTATCTATTACAACTGTTTCTCCCACCAAGGAATCTCGAAATACTTTGCAGATAAGTGACACAGAGTTCAAAACAACTCTGCCTCTAAACCGCCAGTTGTCCAAGTTTCCAAGTGTTCTTTTCTCTTTTGCTCATTGGCTTTTCCCTTCTGACAAAGGGGAATAAAACTTTCCACTTTCTCTGCCCACTCCTGCTACTGCCCCGGATGTGCTCCCAGTTTCCCATCGATGTGGCCAGTTCCTGTCTTCCGCTGCCGGCACCAGGCCACCCTGGCTTCTGTCTGTCTGTACAAGGGCTCTCTCAGCAGGGAGGAGTTTTCTTGTACAGGTTTACTTTATTTTTGGAAGGACTGACTTGTCTCCTTTCAGGTGTTCTTACTGATTGATTCCTATCTTGTGTAAATCTGATCTTCCCTTACACATTGTAGTCTTGTGTTCTTGTATTCTTGTCATGAGGATGGCTGACTTTGAGTGCTTTCCTTTTGTGCGTGAGATCATTGCAAGTGCCTGTGGAAATTTGTGCAGTGTGTGTGTGTGTGTGTGTGTATGTGTGTGTGTGTGTGTGTGTGTGTGTGTGCGCGTGTGTGTGTGCGCGCGCGCGTGTGCATTATGTGTGTGTGTGCCTTATGTGTGTGTGCATGCGTTAGTGTTATCAATATAACTAAAATCATTTTGCATTAGTAGGAATCATAGTAGCAGCAGTACTATCAAGAACAGTAGCAACAGTAGAAGTTTGTAGACTTTTGTAGTAGCACTGATGTTAGTAACAGCTTTAGCAGCGACAGAAATAGTCATTGCTGTCACCATGATCATCATCATCACCATCATCATCACCATCATCATCATCATCACGATCATCATGATCATCATCATGATCATGATCATCATCATGATCATGATCATCATGATCATCACCATCATGATCATGATCATGATCATCATCATCATCATCATCATCATCATCATCACCATCATCATCATCATCATCATCATCATCATCACTATAACAGACAGAGGTATCTGCAGTTAGCTGGCTGCATGTCCAGGTCACTGCCTTGCATCTTCACTGTGCAGGATGGGGAGAGAGAGGACAAATCATATCATGTGCACTTTCCACTTCGATCGATGACATCGCTGACAGGAAAAAAAATCAATGGCCAGATAGTATCAGCAGCATCAGCTACACAGCGCACAGTCTTCCTGCATTTTTTCTCCTAGATAACTTTTTCTGTCTCTCTTGGATACAGGGTACCATGTGTCTGTTTCTCTTATTTAGCTTTGATTATTCTGTCTGTCTCTCCGTCTTCCTTTTAGGTGTTCATTATTTATTTTCTTTCTCAAAGAGCTTTTTAAAAAGTTTCTCTCTCAACTACAGTTAACACGTCTTTTCTTCGTAGACCATTCATTTTCTCTCTCTCTCTCTCTCTCTCTCTTTTCTCCTTGTTCTATCTCTCTTTCTCTGTATGTGTCTACCTGTCTGTCTGTTCTGGTGTCTCTCTCTAACTTCTGCTTATTCTCTTTTCTTTCTTTGTTACAGTTCAAATACACATACTATTTTATCTCCTCCACGCTCCTATCAGTTTATCTTTCTTTCACAGTTACATTCCAGACAATCACTTTTTCTTTTTCTTCTAGTTATTTTTATCTGTCTCTCCTTCTCAGTATTGGATGTTGTGGCACAGACTTGCAAAGGCCTGTCACTGTAGTGTCCTGTTCACATGCCAGTCTTTGAGCACTGGATATTCATGTGCCACAGGCAATGCTTCTAGCACAATGGAGCATCAATCTAACAGTAATGCACTCACCCAAAATGTTGGAGATCAAGGATAGGATTTCATCTAAAGATGAACTTTTCCACCACCATTTACTTAACCATAAATGATTGCCTGATACAGTTTTAGTTGAAATGTGTCCATGAGTTCTGTATGCAGCACACGTTTACAGCATGTTAAAGTCTCCATGGCAAGTGAGATCTTTGGCAAAATTAATTTGAGAACAGCCTCGAATACAAATGGAGATAGGAATATTGTAAAAACGCTTTGGTAGGTATATCTGTCTTGATTGTAAATGGTATCCAATCAAGAAGTCTAGGCAGTTCAGTACAACACAAGCCTACCCATCCTAGCATAACTCATTTAACCTGACTCTACCTCACCCATGTGCCTTATCCCACTCACACCACTTCCCATTCACTCCACTGCACTGCACTGCACTCTACCCCTATCTACTCCAATCCATCCCCTCCCACTCTACCCTACCCCACCTCACTCTACTCCACTCTACCCCACTCCACTTCTCTTTCTTCATTACAACGATACACAACAGAGCATATGCCAGAGGCAACACATGCTATATCACAGGCATACTGGTCATTTGAGGAGACAGTAACAGATTGATTGAGGTTTCTGCTATTCCCCTCGGACCTTGCATGATCATTTTGTGCCGGCTGACCTGCGGCAGTAGAGCTCACTACAGAGCCATGCGCAGAAGTGGACGATGATGATGTAGAAAGAAGAGATTTGGGGAGACCTGCACAGCTGAAGGTTTTCAGAGACCCACCTCTGTCTACAAAATGTTATAGCCCTTGGTTTTGAATCAAGTCTGTAAACTCTCTCTCTTCCCCTCCCCCTTCTCTCTCTCAATTCCCTCCTCCCACTCTCTCCCACCTTCCCTCTGTCTCTGTCTCTCTGTTTCTGTCTCTCTCTTCAGCTTTTCTCTTTAACATCGAAATATCTTTCAAATCTGCAAAGTTACTTGAATTATATTAGCCTACACAAAATTATTTCATGAATGTCCTTTATACACCAAAACTACATAAACTTCGAACTACACTTTTTTTCTTACATATAACTACCTATTACAACTGTTTCTCCCACCAAGGCATCTCAGAATACTTTGCAGATAAGTGGCACAGAGTTCAAAACAACTCTGCCTCTAAACCGCCAGTTGTCCAAGTTTCCAAGTGTTCTTTTCTCTTTTGCTCATTGGCTTTTCCCTTCTGACAAAGGGGAATAAAACTTTCCACTTTCTCTGCCCACTCCTGCTACTGCCCCGGATGTGCTTCCAGTTTCCCATCGATGTGGCCACTTCCTGTCTTCCGCTGCCGGCACCAGGCCACCCTGGCTTCTGTCTGTCTGTACAAGGGCTCTCTGAGCAGGGAGAAGTTTTCTTGTACAGGTTTACTTTATTTTTGGAAGGACTGACTTGTCTCATTTCAGGTGTTCTTACTGATTGATTCCTATCTTGTGTAAATCTGATCTTCCCTTACACATTGTAGTCTTGTGTTCTTGTATTCTTGTCATGAGGATGGCTGACTTTGAGTGCTTTCCTTATGTGCGTGAGATCATTGCAAGTGCCTATGGAAATTTGTGCTCTGTGTGTGTGTGTGTGTGTGTGTGTGTGTGTGTGTGTGTGTGTGTGTGTGTGTGTGTGTGTGCGCGTGTGCTTTATGTGTGTGTGCCTTATGTGTGCGTGTGCATGCGTTAGTGTTATCAATATAACTAAAATCATTTTGCATTAGTAGGAATCATAGTAGCAGCAGTACTATCAAGAACAGTAGCAACAGTAGAAGTTTGTAGACTTTTGTAGTAGCACTGATGTTAGTAACAGCTTCAGCAGCGACAGAAATAGTCATTGCTGTCACCATGATCATCATCATCACCATCATCATCACCATCATCATCACCATCATCATCATCATCATCATCATGATCATGATCATGATCATCATCATCATCATCACCATCATCACCATCACCATCACCATCATCATCACCATCACCATCATCATCATCATCATCATCATCACATCATCATCATCATCATCATCATCATCATCATCACTATAACAGACAGAGGTATCTGCAGTTAGCTGGCTGCATGTCCAGGTCACTGCCTCGCATCTTCACTGTGCAGGATGGGGAGAGAGAGGACAAATCATATCATGTACACTTTCCACTTCGATCGATGACAACGCTGACAGGAAAAAAAATCAATGGCCAGATAGCATCAGCAGCATCAGCTACACAGCGCACAGTCTTCCTGTATTTTTATATTTTTTCTCTCCCAGACAATTTTTTTCTCTTAGATCATTTCTTTCTGTCTCTCTTGGCTACAGAGCTCGTTGTCTGTTTCTCCTCTCTATCTTTGATCATTCTGTACATCTGTCTCCATTTCTTACTGCTTATGTACACTATCTCTGTTTCCTTTCCTTCTCTGTTATCTTTTTTTCTGAATTTATTTCTCAGTTAGCAAAATATTTTTTTTCTATGTCCCCCGAAATTGTTCTTTTTCTGTCACTTGCTGTCTTTCTGTCTTTGTCTGTCTGTCTCTTTTTTTTTCCCTACTCCCCCCGTTTCTCTCATTAGCTTCATGCACACACTCATTTTCTTTCTTTTTTTCTTTGGATCATTTTGTCTTCACTGCTACACTCTAAACAATCTCTGTTTTTCTACTAGATATTAGATTAAAAAAAAATCTGTATCCCTATCTCCGTATTGATGTTGCGGCACACACTTGCAAAGACCTATCACTGTGGTGTCCGGCTCGCGTGCCAGTCTTTGAGCACTGGATATTCATGTGCCGGAGGCAACGCTTCCAGCACAATGGAGCATCAATCTAACAGTAATGCACTCACCTAGAATGCTGGGAGATCGAGGGTAAGATTTCAGCTGATGGTGGACTTTTTTTTTCACCATGCAATAAACCATTAGCAGCTGCCTGCTAGGTTTTCTGATGAGATGGGAACACGAGCGCTATGCAGTGCACTTGTAGAGTATGTTCAAGTACTCATGGCGAAATGAAATCTTTAGCAAAATTGTTTTCGAGAAAAGCCTCTCTTTTAGGGAAACAAATATAAATGAAGACAGGACATTGTTTCATGCATTTGTTTGGCTTTTAAAAAAATCTTGTTTTGTGTTTATTTTTGTTTTGACGTGCTGATATTATCCGCTATGTATCAGTTACAGTTGTGACTTATTTTTTTACTTGAAATATGTAAGAAACAAGTCACTCATTTCTGGTTTCCGTTTATACACAGGTTTGACAGTGACTTTTAGTACAGCGTTTTGCCAGTTTGAGTTGTTTGCCTGTTTGACTTTTGTGTTGTGAATGCTTAAGGTATGTCTCACTTGGGACCTCGGTTTTGTCATCTGATCTAAAATAACAACATGCAGACCAGTTTTTATGGTTTCTGATGATGGTTTTAGACAGGATTCAAACTCTAAACCGCTTGTAGTGACAACCAAACCCTCTTCTTTGTCTTTATTTAATCATGTTGCTCTTTTATTTTCTTGAAATTTACGTTCGAGTTTTCTTTTTCATTTTTGGGATGGGTAGGGTCATTGGTTGTCTGGAACTATGTATTGACTACCATGGTGGTGGTAGTGATTATAGTAGGATGGTGTTTTCGGAGGGAGAGGGGGAGGAAAGGAGAGATGGAATGGCACATTTGTTAGCTTATTGCACTCAGGATCTAAAGCAATCCAAGTGCACGGATCTTTTCTTTTTGCTTTTCATCTAGAGCTCAGAGGTGCAGCAATGATGAATTTTAACGTATGCAACTTTGTTTTAACCTATCATTAATGTAGCCATGTATGTGAAGATCTCACACCACACCACACTATTTTAGCGGCATTTCAAACGTGATAGCATATCACATCACCTTCACTAGAAGTGAAAAATGGTAGAAAAGTAAAGGTGTTCCATAACCTACGTGGTCGTAGGGAAGTGAGGCATCAGAGACCTCAGCTTCTCTAGGGGCCGGCCAGCATATTGAGGGCGGCGCCCATCTACCCATCCTCACTGCTTTACCTTCCGTGATCCTAAAGAGGCAGGTACCCATTTACAGCTGGGTGAACTGGGGGATGTATTGAGGCCAAGACACACAAACGGTCACCCATCCACCCATGTAACCAGGCTTGATGCTGTTTAAATTGACTTGGGGAAAGCGAGTGCTTTGACCACTAAGCTATCCCGTCCTCTTTCCTACCCACATACAATTAAAAACAAATCCAGTTGTGCTGACTGAATAAAAGATGGAGATTAGACACACCTGAACAAACATCTTCACTCCACAAACTAATCCAGTCTCTGGAGACACAGGTCACGAACGCTGAAGAAACAACGATGACAACATCAAAGCCTGCTAGTCTGAAAGACAAACATAGTGGTCAATAGGCAGACACATTCGTGTACCTGCGAAATCGATGTTTGCAAGGTGCGCATAAAAGATTCATTTTTTTCAGCCAATATGTGTGATGTAATATCCTGCATAGTGTGGGAGTGTGAGTGATTAGATTTTTTGTTTTGATTACAGGGATTGCCATGTTTTTCACCATTGGTTTTCTTATTTACCTTTTCATGATTTGTTATTCAGCCATGTTAATAAATAAGGCCATTATTGTATGACATCATTGTGAGAAATTTGTGAGTTATCAGATTTGTTTGGATCGCAGTGATTGCTTTTTTGCCTTTGGGTTTTTCCTCTTTTCTTTTTATGCTTTGTTATTTAGTCATGTTGATATGGCTTTTGTTGGATTTATCTACTGCTTGTCTTTCTTTCTGTCTGTTCGTGTGTTTGTCCGCGTGTCTGACTATGTTGTGCTATTTTTCTCAATTGTAGCTTGTTTAACAGAATGCTATACCCTTTTTTATATTCAAACATCATTGCCCCATCTCTCCCTTTCACTTTTGGGTATCTATCTCTTTTAGACTTTTCATTTAGTGTGGATGCCTGTCAAGTCAAGTCAAGTCAAGTCAAATTTTTATTTTCAGATGGTACATTGAATAAGCAGTGCAATTGCTTTTTTCATCAAACCATCCATCTAAGAAAAAAAAATCATATATATGCGTGCATGTGTGCATGTGTGCATTGTGTGCATGTATGTATGTATGTATGTGTGTGTGTGTGTGTGTGCGTGGGCGTGTGTGTGTGATGTGCGTGTGTGTGTATTGCGCGCACGTGCACAGATGCAGATGCGCAAAGGTGTATGAAGATCTCACACTTTTCAGCTTTATTGTATAATGTATTGCTCAATACATGAGCATACTACATACAAATTCCCCACTCCACACCTTCCACCCTTCCCATCCCACACACAGTAAAAAAAATATCCACCTGTGCTAACCAAATAACAGAGTAAGATTTAGACACACATGGCCAGACTCTCCACTCTGCAAACTAACCAATCTCTGGAGACACGGGTCACGAACGCTGAAGAAACAACGATGACAACATCAAAGCCTGCTGCTAGTCTGGAAGATAAACACATTGGTCAATAGGCAGACACATTCGTGTACCTGCAAAATCGATGTTTGAGGTACTAAAACAGGGTTGATTTTTGGGGGGTTAATATGTGTGATGCAATATCCTGCATAGTTACAAGAATGTAAGATTAAAAAAAAATTCTTTTTCTTGGATTTTTTTTTTTTGGGGGGGGGGGGGGGGGGGGGGGCGGGAGGAGTGAGAAGGAAAAAAAATCGACATTCCCCCATTACTACTCTTGTTGTCTTTTTTTCTCCACTTTTTTTTTTAACCATTTGTATATGAAAAAAATGATGCTATGTCAACTCTGCTGTTTTGTTGTTTACCTTTGCCTGTCATGCGTTTTTGTCTTCATGTTTGATCTTATTTGTTATCCTTTGTTGCAAGTTTAAAATGTATTATCATGTTATACATTTGGTTCTGTCTGTATGTCTATCTGACTGACTGCCTGTCTGTCTGTTGGTCTGTCTATATAGCTATCTGTTTGTCTGTTTGTCTGTCTCTATATAAGAGATAGCTTAGCTTGTGGTCAGCACATTGCGCTCGTTTAGGTGTGTTGTGTGAGGTAGTGAGAGTGTGTATGTGATGGTGTGTGTGTGTGTGTGTGAGTGTGAGGTGTGTGCATGTGCATTGTGTGTGTGTGTGTGTGTGTGTGTTAGGAGGTGTGTTGTGTGTGAGTGTGAGTGTGAGTGTGTGTGTTTGAGTGTGTGTGTGTATGTGTGGTGTGTGTGTGTGTGTGTGTTAGGGTGTGTGTTTGTGTGTGTGGTGTGGTGTGTGTGTGTGAGTTGTGTGTGTGTGTTTGTGTGTGTGTGTGTGTGTGTGTGATACTGACGTGTGCGCATATCATACAGCTATAATACAAAGCTCCAGAAATCCAGACGACCATACCACGTACCGTTGAAAAACACAATTTAGCATGCACTGCATAGAACCAGCCCCCCCCCTCAACCGCCAAATCACCTCTTTTTCCCCCTTCAATCTCAACATTCCTACCAATCTAGTTGTTGTGCTGGCTAAGCAGCCATGTGAAAACAGACAAACACGACCAAAGCTTTCTCTATGCAAACAAGCCAATCTCTGGAGACACAAGCCGTGAAGGCTGAACAACACATGATTACAAAGCCACATGCTGCAAACGTGGACTGAGTTTGATTCCGATTCCTATCTCTACCGTAGACTGTTGGGGGCATCATTGAACATTTTACAACCAGCTTCCTCCACTCCTCATGGTTTTTAAGCTTTTCTTAGCAAGTCGTTTCACTAAAACTTGTTAGGCTAGTCCACTCTCTGGTGTTGTTTTTTCATCGATTTCTCTGTCCTTGTCTTTTCGTCTCCCTCTTAACACTAGATATGCAAAACCATGGAGCCTCAAAATTGATATTGGAAGAAATATTTGGGTTGGGTCAATACATGTGATGTGATATTATACTTTGTGAAAAGAATAATGTCTGTGAATGTTCGGATAAAAGAGGTTTCAATTTCTTTCACAACCTTTTTTTTTCCTCATCTGAAACTATCTTTTTCTTAAGTTTTCACTGTTTGTTTACATCAAACATACGTTTATTTGATCATTATTTTCAAAGTAAGTCTCTCCGTGTTGTCTCACTGTTTTGTCTCTGTCTGTTCTGTCTGTCTGTCTGCTGCGTGTCTCTCTTTCTATCTCATCTTTGTGTGTGCGTGCTTGCGTGCATGTGCGTGAGTGTGGTGTGTGTGTGTGTGTGTGTGTGTGTGTGTGTTGTTTTTCATGTCTTTGTGTTCATGCACGCGTGTGTGGATACGTGCGTGTATACTTTAAGTCAGTTCTTGTGTGTATGTGCACATGTATTTCTGTAGGTACTGCTTGCTCAGCAGTGCACTAAACACACACACAACACACACACACACACACACACACACACACACACCACACACCACACACACACACACACAACACACACACCACACACATACACAACAAAAACACACTCATATCAACCACACACCACACACACACACACACACACACACACACACAACACCACACACCACACACCACACACACACAATCACACAACATACACAGTAAAAGACTCACACACACAGAAACACACACACATCTCTTTATCATACGAAAACTTCGCCGTATCCTTGATCATCAGATTGATTTTGCTATCGATCAATTCGAGAGTTAAAAGAAGGCTTCAAAGATGAACGGAAGCAAAGGCACCGTAAAGCATCAATTAATTACCTGTAACGTATCGACCCCAGCTGCTAAAATTCGTGCTTGAAAAGAGAGAGAAATAAAAAAGAAGAAAGAAAGAAAGAAAGAAAGAGGAGAGAGAGAGAGAGAGAGAGAGAGAGAGAGAGAGAGAGAGAGAGAGAGAGAGAGAGAGAGAGAGAGAGGAGAGAGAGAGAGAGAGAGAGAGAGAGAGAGATGGTGGTGTTGTCCATTTTACTATATTGAATGTTAGCCTTTTTTCAGAATCGATAACTATCAAAAAAGCTGCGTATTTCCTTTGGAATCACCAGTCTGTAGAAACTGTCTGCTTACCAGACTTGAAAAAATGGCTACAGTCATGTCAAGTGAAGTCAAGTTGAAAATACACGAATCACTCCCTGGAGAATCAGGGGTGGTGTCCTTTAAATGGATATAATGATATGGCTTGGTTCTTATCTTGTAACTTATGATTGATTGTGTGGTAGTTCAAGTAGGGAGATTAAGAGGCAGACGAAAAAAACACACCCCAGAACGATGGGAAGAATAAGATCCGCAAATTTGACAATTGATAACGATTGATTCAATCGATTAGCAGATTTTGTCATGAATTGGAGTATTAAGTGCTGCTGTTGTTATAGCTGTCAGTTTTGAAGCTGGTTTTCTACACGTACGTTTGGCAATTCATAATGGTCGATTCACAGATATTATCTTAAGAGTCAGAGTAATGATTGCTGTTGCTATTTTTGTCGTGCGTGTGGATTGTTTTCTTCAATAAGTTTATGCTGCACATGATAATGGTCCATCACTAAAACAAGTGTTGTCAAAGAATCAGAGTATTGATTGCAACTATTGTTCATCGTTGTCTATTTTGAGGACTGTTTGCTACAAAAAAGTTTGGGCAGCACATAACGGTCAATTCACCGATAAGCGAATTTAGTCGTATTAATTGATGTTGTTGTAAATTGCCAATTTTTGGATTGTATTGTACAGCAAATATGGACAATTGTTAATGATGAACTCACCGATAAACGGATTTTGACATAGAATCAGAGTGATGATATCTGTTATGTTATTCTTGTTACTTTCCAGATTGTTTTTATTTTTCCACAGCAAATTTCGACAACTCATAGCCAATTCAAAGACAAAGACATGGATTTTCTTATAGAGTAAGAGTAAGAATTATTGCTGGTATTGTTGTCTGTTTTTGAAATGTTAGACAGTTCATAATGATCAATTCACAGATCAGATTAAGTCATAACATCAGAGTATTGACCGAGTTGACTTTGTTCCACCAGGACAAAAAAAACCACACCCGGGTTTGTTCCTGGACCTATTTCATGCTGTTTATTACGGGTACAATAAACGGTTCGCATGCGCAATATCTCAACCATGGAAACCTTGAGAATTCTAGCCAAGAGCTGAAAATAAAGTTGTTGTTTATAACCTACCTCACATCATAGCAACATCCACACCACAGTTTTTATGACCGATGTTTACCCTACTGTCTGTTTATCCATGCAGTTCCAACATTTCACGCTGCTCAGACTTTTTGAATACACTGTGCGGAGAAAATCAGACAACGTAGAGTGCAAATCAAATCATGAGGCAGGAAAGTTGAAGAGGAGAGCATAGGAATGAAGTGGAAAACAGGAAAGCGAGCGTGTGTCAAAGAGATTTGCGTCATAGGATCAGATTGTTGTTCCTTGGTTACGGCTGTTTTCTTTATTTGTTGTTGGGTTTTGTGTTTGTTTGTTTGTTTGTTTTGCTGTGGATGCTAAAAGCTATAGACAGCTCTGCATTCATTAGAATAATGAAAGAACTGGTTCAGAGGACTGACTGTATCTTGTGTTGCTAGATTTGAAAAAAAGCATTTCTTAACAAAACACTGTGCAGTAGGGTTATGCTGCACGCTTTTAAAACCAACCATTTAAAAACCAACCAACCAATCAAATAGTCAACCAACCAACTATCAAGTGACAAACCAATTAACATACCAGCCCAACAACCAACCATCCAACCAACCAACCAATCAACCCGTAAACCAGCCAATCAACGAACCAGCATACCAACCAACTGATCAGCACACATTTCAAATATCAACCTCTGCTCTCTGATTTATGCAAAAGGATCGTAATGTGTTTGTAGATTTTTCCGAACCAACCAATCAACCAGCCAGCCAACCAACCAATAAACCAACCCACAAACCAACCCACTCAGCCAGCCAACCCTCAATCCAACCAACCAATATACACACTCAAAATATCAACCTCTTGCTCTCAGATGTATGCAAAACGATCGAAATAACATGCTTGAAAGCTTTTTGGAGAAGCCTTTTTTCATGCTAAAGCAGACACTAAAGAAGCAGAAGAAGCTAATAGTGATGTGAAGTTTACAGGGTCTGATATTCATTGGGGATATTGGCAATTTTACACATTCAGATGATGAATGCTTGGAAGCAGACGATGAGTAAAAGCTGTATCCAAGAGGCTGGAGGGTTGTTAGGGGAAGAGGCTGGGGGTTGTTAGGGGAATGAGTGTGGTGATGGAAAGTGATGAGGAGACTACTGCAGGATGTTGTTCAGATTGTGTGTGTGTGTGTGTGTGTGTGTGTGTGTGTGTGTGTGTGTGTGTGTGTGTGTGTGTGTGTGCGTGTGCGTGTGCGTGTGTGTGAGAACTCAAGTCAAGTCAAAATGATCTTTATTGAGGGTAAAAGACTAAATGTATACAACATTTTTCATCCTGCCCTCCAAGAAAATTGATGTATAAAAGCAAGAGAGAGAGAGAGAGAGAGAGAGAGAGAGAGAGGAGAGAGAGAGGAGAGAGAGGAGGAGAGAGAGAGAGTAGAGAGAGAGAGAGAGAGAGAGAGAGAGAGAGAAGAGAGAGAGAGAAGACGGACAGAGACAGAGAGACAGAGAGACAGAGAGACAGAGAGAGAAGAGAGAGAGAGGAGAGATGAGGAGGAGGGGTGTGTGTGTGTGTGTGTGTGTGTGTGCTTGCTTGCTTGCTTGCTTGCGTGCGTGCGTGCGTGCGTGCGTGCGTGCGATGGTGTGTGTGATTGCATGAGTACATGAATGTGTACTTGCGTGTGTGGCATATGTGCAGGTGTGATGAATTTCCAACAAATCCACTATCATTCCTTTTCACTCTATTATTTCAGTGTTAGGGACAGACTATGTTCTTCCGTTTGTCAGAGCTAAAATAAAAAAAAGAAAAGCATAGCAGACTTGGTAAAGCAGGAAGGAGATAACATACAACAAAAATACAAACAACGATCAAGGAATCAAACACTCAGCATCAACATCACAAGATCAATCTTCCACCCGAAAACTCACACATTCATCAAACCGTTACACTTGTACTTGTGCCCTCAAACTTGTCACCCAAAAGGAGATTGGTGGTCTGGTTGTAAAGCACCGGCCTAGAGAGGAAAAAAGTCTAGGTTTGAAGTGTGTGGTGGTTTGATCCCCGCTTGTGCCCGAAACTTTTACCCCGATCCACAAGATCGTGATTACTGGTCTGGGTGCTAGTCTTTTGGGTGAGACGATAAACCGAGGTCCCGTGTGCAACACACAGTTAGCGCCCATAAAAGAGCCAACAGCGACAAGAGAGTTGACCTTTACAAAATTCTGTAGGAAAAAAGTCACTCTGATAGGGAAACCAAGACAGATGCAGCCAGGAAAAGAAAAAAATGGGTGGCGCTGCTCTTATGACGTGGCGACGCGTTCTCCCCAGAGGAGAGCACCCTTAATTTTACGCAGAGGAATATACCTTGATTTTCAAAGTGTTATACAATACAATACTATACAACACAATACGATACAATGTAAGACAATGCAACGCAATACAATACAATACCTTACAATGCAACACAACACAGCACAACACAATACAATACAATGCCAAAACAATACAATATACACCCCCTGTCAACAATAGTACTACAACAAAACCTGACCAATCGCCGTCTCCCTTCCTGTCCTGTCTGTAATCAATGATATATAACCAAGACTCAAAAAGGAAGACGAGAAGAGGAAATGATTGGTTGGCTG
>CM060328.1:24272721-24282721 GCA_030674155.1 Stramonita haemastoma
GAAAGCTGGCAGGAATAAAGACTGACCACAACACTCTCCACTTCATTTTCTTTAAATTACATTTTTCTCCTCCCCACGTTCATTAAGACCCAAGGGCTAAAACGTAACCCTCTAAAACAGCCAGAAATATAAAGGAAAGGGTCGGTAGCCAAAAGGATGCAATCAGATTTGGCCACTATCCCGAAGAACGTGTTCAGTTGAAGGTACAAAACCTTTTCATTTTGAATAAACTGCGTTCATTTTTCAGGACCCAGCTACTGAACGTAATAAGATTCGTCCACTATTCTGAAGAACGTGTTCAAATGAAGGCACAAGAACCTCTTCATTTTGACAGAAAACAGCGTTCATTTTCCGGGACGCAGCTTCTGAACGTAATCAGATTTTGTCCACTATTCTGAAGAACATGTTCAGTTGGAGGCACGAGAACCTCCTCATTTTGAAAAAAAAAAAAAAAATAACAGCGTTCATTTCCCAGGACACAACTTCGTTCATGTGTCCATCCATGGTCGTTGGCCCCGGGCCTCTCATGACCTCATACCCGTGGTTTTGCAGGTGATTTTGTTATGGAGAGAATGATTTTACATAACCCGTTCATTCACGGGTCAGTTTGTGAGATGCTTAACTTCATAGCTCTTGACGTAAGCCTAGCAAGATAAGCTTTATAGGGGGTGCTGCTTGTTGCGTGGTCTGTTTGTGTCTTATCTCCGAGTTTGTGTTTTTGCTTCTGTGTCTATGTTTGTCTGTCTGTTTATTTGTGCTGCTATCCTTCCCTTTCCTTCAACCCCCTCTCTCTCTCTCTGGACTCATGACGAAGTCCTTGAGAGAGAGAGAGAGAGAGAGAGAGAGAGAGAGAGAGAGAGAGAGAGAGAGAGAGAGAGAGAGAGAGAGAGAGACAGACAGACAGACAGACAGACAGACAGACAGACAGACAGACAGACAGACAGATAGACAGACAGAGAGACAGAGAGACAGGCAGGACAGAGAGAGAGAGAGAGAGAGAGAGAGAGAGAGAGAGAGAGAGAGAGAGAGAGAGAGAGAGAGAGAGAAAGAGACAGAGACAGAGACAGAGAGACAGAGAGAGAATAACCTACGGTAATTACAAAACCTATGCTAATATTTTCACCTAAAAATAGTAAGCATCCCACAGTAGTTCTTTAGCGTGTGCCAATGTTTAAGCAAAAAAACCCCACTAAGTAACACCAATGTTGGAAACAATGAAGAATGATTACAACAGTCCCCACATGATTTTATCCGTCTCTTTTTCCCTAAAACCGTGTTTCATTACGCTCCGTGATATAAAAACTTCATAACATTCTAATGTGGCCAGAAATGTAAAGGATTCCAAATAAAGACGACATCAGATTAAGTACAGTATTCTGAAGAACGTATTCATCTCTATGACAGAGCCTCTTTATTAAATTCTCCATAAACAGGGTTCATTTTCCAGGCCACAACTTCTTCAGGTTTCAATGGTCGTTGGCCCTGTCAGGAGTTCATACCGGTAGTCTGGGAGTGATTTTGTGAAACAGAGAAAGATCTTACATAGCGGGTTCACCTTCAGGTCAACTCAATAAAAAGCTAAACTACACTACACCTCGTAACAGGATGATGATATTCAAGGGCTTCAGTTCAGCCTCTTGTTGGTCTGCATCTCTCTGTGTCTTGGCTGTCTTGCTGTCTCTGTTTCCGTGTCTGTGTCCCTGTATCTCTGGCTTTTTTTCTGTCTGTCTGTCTGTCTGTCTGTCTGTCTGTCTGCCTGCCTGCCTGTCTGTCTGTCTGTCTGTCTGTCTGTCTCTTATCTCACTCACCTCTCTCTTTGTCTCCTCGCTCTGTCTTTGTCTCTCTCCCTCTCTCTCCTTGTCTTTCTCTCTTTGACTCGCACTTTCTCTCTCTACCCCTCTCTTTTCTTTCTTTCCCTCTCTCCCCCCCCCCCTCTCTCTCTCTCAGTTCAAAGCTCAGAGTTCTCTCTCTGTGTCTCTCTCTGTCTCTCTTTCTCCCTGCTACCTTACCTCCATTCTCTTTCCACGCATAGAACATGAAATTAGAATACCAGCTTCGACATTTTGGGGGTCTCGTGTACACCTTCTATACCTAGGAATTGCTGTAAGAATATGCACAAGATAACAAGTATGCATGTGTAGCTGTTTTAAAGTATCTGGCTTTTGAGGGAGCTATATTCCGAGATCAGAGGTTTGTCTCTCTGTAACAAAAGATACCAAGGAGTTCGCAAATTCCGTAGTATCTCATACATGCATCACATCTCTAATGAGGATGTGAAAATCAGAATAAAAAATGCCATTTGACCATATGAAGAGTTCCTGACTTCAGTTAAAAAAAAACCGCAAACTACCGTGGTACGGGCATGTCACACAAACATCTGGACTGGCCAAGACAGGGAACAATAAAAGGAGGGAGACGAAGAGGCAGACACAGGAAACGATGGGAAGACAACATCAGTGAGTGGACAGGCCTTGGGTGGAACAGTCTGTTACAGAAAGCAGAGACCGTGGGGAAGTGCAGGAGGCTGGTTGCATGTTCATTTGAATGGAAAAGAGGGCAGGATAGCCTAGTGGTTACAGCATTGCGCTCACTATTTGATGGCCCAGGATCAAGCCTGGGTTCGAGCCACAACCGAGACAACTGTCCAAGAGGATCCCCCCCAACCCAAAATAGCATCAATACTGACTCCGCTCCCCCCAAAATTCCTTATGATGGCATTATAAATTGACAGCCCTGTATGTGAATTCACGCAGAACATCCTGCCCACACATTAAAACCCTTGCCGCTTTTTGGTAGAGTTGGCCAGTTTTTGCTGGTAAGAAGGGATGCTGAAAAATCTATCTATGAAAGACACTCACACACATGCACACTGCTGTCACGAATAGACATCATCCCTGAAATTCTGAATGGGACTACTTTAAAGGTGGGTAAAAATCGGTCGCATACACAAAAGATATCTCACTATTGGTCAACCTCGAAGCTTTTGTGAAGGAACGAAAACAAAAAAAAGCACACCCCCTCCCCAAAACAAAACAAAAAACTAAACAAAAACAAAAACAAAACAAAAGAATGAAGCCAGAATTCAACATTTCCCGGTAGCCAAAGGCATGACTAATCAGATTCAGTGCAGTATTCTGGAGAGCATGTTCATTTGAAGGCCAGAACCTCTCTCTCTCTCTCTCTCTCTCTCTCCTCTCTCTCCTCTCTCTCTCTCTCTCTCTCTCTCTCTCTCTCTCTCTCTCTCTCTCTCTCTCTCTCTCTCTCTCTCTCCATGAACAGGGTTCCTTTAACCAGACCCCCACGGCCACTGGGGTGTGTCTTACTGGTCATTGGCCCCGTCCTGACTTGATGCCAGCAGCTTGGTGCTAATGCTGTTAAGGAGAGAATGATTCTTGGCTCGGTCTGCACAGGTCAGCTTGCGAAAAGCTCCACTACATCTCGTGGCAAAATAATCTGTCAGAATTCTTTCTCTCTTCTCTGTCTGTCTGTCTGTCTGTCTGTCTTCTGTCTGTCTTCTCTCGTCTCTTCGTCTGTCTGTCTTCGTCTCTCACTGTCTCTCTCACACTCTCTCCACGCTCTCTCGTCTCTCTCTCTCACGTCTCTCTCTCTCTCTCTCTCTCTCTCTCTCTCTCTCCTCTCTCTCTCTCTCTCTCTCTCTCCTCTCTCTCTCTCTCTCTCTCTCTCTCTCTCTCTCCTCCTATTTATGTTAGAGTATACATCACTCAATACCTCACCAAAACTGAATTGACAAAACTACATATACACGGGGATTGGATGTAAAAAAGCGCATGGGTGCTTATTACATTATTCTCGAAATAGAAGAATAAAAAAGAACCTTAGGCCTACAGCCAGCCACATACTAATAAAACACAGCTTGATACAACTCTTAATGGCCATAGCCCACACCATACCATATCATCATAAAGCCACATCTCAAAAGGTTCATTTTACATGAAGTCAACATCCCACATCGAACTACGTCCCACACCAAACCACATCACACACAGACACACACAGACACACATATACACACATACACACATACATATACACATACATGCATACACACATACACACCAGCACACCACACACACACACACACACACACACACACACACACACACACACACACACACACACACACACACACACACACACACACACACACACACACACACCACCCCGAAATCACATCCCACCAAGTCAGATTTAACCAAGTCAGATCAGTCTCTCTTTGTGAAGTCGTTGTAGACACAGTCGATGACATTTATTTATCTATTAATTTCTCTAGATCTATTCTTTCATTTTAAGGATAGTGACATAAGCACTCATGTGCTGTCTTTTCATCCTGTCTCCCGTGTTCATGAATTTTTTGTTGAAATTTTGTCATCTGTTCCCACTAGCACTTACAATGACCTACTCTTCTTCCAGAATACGAAACAGGTTTTCACGTCTGCGGAAGATGTTCTATGTGTTCACACACACATACACACATACACACACACTCACACACACACATACACACCCACACCCACATACTCATACATACATACACACACATACACACACACATACATACACACACACACACCCCCCCCCCCCTCCACACACACACATATACTATCTCTCTCTCTATCTCTCTCCTCTCTCTCACACACACCCCCCCTCCCCCCTCACACATGTCCACACACACACACACACACAGGCAGGGGACTTCAGCCTACAGTCTCTCTCATCTGAAGGATCGGTGGATAAGTGAAAGTAAGTGACTGGAGTGTCGGTGCTCTCAGGATGAAAGCATACATGGTGTGTCCCCCATCAGAGGAACTGCTGATCGATCTCTGACCATGTTTAACTATTTGACTGTGAGGAGGGAAAGGGGGACAGGGGAGTAAAGGGGAAAAAGCCCTGGGGTTCATTCCTGTTATTCGCCACTCCTGTCCTCTCTCTGTTGCTATCTCTGTCTCTCTGTGATTCTTTCTCTCTCTGTCTCTGCTTCTCTCTCTGTCTCTGTCTCTCTGTCTCTCTGTCTCTGTCTCTCTCTGTCTCTCTCTCTCTCTCTCTCTCTCTCTCTCTCTCTCTCTCTCTCTCTCTCTCTCTCTCTCTCTGAACGCACGCAGAACATCTTGCGCACACGTTAAATCCTGTTCCGCTTTTCGTAAGAGTAGGCCATCGTGTGCCGGTGGGAACAGATGACAATATTTACAAAACTGCATACACACGGGGACCGGATGAAAAAAAGCACATGATTGCTTATTCTGTTATCCTCGATATAAAAGAATAACTAAACTAAACTAATTTCCTCTCTCTCTCTCTCTCTCTCTCTCTTCTCTCTCTCTCTCTCTCTCCTCTCTCTCTCTCTCTCTCTCTCTCTCTCTCTCTCTCTCTCTTCTCTCCCGTCTCAGTGTATTGTGTGTGTGTGTGTGTGTGTGTGTGTGTGTGTGTGTGTGTGTGTGTGTGTGTGTGTATGTGTGTGTGTCTGTCTGTCTGTCTGTCTGTCTGTCTATATGTCTGTCTGTCTGTCTGTCAGTCTCACTGTCTCTGTCTCTGTATCTGTATATCTCTTATTGTGATGTGTCCCTAAGGGCGGAAACTGGATGTAGAAAAACACATGGGTGCTTTTTAATTATCCTCGAAAATAATTTGAAAATGTGATTTGATTTGATTTGATTTGATTTGATTTCTCTCTCTCTCTCCCTCTTCTCCTCTCTCCTCTCTCTCTCTCTCTCTCTCTCTCTCTCTCTCTCTCTCTCTCTCTCTCTCTCTCTTCTCTCTCTCTCTCTCTCTCCTCTCTCTCTCTCTCTCCTCTCTCTCTCTCTCTCTCTCTCTCTCTCTGCTCTCTCTCACTAATGTTTTCAAGAAATAAACACCCCAGCAAGGCACAATCCCAGTCCCATTCATTGTTCCTCTTGACATGGACAGATGGCCTGGCTCATTAAATTATTTGCCTTAAGCCTTGCCTGTCTGTCTGTTGCCTGGTCTGTCTGTCTGTCTGTCTGTCTCTGTCTTCTGTCTTCTCTTCTCTCTCTGTGTCTCTTCTGTCTGTTTGTCTCTGTCTGTCTGTCTGTCTGTCTGTCTGTCTGTCTGTCTGTCTGTCTGTCTGTCTGTCTGTCTGTCTGTCTGTCTGTCTGTCTGTCTGTCTGTCTGTCTGTCTCTCTCTCTCTCTCTCTCTCTCTCTCTCTCTCTCCCTCTCCTCTCTCTCTCTCTCTCTCTCTCTCTGCGGGCCAAGTAAAAGTTTGCTTCCTGTAGGGTAACAACTCTATTTTATCTCTCTCTGTCCCTCCTTGGCGGCCTGTCTGTCTGTCTCTTTTTGTCTCTGTCTGTCTGTCTGTCTGTCTGTCTGTCTGTCTGTCTGTCTATTTAATTCTCTCTCTCTGTTTGGACCGTGGTATTTATTTATTTATTCTTTTATATCGTGGATAATGGGATAAACAATCATATGCTTTTTTACATCCAGTCTCCGTGTGTATGCAGATTTGTAAATTTAATCTGTTCCCACAGGCAAACGATGGCTTACTCTTACGAAAAGTGGAACAGGATTTGACATGTGCGCAAGATGTTCTGCGTGCGTTCCAGTGATCCAGTGGGTCAAGTAAAAGTTGGCTTCCTGTCCGTTATAAAATTCTCCTTATCTGTCTGTATGTCTGTCTGTTTGTCTGTCTGTTTCCATGTCTCTGTCTCTCTCTATCTCTCTCTGTGCTGTGATAGAGTGACTTAGCAAACTATGTAAAAAGTTGATTTCCAATACGTGGAACAAGAATGTAAAACATCAATTCCTTCCATTTCTTTTCCCCTTTTCTTCTGGACGTCGAAATGCGGCTACCTCATCAATGGTAAAACCTCAGAGTTTTAACTGACCAACAAAAACAAAGGAAGAAAAATATCTTTCCTTTTTGCCTTTTGTCGTGAAATTTGTTGCTTTGGTCTTTTTATGTCTCTCCTTCTTTCTATTAAATTCTGCTTGTTGGGTGGTTTGTTGTTTATGCCTTGTCAAGGGTGACAAAGGGAAAGACATGTTTCTTCTAGTCTACCTTTCTCTGCATGGTAATGAGATTGTTTTGGTCTGTTTTTCTTGTACATTTTCCCTCTCTTTTCTCATTGGTGGATGCTGTGTATATTAAATTACAGACAACTTGATACAGGCACACATGCAGTGAGTGAGTGAGTGAGTGAGTGAGTGAGTGAGTGAGTGAGTGAGAGTGGGTGGGTGAGAGAGAGAGAGAGAGAGAGAGAGAGAGAGAGAGAGGAGAGAGAGAGAGAGAGAGAGAGAGAGAGAGAGAGAGAGAGAGAGAGAGAGAATGTACGTGTGTGTGTGTGTGTGTTTGTGTGTGTGTGCATGTGTCCACGCGTGCGCGTGCATATGTGTGTGTATGTGTTTAGCTCATGCACGAATCATGGACACTAAGCAACACATACACACACACACACTCACACACTCACACAATCTCTCTCTCTCTACACACACACACACACACACACACACACACACACACACACACACACACACACACACACACACACGCACGCACGCACGCGCGCGCGCGCGCGCGCGTGCGCACACACTTTTGAAAGAACTAAAAAAAATCAAGTGGCTACATACAGAAAACCCTTCAATTCACATGCTAGTTCTGTCACAGTGCAGACCTCAAGAAAAACAGAATCCCTCTAAGGCAAACAATTCAATTTACTGACGGGCAGAATGACAGAAGTTCTATTTTAGTGTACTGTGCGTGTTTTCACCCAAGACCAACCTCTCATACCTAGTGAAACCACTTCCTGACTATTGATTTCTTCTACCATGTTTTAACAAGGGAAAGCGGAAGAAAAACAGAAGCACGATGGAAATGACTGTGCAGGAACATAATACTTGTTACAAAAGAATGTTGTTTAAGAGAACTTTGGATGGAGAGAAAGAAGGTTTTGTCAAGGACAGAGAAGAAGAAAAAAAAGACATGTGGGCCAGTTGTGAGGGAACGTAAGATTGTAGGGAAAGAATTTGTTTGACACAAAATACAGGTGAAAAGAAAAACTTGTCTCAGTACTGAAGGACTAGTGAGGAGCTACTCTTGGAGAAGAGAAGAATTGTTTTAGCTTGTTGTGTTGCTTGTTTTCTAAGCAACACAAAATGTGACCCTAAAGAATGGGGTAACTTGGTGGTTAAAGCATTGCATGTTGCACTACTTGTGATTTGACCGTCCAGGTTTGAGCCACCACCGAAATGTAGTTTTAAGGAGATTTTTTCTCCAGGATTTAAACTCGATGCCAACTTTACTTCCCTGGAAGTCCTTCAGATTAGACTGGAAACCAAGGCCCTGTGCATGCAAAACATCTTGCGCACATGATGAACCTGTTCCACCTTTTGGAAGAGTACGTCATTTGTGCGTGTGGGAACAGATTTACAAAACTGCAGGCACATGGGGACTGGATTCTATAAAAAAGGGTGCATATTCTATTATCCTTGAAAACAAAAGAATAAAAAAGTAATAAAAATAACATGCCAAAAAAAACCAGTTACAGTGCTACTGTTATTTACAATGCAGTTACTATACTACTGCTGATTTTGTGTTCCTTTGTGCCTAATTGTCTACATCAATTACCATTTATGTTTACCTCTTCATTTATCTTTGTAACTTTTTTACAATACATTTTCTATTTCTAAATTGCAATTCACATTCAATATTAATTTTTTAAACCTGCAGGAGCAAATCTGACAGAGGAGGATACTATGACAAGGTACACCAGTTCTTGTGTGCGGGAAAGAGTCCAGTGAAGATTTTGCCAAAAAAGGGCTCTGGCAAAAAGTAATTGCTTCAAATTGTTTTTACTTTTTTATGTTTTGGTGGATGTACTTGACCATCCCAAATGGTTTTATAAAATTTAGTGGGGGGATAAGATTTAATTCGTGTTTGAAAAGAGTAGGTGCAGTGCAGTAAAATCAGTGACACAAGCTTCAAACCAAGTACAATTTTCAGTCAATACAAAACTACTGGCAACAGGCAATCACCTCACCCTCACCAACCACACCACCCCCCCCACCCCCCTCCCCACCCCTCTCCCTCCCTCCACACTCTCACCCACCATCCCCACTCTACCCTTCATTCCCACCCCTCCCTCCCCATCCACCCTCCCTCCCCTCCCTCACCTACCACCTTCCCCACGTCCCCCACCACCTCCCCCCCATCCCACCCACCCTCCCCCACCCCCCCTTCCCCACCCCACACCTCCCTCCCCTTCCCCACCCACCCTCCTTACCCCCTCACCCCCCTCCCTTCCCCCTCCCCCTACCCCCTCTACCCCCTCCCTTCCCCCTCCCTCCCCTCCCCCCCCACCCTCCTTACCCCACGACCCCCCCTCCCTTCCCCACCCCACCCTCACCCCATCTACCCCCTCCTTCCCCCCTCCCCCTTCCCCCTCCACCCCCCCCTCCCCTCTCCCCTCCCCCTACCCCTCCCTTTCCCCAACCCGACCCCACCCCCTCCCTCCCCCCAACCCCACCCTCTCCCACCCTCCCTCCCCACTCCCCTCCCCCACCCTCCTTTCCCAACCCACCCCACCCCTCCCTCCCCCCAACCCCACCCTCTCCCACCCCTCTCCCCTCTCCCCCCCCCCCCCCCACCCCCCTCCCCCACCCTCTCCCACTCCCCACCCACCCCATCCCCTCCCCAACCCTCCCCCTTCTCCACCTCCCCCCCCTTCCCTCCCCTCACCACCCTTCCCCTCCCCACCTCCCTTCCCCTCCCTCTTTCCCCACCCCCCTCCCCCTCTCCCCCACCCTCCCCCTCTCCCACCCCTCTCCCCTCTCCCCCCCCCCCCTCCTTTCCCCCCTCCCCCACCCTCCCATTCCCCACCGACCCCACCCTCCCCCACCCCTCCCCTTTCCTCCCCTCTCCCCCTTCGTTCCCTCCCCCCACTCCTCCCTTCCCCTCATCCACCACCCCTCCCCTCTTCTCCTCCCACTCCCCACCCAAAGCTTGACAGTTCCACAATTCAAAGGTGTCCT
>CM060328.1:24287721-24292721 GCA_030674155.1 Stramonita haemastoma
GCATATCTAACTGCATTAAACTCAATTTTTGATTCAATATAAAAAAAAACGCAACCCGCAAGTAAATGAAAGCACACATTCAGAAATCTAGATAGTAGCTCAAAACACTGTCAAAATACATTTATTTTTGTTATTGTACTAGGTTTGACATGTTCCTTTGCATTAAGAGAGAGAGAGAGAGAGAGAGAGAGAGAGAGAGAGAGAGAGAGAGAGAGAGAGAGAGAGAGAGAGAGAGAGAGAGAGAGAGAGAGAGAGAGACAGACAGACAGACAGACAGACAGACAGACAGACAGACAGACAGACAGACAGACAGACAGACAGACAGACAGACAGACAGACAGACAGAGCAACTGCTGTTAGTTTCTGGAAATTCATGTAACAAAATAAATGCACTACGCCTGATACAGTTTAGACTGCTTATTGGAAAATTCAAACAAGCAAGCAGGCAAAACTAAAAAAACCAACAACCAGCCAGCCAACCAACCAACCAACCAACCAACCAGCCAGCCAACCAACCAACCAGCCAACCAGCCAACCAATCAACCAACCAACCTGAAAGACAGTTCTATAAATCTAATGAAGGACAAACACAATAGATAAAAATGTCGGTTGCTTTTGTTGAGAAAAATATCAATGTAGCTAGATCATTAGCTGTTCAACGTAAGCAGTTGCGCAGATTTTCCAAGAAACTCATTTTCAGAGCAGAGGTTTGACCAATATCCACACACAGACTATGAACAGTAAGTATGAGAAAAGCTTGTTTTGTCTTAATGACGATAGATTTGCATAGAGATGGGTGAATTGGATATTCATTTGATCTAGCATGCACAAATTGAATAAAACACTCATTGAGTCACTACATTAACCAACCAATCTGTTCATCACAAAGGTTTTAAAGATCAGAAATAAAATCCTAAATTCAGACAAGGAAGTATGTGTTCATGAAAGGAGGGTAGTTGAGAAAGCTGAATAATATCATCAACAAAGCTGCAGTGGAAACAGGAAATGTTGATTAATAATCTAGTCAAAGGATAAGCATACGAACGACACAAACAAAACAGGTCTAAGAAAAGAGCCTTGGGGGACACCACCACCACAAAAAAACATGAGAGGAGATAAAGAGGATTGCTATTCATTCACAGAGATGGAGTAGAGTCAGAGAAGTAGGAACCAAGCCAACAGAGAGGTCAGTGACGGGCAAAGACTGTTGAAGTCTCTTTAGAAGATTGATGGTATCAAAGGCAGGAAGAGGTCAAGAAGAGAAACCTTGTCACCATCAAAACCGCATCACTGACACTTACGAATACATTATAAGGATACTATTTATACTTCTATTAACTGAATTATGAAGTTTAATAAAGTTGTGTGTTGTGAGTGGAAGAAGAACCTGAATTAGAATTTTGCTATCTTGCACTGAAATTAGATAGAGAACTTGAATTAGAACTTTATCTTCCATCGAAGTTAGATGCAGAACCTGAATAATTAAAATTTTGCCATCTTGCACTGAAATTAGATTTTTTTCTAACACTTCAGCTAGGATGGGAAAATTTGATCCTTTTCTTAAAAAACCGAATTTGGTTTCGATGAATGTTTGTTTTTGTTAAAGAAGGGGTTGTATAATAGCATTACTTGAATTTCGAGAGTGATCTAGGATATCTATGTAATCTAGCAACAAATCAGACATAAGTCTGCAGATATTTTTTATACACCTTCACAGACAGATTTTTTCAATAAGATTTTTTGTTTCTTAAAAGAGTCAGAATTATGCAGATTTGAAGACAAACGAAAACAAAGCAGACATGAGAGTTTCATTTAAAATATGATATTATGGGACAACAATATATTTAAACTATCCACGATAACACTGACTTGGGAAGAAGATAAACAATTCCTGTATTAATCAAAAACAATTACCAACAAACAATTATTCATACGTTGTTCTGAAACAGACTATAACTTATTTGAAAGTGGCTGACTAAAAACACTGTTTATTTCTGCTAAGAAGACAATAACAGCAGTAAATCCCACTGTTGCCTGAAGCAACATTCAAACAGACAAACAAGAAAAAAACCCAGGCCAGGTGTACAACGAATTGAACAACAAAAGACAGTTTGCAAATCGATTTGGAAGAAAGTGGGGAAGAAAGAGGGTGAGTATGGGACAAGTCTTTCTCCCCACTCCTACACTTGCAACGCCCCTCCCCCTCCCTCCCATCCCACCCCTGTCGAGCTGCAGTCCTTCTCAAACTGAAAGGTCCAATCGGAAATGTGACAAAAACACTCCTTGCACGTTACCAAGATTTCTGAACTGAAGGCCAGTCTAGAACCAGAGAACAGGGAGCTTAGAGAACAAAGAAGCTGGTAGAAGTCACAGAGAGAACTCTGAACTCTGAACGATTTTATTGTAGAAGGCCACCGGACCCATTACAATTTCACACACTCGCTATCCCCCCCCCCCCCACTCACATTAATTTTGTTCTCAATCCTTTCCAAGAATGCACCTGAAAACACTTCCAAGCACAACGATTATAACATTCACTTGTGGTATTAGCATACATCTGATTAGAATGTTTGCAACATTTTAGACTAAACATAAGTCACAAAGAGAGAGAGAGAGAGAGAGAGAGAGAGAGAGAGAGAGAGAGAGAGAGAGAGAGAAGAGAGAGAGAGAGAGAGAGAGAGAGAGAGAGAGAGAGAGAGAGAGAGAGAGAGAGAGAGAGAGAGAGAGAGAGATAGTTGTTTTTTTTACGATTGACCCTGCATTCCTGGATCTAGGATTTTTGTGTGTATGCAATTTTTTTTCCACCATGAAGGTAGCCACATGCCTTCCTCAGGGGTGATGTTTGTGTGTATGTAATGTTTGTATGTCTGTGTGTGTACACCGACGTTCATGTATGTGTGTGTGCATCCATGCGTTCATGTGTGTGAATGTGTGGGTATGTGTGTATGTAATGTTTGTATACATGTCTGTGTGTGTACACGGACGTTCATGTATGTGTGTGTGCATCCATGCGTTTATGTGTGTGAATGTGTGTGTATGCGTGTGTGCGTGCTTTTGTGTATGCGGGCATGCATGCGTGCGCGTGCGTGCAGTGTTCTTCGTGATACAGTCTATTATGGGCAGCAACCCAAATGTCAGGAAGAGAAATCTGCTGTGGTTGTCTAAATCTGCCATTCAACACGATGCAACGATGGCTGAAGCCTGGCTTAACTACTTTGAAATGACAGGCAGTCACTAGATCCCTGACACAGAGAGAGGTGGGAAAGGGAAAGGGAGAGGAGAGAGAGAGAGAGAGAGAGAGAGAGAGAGAGAGAGAGAGAGAGAGAGAGAGGAGAGAGAGAGAGAGAGAGAGAGAGAGAGAGAGAGAGAGAGAGAGGAGAGAGAGAGAGAGAGAGAGAGAGAGAGAGAGAGAGAGAGAGAGGAGAGAGGAACAGCCTTACAAATCCACGAAAAGAACACGGGTATACAGAAACCCACAGATGATAAAACGACATTGACAGACAATCAGAAACGAACAGTCTTTTAGTCAGTCAGTTAGTCAGTCAGTTAGTCAGTCAGTCAGTCAGTCAGTCAGTCAGTCACTCACTCACTCACTCACTCACTCACTCACTCACTCACTCACTCACTCACTCAGAGAAGTTAATCACTTTGGCTTCTCCATAGTCATAAACCACGAAAGCAAACCATTGCAGTAATCGCCACTGGGCTATTCTTAGTTCCAGGCCCATCTTCAAGCGCCCCTAAAAGCTAAAAGCTTACCATGCAAATGGACTCTTTACTTTCAGAGCCAGAATGGACTCCCTCCGGAACCACAGGAATAGCTGTACCTTTTCACACAGCCCCATTCAATGTCACATTTGTTTCTAGTGACGTTTTGATCTTTTAAAAAAAAATCAAACTTGTATCCTTCCTTTTTTGTCCCTTGGCTAACTAGAACTCTGAGGAATACTAGTGATGAGATTTGTGTGTGTGTGTGTGTGCAATCGTTTTTTTTTCCTACCACGAAGGTAGCCGCATTCTGACTTCGAGGATTATGTCTAAACATGACACAGGTGTGCATGCGTTTTATAAAAAAGGGTCATTTGTTCTTATTGGCATGAATAGTCTACTCTTCAAAAGGCTGGATAGGTTTGTTGTTGTTGTTGGTATTATGCGTGCCCTAGCTTAACACTCTGGGGGTCACTCAGAATGTGCACTCTGACTCACTCATCCCCACCTGGGAATCACTGTGAGATTGAAATTGCACACTGAATGAGAAGTTTGCGTGTATGACTCTTTTTAAAGTACCTCGCAATATAGGCTGCCGTACTGCGACTTCAGAGGAATTTTCTCCTATACAGAGAGTGCACGTTGTAGAATAAACGTTTAACATACTCTTAAAAATCTTTCATTTCAAGATAATGGAAATATAGCGCTTCACTGCTTTTTAACATTTATCATCCATTGCCACCGGCACACAATGGCTCACTCTTCCAAAAGCAGAGGGGTTTTAAGGTGTGCCAAGATGTTCTGGCTGCGTTCGCACACAGGACCTGGTTTATAGTCTCATTCGAAGGACTGTGATAGTGAGTGGTGGAGGCAGCAATGTGTCATTTTAACAGATGTGGTAGAAAGGTTATATTGGTCGTGGTGGGAAGTTGTGTGTGTGTGTGTGTGTGTGTGTGTGTGTGGTGTGTGTGTGTGTGTGTGTGCAAGTCTTTGCGCGTGCGGCGTATGTGTGTGTGTGCTCGGGCTGTTGTGTCTCTTTGTTGTGCTTATTCTATGTCTGTCTGCATGTGTGTATTATTTTTCATACTAGACCTTTGACATCAGCAGCTGTCTGCCTTGCTGTGCCTCTCTTTGTTTCTTTTCTCTGTCTGTTTTCTGTTGTCTTGAGCTAGTTTTTGTCTTTTCTTCCCTGTCTCATCTATCTGTCCTCCTCCTCTCTCTCTCTGTCTCGTCTCGTCTCTGTCTCTCTCTGTCTTCTGTCTCTCTCTTCTCTCTTCCCTTTCTATCTCTCC
>CM060328.1:24307721-24310221 GCA_030674155.1 Stramonita haemastoma
CAACAATAGATGCTGTCTGAACGTTTGATGATGATGATGAAGAAGAAATCCAATAATGTTCACAGAGCTATCAGTGTTAGAACACAAAGACTTCTGTGTTTTGTTCCCAAGGTTTGAGTGATCACTGAACTTAACTAGTTTTTCCCAGGGGATTTCTTTTGGGACCAAGAGCTAACATTTTGATCAGTCATCCCTGAAATGCTTCATTTGAGGGGGAATTTTCCTTCATAAGCTAGCATGATTGCTCACAAAACTCATTTGCCTGCAAGTTTTTTTAGGTGGATGAGGATATACCCTAAGATTCTTTGTGGGAATACAGGCACATAGCATCTTGCTAGCACAGAATTTTCCGACAGTGGGAATGCTATTTGTTACTGAAAGAGCCACTGGCATCCTCAAAGGATGGGGATAGAGGAGGGTGGTTAAAGTTTGAAAATGGATGACAAATCCAATACAAGATTAATAGCACCAGTGCAGAAAAACAGCTTTAGAGTCCCCAAACGAAAAAGGCTACTGTTGTTATAGAATCTTAACTTTAATACAATGTGACAGGACTCTAGGTCTACTCAGTTCATTCTGATATCAGTAATTCTTGCTGGCATTCCGTGAAAGAGATACACCTAACTTTCTTTTCCACTCTGCCACAGAGTTGGAATACAACTACAGGGCAAAGACCCCGGAAGTAGGAATGTAGCTCCTTTAATGATGGGTATAGTAAAACAGTCACATACGCATAATCTCACCATTGGTGAACCTTTTATTTCAAGAATTTTAAAGAGATAATAACTCATATATTTTCAACAACGAGTCCCCTTGTGTATGCCGTTTTGTAACTTTTTTCATCTGTGTTTACAAGCAGAAACAGCATATATTTCCGAAAGGCGGGAAGAGGTTGTAGCGTGTGTGCAAGATGTTTTGTGTGCGTTTGCAAATTGGGCTTCGGTATATAGTCTCATCCGAAGAACTTTCGGGGGGAGTGAAGTCGGCACTGATGGGTAACTGCAGAGGAAAAAGGTCCCCCTTGAACAGGCATTTTGGTAGTGGCTTGAGCCTGGGCCTGAAACGAGGTCGTCAGATCATGAGTGCAATGTTCTAACCACAAGGCCGAGGGACTCCCCCACCAAGAAATAAAACAACAACAAAACAACCCAACCAAAACCAAAATCAAAGCAAAAATAGAAAAGAAAAGAGGGGGAAAAGATGGCTGTAAAACCAAACGATGTAAAAAAACGACACTAGGTTTACTTTTTTAACCATCATCACAACAACCATCACCACCCCCAAACGAAACCAATCGTAGTCATAATCAAAACTACCCTCGCAACTCGCTATGAAATAAAACAAAATAAAAGAAAAATCATATAAAAGTAAAATCACATGGTGTCAATCGCTTGCTTGACTTTTTTTTCCACCATCTTCACCACCACCCTCCCACCATCATCACCACCACTACAAGCCTCCATCAGTACCAATCACAACCATCATGAAAAGTGCCATCTCATTGCCACTGGCTGTGAGGTACAGAGTCTGTCTGTTATCATATTGCTGGTATTTCCTGGCTTCATCTGCATACCAGTATCACCGTAAGTGACCAGTCAGACTAGACCAAAAGCCTTTCACTCTGATCTGATATTATTGCCATATCTCACTCCACTGTACACACACACAACACACACACACACACACACAACGCACACACACACACACCACACACACACACACACACACACACACACACACACACACAACCACACACACACACACTCACACCATATATTATATATATATATATATATATATATATATATATATATATATATATATATATATATATATATATATATATTCTGCCAAATCAAAATGCAAATCAAAAATGTCCATAGTGTTCTATACGAAAATCACCTGATGCTAACATATTCATATGCAGGGGGAGGGGGGTGGGGACTTACTTTGTGGTTAGAACATTGCAATTGCGATTCGACAGGCTAGGATCAAGCCCAGGATCGAGTTACTTCTGAGACGCCCGTTCAAGAGGATTTTTCCCCATAGGAGTTAACATCAGTACCGACACCATTCGCCCACATTCCTTTGGATGAGACTATAAAACTAAGCCCCCGTCTGGAAACCACGACATCTTGCACACATGTTAAAACCCACTCAGCCTTTAGATGAGATCGGGAGCCAACACTCTAACCACTAGACTATTCGGCCTCATCCCCACCCTCTACTGAGGGTACAGACAGTGTATTTCATCACTCAGAGTGGTCTTAAGGGTGTTAGTTATTTTTATTGGAATAGAGTTCTGTACCAATGAGACCTTTTGTCTGACAAAGTCAGTACTAAATATTACCTGGGGTGACATTTTGTGCTACAGTGGTGTTTCGTGCAATAGGCTTGCCAGAGTAATAATTATGTTATTATAATTTCTTGTGGGTGTTATTCAGCTTTGCACACTTAAGGAAACCTAGACTACGCACTATGTTTTCTTAACACATAAAAA
>CM060328.1:24315221-24320221 GCA_030674155.1 Stramonita haemastoma
TTCCCTCTGAACCTACCAAACATACCGAACAGATAAATGGCTCTAATTGAGCACACGTGTACCTCCCTGAAGCACGAAGGAAAACAAGATGCACTGGTAATGTGTTTTGGCATTGAACAAACTGATACCGCTTGAGGCTAGAAAAGCTTTCATTTGATGGAAAACTCACAGCCCGCGAGACATTGCGAACTAATTTGGTATTTCCCATGCTTAGAAAATTGCTTTCAGATGGCATGGAGGGTGTGCATGCACTTTGAAGCAGGTTGAAATAGATATGCAACATTTCAAAGATAAAATCACTAGGGTGTTTGTACTTCTTAGTCCCTGATATGCTTCATTTTTTGTAAAATTTGGAACTTATATCTCCCCTGTAAGGTTCTCAATAACCTTTCTTTTTGAAATTATGTAACTAACATTTAGAAAGAAAACCTCGCTTAAAGAAAACACTCAAGAAAGAAAGAAAAAGTGAAATAGAAAAAGATCAACTGTAGCTTCCAGGTATACACCTTTTTTCCCCCAAAATTTTAATTTGGTGTGAGAGAAGTGAGAATCAAAAGACAACATGAAGGACGTGACAGTTTAACGGGTGCAGGGAATGCTGCAAAACAGGATACAGGCATTTCAGTTATGACACTAGAAGAGATGACGAGATAGCCTAGTGGTCATATTATTACGCTCGCAATTTGACGACCCCGGGTTCCATTCCCGTTCGAGGGTATTTTTCTCCTGGAGTTAACACCAATGCCGACTCCACCCCCCCCAAGTCCTTTGGATGAGACTATAAACCAAGGCCTCATGTGCGAACGCACGCAGAACATCTTGCGCACACGTTAAATCCTGTTTCGCTTTTCGTAAGAGTAGGCCATTGTGTGCCGGTGGGAACAGATGGCAAGATTTACAAAGCTGCATACACACAGGGACAGATGCAGGAAAAGACCAACATCGTTGTGGAGAACTCAGCTAAACTGGGCCTCAACATCAATAGAGGAAAGAGCAAGGTACTCAAGACAAATGCAGCCAATGCAACACCCATCGCAGTCAAAGGAGAAGCGCTGGAAGAGGTGGAAAGCTTCACATACCTCGGCAGCATCGTGGACACACAGGGAGGAACAGACACAGACGTCAGAACCCGCATCGGTAAAGCAAGGGCAGCCTTCAAGCAGCTCAGAAACGTCTGGGGATCAAGCGACATCAGCATCGCCACCAAGACCAGGCTCTTCAACACCATCATCAAGCCAATACTAATGTATGGAGCAGAGACCTGGAGAAACACCGTCACCACCATGAAGAAAATCCAGGTCTTCATCAACACCTGCCTCAGGAAGATCCTCAAGATACGCTGGCCAGACAAGATCAGTAATGAAGAATTATGGCAAAGAACCAGACAACAGCCTGTTGAGAAAGAAATCCTACAGAGACGTTGGCGATGGATATGACACACCCTACGGAAACCTGTATCCAGCATCACAAGACAAGCTCTCACCTGGAATCCACAAGGGAAAAGAAAGAGAGGGCGGCCAGAAATACCTGGCCCGGGACCTTTGAAGCAGATGCGAAAAAAGATGGGCAAGACGTGGGGACAAACTGGAACGCCTAGCCGAGAGCCGAGATGCCTGGAGACAGCTAGTTGGCGGCCTATGCCCAGAAGGGACCACAGGCAGACATGACAAAAGAAGGTTGGATGGGGGGAGGGGGAGAAAGCGATGACCCATTTTCATAGATACCCATGATAAGCGAGCATCTAGTTTCTCTGTTGTCAAAACTTTCAAATTTATGACAATGTCTGGGTGTAACAAGCCATTCCTAGACTAATAAAAGCAACTCTGAAAAGATATAGATCTTTTCAAAAAGTGTTTTACATGGTTTAGTGAGCTGTATGGACCATCTGTGTGTGTGTGTGTGTGTGTGTGTGTGTGTGGTGTGTGTGCGCGCGCGCGCGCGCGCGCGCGTGCGTGCGTGCGTGTAAGTGTGTATTGTGTGCGTGCGAACGTGCGTGCGTGCGTGCGTGTGTGTGTGTGGTGTGTGTGTGTGTGTGTGTGTGTGTGGTGTGTGTGTGTGTGTGTGTGTGTGTGTGTGTGTGTGTGTGTGTGTGTGTGTGATTCATGCCTGTTAAGTCGTGTGACACTAAGTGCGTGCCTGTGTACGTAGCATATCATGTAACATTGCATAAAACAGCGTAGCAAAATTATTATAGCATAGCATTGTATAGTATAGTTTCCTCTTTGCAACATCCTTCTCATGATCTGATCAAGTCACTGATATTTTTTCATTTAGTCTACAGCTACACATAACACGAAGCCATCTCCCTCTATTTGTCTGCGTCTTTCCTTTCTCTCTGTCTTTCTGTTTCTTTCTCTCGCTGTGCTCTTTTTTGTTTTGTTTCCTTCTGTCTGTATGTCTGTCTGTTAGTTGTCTGACTGTCTGTTTGTCTGTCTGTCTGTCTGTCTGTCTGTCTGCTGTCTGTCTGTCTATCTTTATGTCTCTATCTCTGATTTTGTGTTTCTATTTCTGTGTTTTTCTTTAGATGAAGAAAAAGGTACGTCAATGTTTACCACTTACCTTTAATAATGATGATGTAATAATGATGATGATGTGTGGTGTGGTGGTGGTGGTGGTGGTGGTGTGGTGGTGGTGTGTGTGATGATGATGATGATGATGTGATGATGATGATGGTGGTGGTGGTGGTAGTGGTGGTGGTGTGGTGGAGGTGATGGTGATGATGACGACATCGACGATGACGATGATGATGACAAAAATGTTGCTGCTGCTGACTTTTCTCTGCCTATCTGTCTCTTTTTCTACCTCTTTCTGTGTCTCTGGATCTCATTCTCTGTCGTTCTGTCTTCTGTCTATCTGACTCTATTTCCACCGCTGTTGTCTGTCTGATCCTCTTTCTGTCTCTGTCTCTCTCTGTATCTACCCCCCTCCCCCCCCCCCCTCTCTCTTTCTCTGCCTGTCTGCTTGTCTGTCTGTCTTCTATCTTTGACTTTGTTTTCATCTTTGTCTGTATGAGTCTCTGTCTGTTTCTCTTTGTCTCTCTGTCTCTCCTTTTTTGTCTGACTGTATGTCTGTCGGCCGTTTGTCTATCTCTGTCTGTCTCTCTCTGTTTGTCTCTGTCTGTCTATCTCTGTCTGTCTGTAATCTGTCTGTCTGTCTGTCTGTCTCTGTCTCTGTTCTCTGTCTCTCTCTCTCCTCTCTCTCTCTCTCTCTCTCTCTTCATCTTCCCCCCCCCTCTCTCTCAGTCTCAGTCCTCTTCATGCATTCACCCCCCCCCCCTCTTTCTTCTCTTCTCTACTTTCTTCCACTCCCCCCCCTCTCTCTCTCTCTCTCCTCTCTCTCTCTTTTCTCTTTCCAAACAATTTCCAGCCTTGTTTAACACGTCGGAAGACCCCTAGGGTCCGAACACTTTGGCAGATTGTTCCCCGTAATTGGCTTTGCCTGTCAACACTGATGGATTCAGGGGCTACCTCTGTGTGAGTTGAGACAGAAAAAAAAACCAGAACCAAAAAAAAAACACAACAAAACAAAACATTACAGACCCGAACAGACGACGCAGGCTGCCTAACGAGGTTTTTTGGTACTTGAACAGTCTCATTTTTTGGATTCCACTTTTTGTTTTTGGTGAGGTTTTTTGGTTGTTGTTTTTGAGGAGTTTTTGTTGTTGTTTGGTTGTTTATTTTTTTTTAATCTTTGTGTTGTTTGTTGTTGTTGTTGTTTGTTGTTGTTGTTGTTGTTGTTGCTGCTGTTGTTGTTGTGATCTGTCTCTTCATGGCTTGGCCGAGGTGAGAGGAATGCTTAGACTCTTACTGATAGAAACATCGGCTTGTGTGAAAGAGCTAGCGTCCTTTGAAAGAAACAACAGCATATGCTATATATCCAGTGGTTAAGACCGTTCGACTTGCACCATCCCATGATGGGTCTATGAAGTCGGGGGTTCGAATCTCGGGCGTCGGCGTGTGGTGAATTTACAGCTGGAGATTTTGTTTTTTACGATTTCCCGGGTCAACTTTAAGTATAGATCTACCGGTGTCTTAATTCCCTTCTTATATATTCGATTCCCGATTAGAGTTCGAATCCCGGTCGAGGAGATTTTTTTCTCCTGGAGTTAACATCAGTACTGACACCACTTCCCCAAAAGTTTTTTGGATGAGACTGTAAACCGAGGCCCCGTGTACGAACGCACGCAGAACATCTTGCACACACGTTACATTCTGTTCCGCTTTTCGTAAGAGTAGGCCATAGTGTGCCGGTGGGAAGTTGACAAGATTTACAAACTGCATACACACGGGGACTGGATGAAAAAAAGCACATGAGTGCTATTCTATTATCGCGATATAATAGAATAAATAAAATGATAATAAAAAATGGCACTTGTCGTCCAAGTCCCGTTCCGGGATTCAGTTCACCACATCTTGAGGCTGTGGCCCCCCTGCCCCATGTCCCCATCAAAGAGAACACCCACATGAACGTGGCGTTGAGGTGCCACTACGGAACTCACTCACCGATCCAAGAGGCTGGGAGGGAGGTAGATGTTCGCTGAGCGTTGTTGGCTCCTGTAACACAGGTAGCAGCATAGGACGATATTCTCACCACCGTTTCTTATCTTCACTCCACCCCCCCTCCCAGACAGTGTAATGGACAGGGCAAAGGTGTTACTGAGTCCTCGCCAAGAAGACAATCATCAAAGGGGATTTAGAATCCCCACACAGCTGGGTTTACAACGTACGCTGGTGGTGCTGTCGTTAAATTTAGTAGTTATATTGATTGACGCGTGCTGGGGTTCCTGGGAGGATAACGATGAGATGTGTAAAGGGGAATACTTTGAATAGGAGTAGGGGTAGGGGTGGGGGTGGGGGTGATCATCAAAAGGTTCCTTTTTTGACATATTAATTTGAAAAGGCACTTTTTTGTTTGAGACATGAGAAAGGGCTTTATTTTTAGACTAGTATGAACAAGTTTCTTTTGGTGTTTGACTAGTATGAAAAAATGCTTTTTTTCTA
>CM060328.1:24327348-24339848 GCA_030674155.1 Stramonita haemastoma
GAGTGTATATTGTATTGTTTTGGCATTGTATTGTATTGTGTTGTGCTGTGTTGTGTTGCATTGTAAGGTATTGTATTGTATTGCGTTGCATTGTCTTACATTGTATTGTATTGTGTTGTATAGCATTGTATAACACTTTGAAAGTCAAGGTATATTGCTCTGCGTAAAATTAAGGATGCTCTCTTCTGGGAAGAACGCCTCGCCACTCCACGAGAGCAGCGCCACCCTTTTTTTTTTTCTTTTCCTGGCTGCATCTGTCTTTGTCTCTCTATCAAAGTGGCTTTTATCCTACAGAATTTTGCCAGGGACAACTCTCTTGTTGCTGTGGGTTCTTTTATGTGCTCTAAATGTGTGTTCCATGCGGAACCTAGGTTTATTGTCTCACCCGAAAGACTAGCACCCAGACCAATACTCACGACTTAGTGGATTGGGATAAAAGGTTTGAGCACAAGCGGGGATCGAACCATGTACCACCACACGCTTCAAACACGGACTACCGATGCCTCTTTTGGGAGACAGGTTTGAGGGTAGGAGCACTCGTGTAATGGTTTGATGAGTGTGTAAGTTTTCGGGTGTAAGATTGATCGTGTGATGTAGATGCTGAGTGCTTGATTCATTGACCGTTGTTTGTGTTTTTGTTGTATGTTATCTTCTTCCTACTTTTCCAAGTCTACTATGTTTGTTTTTATTTTAGCTCTGACAAACACAAGAATATACTATGTCTCTAACATTGTAAGTAGTAGAGCGAAATGGGGCGATAGCAGATTTGCTGCAAATTCATCACACCTGCACATAAACCACACACACAAGCACGCATTCATGTACACATGCAATCCCACACATGCACGCACGCAAGCAAGCAAGCAAGCAAGCACGCATACACACACACACACACACACACACACACACACACACACACACACACACACACACACACACACACACACACACACAACTTTTGCTTTTATAAATCAATTTTCTTGATATTTTTGTGAGGGCAGGATAAAACATGTTGTGTAGATTTAATCTTTTACCCTCAATAAAGATCATTTTGAATTTACTTGAGTTCAACACACACACACACAACACACACACACACACACACACACACACACACACACACGCACGCACGCACGCACGCACGCACGTAAACACACATACAGAGAGAGAGAGAGAGAGAGAGAGAGAGAGAGAGAGAGAGAGAGAGAGAGAAGAGAGAGAGAGAGAGAGAGAGAGAGAGAGAGAGAGAGAATCAGAACAACGTCCTGTAATGGTCCCCTCTTCACTTTCCATCACCACACCCATTCCCCTAACAATCCCCACCATGTTCCCCTAACAACCTCCAGCCTCTTCCCTAACAACCTCCAGCCTCTTGGATACAGCTTCTACTCATCGTCTGCTTCCAAGCATTCATCATCTGAATGTGTAAAATTGCCAATATCCCAATGAATATCAGACCCTGTACACCCCACATTATCATTGGCTTCATCGGCTTCTTCGGTGTCTGCTTTAGCATGAAAAAAGGCTTCTCCAAAAAGCTTTCAAGCATGTTATTTCGATCGTTTTGCATAAGTCTGAGAGCAAGAGGTTGAGATTTTGAGTGTGTATATTGGTTGGTTGGATTTGAGGGTTGGTTGGCTGAGTGGGTTGGTTTGTGGGTTGGTTTATTGGTTGTTGGCTGGGCTGGTTGATTGGTTGGTTCGGAAAAATCTACAAACACATTACGATCCTTTTGCATAAATCAGAGAGCAGAGGTTGATATTTGAAATGTGTGCTGATCAGTTTGGTTGGTATGCTGGTTCGTTGATTGGCTGGTTTAACGGGTTGATTGGTTGGTTGGTTGGATGGTTGGTTGTTGGGCTGGTATGTTAATTGGTTTGTCACTTGATAGTTGGTTGGTTGACTATTTGATTGGTTGGTTGGATTTTATATGGTTGGTTTTTAAAAGCGTGCAGCATAACCCTACTGCACAGTGTTTTGTTAAGAAATGCTTTTTTTTCAAATCTAGCAACACAAGATACAGTCAGTCCTCTGAACCAGTTCCTTCATTATTCTAATGAATGCAGAGCTGTCTATAGCTTTTAGCATCCACAGCAAAACAAACAAACAAACACAAAAACCCAACAACAAATAAAGAAAACAGCCGTAACCAAGGAACAACAATCTGATCCTATGACGCAAATCTCTTTGACACACGCTCGGTTTCCTGTTTTCCACTTCATTCCTATGCTCTCCTCTTCAACTTTCCTGCCTCATGATTTTGATTTGCACCCTACGTTGTCTGATTTTCTCCGCTCAGTGTATTCAAAAAGTCTGAACAGCATGAAATTCTGGAACTGCATGAATAAACAGACAGTAGGGTAAACATCGGTCATAAAAACTGTGGTGTGGATGTTGCTATGAGGTGAGGTAGGTTATAAACAACAAAAACTTTATTTTCAGCTCTTGGCTAGAATTCCAAGGTTTGCCAGTGGTTAGATATTGCGCATGCAACCGTTTATTGTACCCGTAAATAAACAGCATGAAATAGGTCCAGGAAGAAAGCCTGGGTGGGTTTTTTTTTGTCCTGGTGGAACAAAGTCAACTCGCGTCAATACTCTGATGTTATGACTTAATCTGTCTATCTGTGAACTGATCATTATGAACTGTCTAAACATTTCAAAAACAGACAACAATACCAGCAATAATTCATACTCTAACTCTATAAGAAAATCCATCTTTGTCTTTGAATTTGGCTATGAGTTGTCAAAATTTGCTGTGGAAAAATAAAAACAATCTGGAAAGTAACAAGAATAACAAAAACAGATATCATCACTCTGATTCTATGTCAAAATCCGTTTTATCGGTGAGTTCATCATTAACAATTGTCCATATTTGCTGTACAATACAATCCAAAAATTGGCAATTACAACAACATCAATTAATACGGACTAAATTCGCTTATCGGTGAATTGACCGTTATGTGCTGCCCAAACTTTTTTGTAGCAAACAGTCTCAAAATAGACAACGATAACAATAGTGCAATCAATACTCTGATTCTTTGACAACATTGTTTTAGTGGTGGAGCCATTTATTATGTGCAGTATAAACTTATTGAAGAAAAACAATCCAACACACGACAAAAATAGCAACAGCAATCATTACTCTTTCTCTTAAGATAATATCTGTGAATCTACCATTATGAATTGTCCAAACGTACGTGTAGAAAACCAGTTTCAAAACTGACAGCTATAACAACAGCAGCACTTAATACTCCAATTCCATGACAAAATCTGCTAATCGATTGAATCAATCGTTATCAATTGTTCAAATTTGCGGATCTTTTCTTCCCATCGTTCTGGGGTGTTGTTTTTTTTCGTCTGCCTCATAATCTCCCTACTTGAACTACCACACAATCAATCATAAGTTACAAGATAAGAACCAAGCCATATCATTATATCCATTTAAAGGACACCACCCCTGATTCTCCAGGGAGTGATTCGTGTATTTTTCAACTTGACTTCACTTGACATGACTGTAGCCATTTTTTCAAGTCTGGTAAGCAGACAGTTTCTACAGACTGGTGATTCCAAAGGAAATACGCAGCATTTTTGATAGTTATCGATTCTGAAAAAAGGCTAACATTCAATATAGTAAAATGGACAACACCACCATCTCTCTCTCTCCTCTCTTCTCTCTCTCTCTCCTCTCTCTCTCTCTCTCTCTTTCTCTCTCTCTCTCTTCTTCTCTCTCTCTCTTCTTTCTTTCTTATTCTTTCTTTCTTTCTTTTTTATTTCTCTCTCTTTTCAAGCACGAATTTTAGCAGCTGGGGTCGATTACGTTACAGGTAATTAATGATGCTTTACGGTGCCTTTTGCTTCCGTTCATCTTTTGAAGCCTTCTTTTAACTCTCGAATTGATCGATAGCAAAATCAATCTGATGATCAAGGATACGGGCGGAAGTTTTCGTTATAAAGAGATGTGTGTGTGTTTCTGTGTTTCTGTGTTGTGTGAGTGAGTGAGTGAGTGAGTGTGTGTGTGTGTGTGTGTGTGTGTGTGTGTGTGTGTGTGTGTGTGTGAGTGTGTGTGTGTGTGTGTGTGTGTGTTGTGTGGGTGTGTTTTGTGTGTGTTAGTGCACTGCTGAGCAAGCAGTACCTACAGAAATACATGTGCACATAACACACAGTACTTGACTTAAGTATACACGTACGCACCCAACACACGCGTGCATGAACACAAAGACATGAACACACAAACAAACATACACACACGCACACGTGCACGCACGCACGCAAGCACGCACGCACAAAGAGAGAAGGGGGGTACAGACAGACAGACAGACAGACAGACAGAGACAGACAGTGAGACATACACGGAGAGACTTACTTTGAAAAAAATCAAATAAATATGTTTGATGTAAACAAAAAGTGAAAACTTAAGAAAAAGATATTTTCGATGAGGAAAAAAAAAGGTTGTGAAAGGAAATTGAAACCTCTTTATCAAACATTCACGAATTTTCTTTTCACAAAGCTTTATATCACATCACTGTATTGACCCAACCCAAATATTTCTTCCAATATCAATTTTGAGGCTCCTGGTTTTGCATATCTAGTGTTTAAGAGGGGACGAAAAGACAAGACAGGAAATCGATGAAAAAACAACACCAAAAGTGGAAAAGCTAACAAGTTTTAGTGAAACGATTGCTACGAGAAAGCTTAAAAAAACCCATGGGAAGTGGGAGAAGTGGTTGTAAAATTTCAATATGCCCCCAAACAACGTAGATAGTAGGAACAGGAATCAAACTCAGTCCACGTTTGCACATGTGGTTTGTAACCCATTGTGTTGTTCAGCCCTTCACGGCTTGGGGTCTCCAGAGATTGGCTTGTTTGCTAGAGAAAGCTTTGGTCGTGTTTGTTGTTTTCACAGGCTGCTTAGCCAGCACAACAACTAGATTGGTATGGATGTTGAGATTGAAGGGGGGTGAGGAGGGGATTTGGGTTTGAGGGGGGGGGGGGTGGTTCTATCAGTCATGCAAAATTTGGGTTTTTTTTCAACGGTACGTGGTTGGTCGTCGATTTCGGGGAGCTTTGTATTTATACTGTATGTAATGGCACGGTCATCTCACACACACACACACACATAACACACACACTCAAAACACACTCACACTCACACAAAAACACACCCCTAAACACACACACACGCACACACACACACACAACACACCCCCATGCACTTCCACCACCTCTCACATCCACAACACACACAGCACATGCACCACACTCCCCCACACTCACACTCACACACAAACACATAAACCGCGGGCGCAATGGTGGACCACAAGCTAAGCAAATCTCTTATAAAAAGACAGACAGACAAAACAGAAAACAGACCAGCAACAGACAGGCATCAGTCAGATAGACATACAACAGAACCAAATGTATAACATATAATACTTTTAAACTTCAACAAAGGATAACAAAAAAGATCAAAAGAAGACAAAAAACGCATGACAGGCAAAGGTAAACAACAAAACACAGAGGTTTTACCATAGCATCATTTTTTTCTTTACAAATGGTTAAAAAAAAAAAAAAATAAAAAAAAACAAAAAAAAAGTATAATGGGGGAATGTCGATTTTTTTCCTTCACTCCTCCCGCCCCCCCCCCCCCCCCCCAAAAAAAAACAAAAAAAAAGAATTTTTTTTAAATCACATTCTTGTTACTATGCAGGATATTGCATCACACATATTAACCCCCCCAAAATCAACCCTGTTTTTAAATACCTCAAACATCGATTTTGGCAGGTACAACATTGTCTGCCATTGACCAATGTGTTTATTTTTCCAGACTAGCACAGGCTTTTTGTTTGTCATCGGTTTTTTTCTTCAGGTTTCGGACCCGGGCTCCAGAGATTGGTTAGTTTGCAGAGTGGAGAGTCTGGCCATGGGGGCAAATCTTACTCTGTTATTTGGTTAGCACAGGTGGATATTTTTTTTAAATGTGTGTGGGATGGGAAGGGGTGGAGGGGAAAAATTGTATGAGTTCTATCATGTTTAGCAATAAATTAATAACGTTGAAAATTGTGAATCTTTATACACTTTGCGCATCTGATCTTCGCGCGCGTACACACCACACACACACAAACACAAACACACACACACACACACACACACACCAAAACCACACCACAACCACACACACACACACACACACCACACAACCACCACACAACATGCACACATGCAACATAATATGATTTTTTTTTCTTAGATGGAGGTTTTTATGAAAAAAGCAATTGCACTGTTACTCAAAAGTAACCACTGAAAATAAAAATTTGATTGACTTGACTTGACTTGACGGCATCCACACTAAATAAAAGTCTAAAAAGATAGAAAACCCAAAAGTGGGAAAGGGAGAGATGGGGCAATGATGTTTGAATTTTTTTTTTAAGTAATAAACATTCTGTTTTAAAAAAGCTACAATTGAAAAAAAAAAGCACAAAAAAGGTCAACACGCAGACAAAACACACGAACAACAAAAGAAAAAACAAGCAGTAGAAAAAAACCAAAAATAGCCATTTTAAACATGACGAATAAAAAAGCATAAAAAAAGGGGGAAAAAAAAATGACAAAAAAGCAATCACTTGCGACCCCCAAAAAATCGATAATCAAAAATTTTTCCCCCAAAAAGATTAAATTCAAAATTTCCTTATTTTTAACAGGGGTTTAATAACAAATCATGAAAAGGTAAAAAAGGGGAAAACCAAAAATTGGAAAAAAAAACCCCGGGGGCAATCCCTGAATCAAAACAAAAAATCTAATCCCCTTCCCCCAAAATTCCCCCCACACAATGCAGGATTTTAAAAACAAAAAAATTTTTTGGGGAAAAAAAAAAAAACAATTTTTTTCCCCCCCTTTAAAAAACCCCATCGTTTTGGGGGGGGTACACGAATTTGTCTGCCTATTTGACCACTGTGTTTGTCTTTTCAGACTAGCGGGCAAAAATGGAAAAATTTTTGTTTTTCAGCGGGGGGCCCCCTTTTGGGGTCTCCAAGGGGGGTTTTTAATTTGGTGGAAAAAATTTTTTTTTTTTAAAAGGGTGTGAAAAATCTCCATCTTTTTTTCTCTCAGCTTTTTGTTTTTTTTTTTAATTTTTTTTGGGGGGGTAAAAAAAGAAACAGAAAGGGGGGTTTAGGGGTCAAAGCATTTTTTTTTCCCCAAAAATTTCCAATTTCAAACCATCAACCTGGTTTTTTTGGGGGGATGGGTGACCTTTTTTGGTTTTGGGGCCAAAAAATATTTTTCCCCCAAAATTCCCCCCCCAGCCAAAAAATTTTGGTTTTACCCCCCCTTTTTTAAAAGGATCACGGAAAAAAAAAGCAGGGGGGAAAAGGGTAGATGGGGGGCCCGGCCCTCAATATGCGGCCGGCCCCTAGAGAACGGGGCCCCCTTGATGCCTTTTTTCCCCCCTACGACCACGGGGTTATGGAACCCGATTAACTTTTTTCCCCCCCAAAATTCTTTCACTTTTTTTTTAAGGGGTGATGTGTATAAAAAATCACTTTAAAAAATGCCGCTAAAATAGGGGGGGAATGGTGTGAGTTTTTCACATACCAAAGGTCATTAATGATGGGGTTAAAAAACAAAGTTGCATACGTTAAAAATTCATCATTGGGGGGCACCTCTTTAGCTCTAATGAAAAGCAAAAAGAAAAAAACCGTGGGACTTGGAAAGATTTAGATCCTGAGTGCAAAAAGCAAAAAAATGTGCCATTCCGGGGGCTCCTTTCCTTCCCCCCATCCCTCCGAAAAAAAACCATTCCCCAAAAAAAAAATCACTAATACCACCAAAAAGGGAGTCAATACATAGTTCCCAAAAAAACCAAAAACCCCTTAAAACCCTTTTCCCCAAAAAAAAAAAAAAAAAAAACTCGAACGGGAAAATTTTTAAGAAAAATAAAAAAAGCAACAAGGGAAAATTTTAAAAAAAAAAAAAAAAAACAAAGAAGAGGGTTTTTGCCCCCCTACAAGGGGTTTAGGGGGTTTTAACCCTTTTTTAAAAACCATCACAAAAACCCCTAAAGATTTTGGGCTGCTTTTTGTTTTTTTAAAATAAAAAATTAAAAAAACCGAGGTCCCAAGGGAGAAAAACCCTTTTAAACAATTTCACAACACAAAATTCAAACGGGGGCCCCCCAACTCAAACTGGAAAAAAAAGGGGTTTAAAATAAAATAAAATGAAAAAATTTTTTTAAAAAACGGAAACCAGAAATGATGCTTGTTTCATCCCCTTTTTAAAAAAGGGGAAAAAAAAGTCACAACGGGGAACAATACAAAAAAGGATAATATAAACCCCCCAAATAAAAAAAAAAAAAAAAACCCCACAAAACAAAATTTTTTTTTTTAAACCCCCAAAAAAAAGGGGAAGAAAAAATTTGCCTTATTTAAAATTTTTTTTGTTTCCTTTAAAAAAAAGAGGCTTTTCTCGAAAAAAATTTTTTTCTAAAAGGTTTTTAATTTTGCCAGGGGGAATTTTTAACAAGCCCCAAAAAAGTGCACGGGGATGGGGGCCCCGGGGTTTTTCCCAACTCATCAAAAACCACCCACCCCGGGAGCAAAATTTTTTTTAAATTTCATGGGAAAAAAAAAAGTCCAAACCCTCAGCTGAAATTTTAACCCTCGATCCCCCACTTTTGGGTAAAATTTCTTTTTTGTTTAGAGATGCCCATGTTGCGGGAAACGTTCCCTTTTCCCGGGACATGAATCCCCTCCCCCAAAGATTTTGGGACGCAACCCATTGAAAAACCTCAGGGGGGATAGGCCCTTTTTTAAAATTTTGTGCCGAAAAAACCCCAAAACGGAAAAAGGGGGGAAAACAGATTCTTAAAAAAAAAAATTAAAACTAGGGGGAAAAAAAAAGAGTATTTTTTTAAAAGGGGTTGCAGTGAAGAAAAAAAGGGAAAAAAAAAAAAAAAAGAAGGAAAATGTTTTTGTGGTGAATGAAAGCAAAATGAAGAAACGGGGGGAAAATGGGGGAAAAAAAAAAAAGGGGACAGCCCCAAAAAAGACAGAAAAAAAACAGAAAAGGGCAGAAAAAAGAACAAATTTTGGGGGGGCCCTAAAAAAAAAAAAATTTTGTTTTAAAAGGGGGAAAAAAAAAAATTTAGAAAAAAAAAATAACAGGGGAAAGGAAAAAGGAAACGGGGGAAAAAGGGGTACAAAACATTAAAAAAAATGGGGGAAAAAAATGAAACAGAATGATCAAAGGAAAATATTAAAAAACAGACAACGAGCCCCGTGGGGCCCAAAAAAGGGGACAGGAAAAATGTTTTTTTAAAGAAAAAAATTGTCGGGGGAAGGGGGAAAAAGAAAAAAAAAATACGGGGAAACTGTGCGCTGTGTAGCTGAGGGGGGGAAAAAGGCTATCGGGGCCCTTGTTTTTTTTTCCCTGTCAGCGACTTTTGAACAAAGGGGGGGAAAAGGGTTAAACCCCCTTAAAGGGTTTTTCCCCCCTCTCCCCCCCAAACCTGCACAGGAAAAAAATTTTCAAGGAAATTTACCGGGGGCATGCACCCCAAAAAAACTGCGGGATCCCTTTTAGTCTGTTTTTAATTTTAAAAAAATGATGATGATGTAAGAAAAAATGAATGATATGAGGGGAAAAAAATTAAGGGGAAAAAAAGGGTGAAAGATGATAAAAAATGATAAAAATGATGATAAAAGATGAAAGATGGTGGAGGTTTAAAAGGGGAGGGGTTTTTAAAAAAGGGTTCGGATGAAGGATTGATAAAAGAACATCATCATCATCATCACATCACCCCTAAAAAAACATCATCAACATCACCCCCATCAAAACATAAAACATCATCATCTTTTCATCACGATTCATCATCATCACCCCTCATCATCATCCCCTCAACATCATCATAAAAAATAAAACGTTTCATTAAAGGGGCATGATGTTTTAAAAAGGGGTGATGAAAAAAAAAAGATGACATTTTAAAAAATTTTTATTGCTTCTCTTTTGCTAGGGGCCCTTGATTTTAACTGCTGCTATTACGACTCCTACTTAAAAAAATGTTTTAAACTATTTTTAAAAATTTTTTAAAATTCCCCCAACAAAACACGAGTAAAAATTTCCACAACCCCTTTAAAAAACCAATCTCCACCAAAAGGAAAGCACTCAAAGTCGCCATCCTCAAAAGGGACTACCCAGCACTAACAAATTTTGGAAGGGGATCAGTTTTACACAAGATGGAATCAATCATAAAAACCCCAAATGAGACAAGTCAGCCCCTTCCCAAAAAAAATAAATTTAAACCAAAAAAAAAAATTTCCCCCCCGGGGGGGAAAAGCCCCTTTTGTACGACAGACAAAAGCCAGGGGGGCCCTTTGTCGGCAGCAGAAGCAGGAACTGGCCACATCGAATGGGAAACTGAAAGCACACATCCGGGGCAGTAGCAGGAGTGGGCAGAGAAAGTGGAAAGTTTTATTCCCCTTTGTCAGAAGGTAAAAAGCCAATGAGCAAAAGAGAAAAGAACACTTGGAAACTTTGACAACTGGCGGTTTAGAGGCAGAGTTGTTTTGAACTCTGGTGCCACTTATCTGACAAAGTATTTCAGGATTCCTTGGTGGGAAAACAGTTGTGATAGATTATTATAATTTAATGAAAGCAAAGTGCAGTTCAAAGTTTATGTAGTTTTGGTGTGATAAAGGACATTCATAGAAATAAATTGGTTGTAAGGGCCAATATAATAATTCAAGTGACTTTGCAGATTTGAGAAGATATTTCGATGTTAAAAAGAAAGGAGAGAGAGAGAGACCAGAGACAGAATTAGAGACAGAAAGAGACAGACATAGAGACATAAGGAAAAAGGAAGAAAGTAGGCAGAGGGAGGTGAGAGAAAGGGGAGACAGACAGACCAGACCAGAACAGACAGACAGGACAGACAGACAGACAGAAAGAGAGAACAGACTTGATTAAAAACAAGGGCTAATAACATTTTGTAGACAGAGGTAGGTCTCTGAAAACCTTCAACTGTGCAGGTCTCCCCCAAATCTCTTTCTTTCTACATCATCATCGTCCACTTCTGCACAAATGGCTCTATAGTGAGCTCTACAGCCTACAGGTCAGCCGGCACAAAAATGACATGCAAGGTCGAGGGGAATAGCAAAAAACCTCAATAATCTCTTACTGTCTCCTCAAATGACCAGAAATGCCTGTGAATATAGCATGTTTGCCTCTGGCATATGCTCTGTAGTGTATCGTTGTAATGGAGAGAAGAGAAGTGGAGTGGGATAGAGTGGAGTAGAGAGAGGTGGGGTAGGGTGGAGTGATGAAGGCCTATGGAGTGAAGTGGAGAGGGGCTGAATGGAGTGGGTGGGATAAGGTGGATGGGTGGAGCAGAGTCAGGTTAAAATAGTTAAATTTTAAAGGGTTGGGTAGGCTTGTATTGTACTGAACCTGCCGAGACTACTGTATTGGATACCAATTTACAATCAGGACAGATATACCTACGAAAGGCGTTTTACAAATATTCCTAAACTCCATTTGTATTCGAGGCTTTTCTCAAATTAATTTTGCCAAAGGATCTCACTTGCCATGGAAGACTTTAAACATGCTCTAAAATATGTGCTGCATAAGAACTCATGGACACATCTCAACTAAAAACTGTAGCAAAGGCAACTTTTATGGTTAAGTAAATGGTGGGGGAAAAGTTCATCTTTAGATGAAAATCCTATCCTTGATCTCCCAACATTTTGGGTGAGTGCATTACTGTTAGATTGATGCTCCATTGTGCTAGAAGCGTTGCCTGTAGCACATGAATTATCCAGTGCTCAAAGACTGGCATGTGAACAGGACACTACAGTGACAGGCCTTTGCAAGTCTGTGCCACAACATCCAATACTGAGAAGGAGAGACAGATAAAAATAACTAGAAGAAAAAGAAAAAGTGATTGTCTGGAGTGTAACTGTGAAAGAAAGATAAACTGATAGGAGGTGGAGGAGATAAATAGTATGTGTATTTGAACTGTAACAAAGAAAGGAAAGAGAATAAGCAGAAGTTAGAGAGAGACACCAGAACAGACAGACAGTAGACACATACAGAGAAAGAGAGATAGAACAAGGAGGAAAGAGAGAGAGAGAAAATGAATGGTCTAAGAAGAAAAGACATGCTAACTGTAGTTGAGAAAGAAACTTTTAAAAAAGCTCTTTGAGAAAGAAAATAAATAATGAACACCTAAAAGGAAGACAGAGAGACAGACAGAATAATCAAAGCTAAAGAAGAGAAACAGACACATGGTACCCTGTATCCAAGAGAGACAGAAAAAGTTATCTAGGAGAAAAAATGCAAGAAGAACTGTGCGCTGTGTAGCTGATGCTGCTGATACTATCTGGCCATTGATTTTTTTTCCTGTCAGCGTTTGTCATCGATCGAAGTGGAAAGTGCACATGATATGATTTGTCCTCTCTCTCCCCATCCTGCACGGTGAAGATGCAAGGCAGTGACCTGGACATGCAG
>CM060328.1:24343607-24366107 GCA_030674155.1 Stramonita haemastoma
GAGAGAGAGAGAGAGAGAGAGAGAGAGAGAGAGAGAGAGAGAGAGAGTATTCTGAACTCTAAACTCTGAACTCTGAACTATGAAGTGGTTTAATATACATCCACATTAGGCGACAATACACTTTTGAGGGACAAAAATGGAAAGATGTGAGCACACACACACACAAACGCGCGTGTGCGCATGCGCAGACACACAAACTCACAGACACACACACGCACACACACACACACTCATAAGCACACACACACACACACACACACACACACACACACACACACACACACACACACACACACACACACACACACACACACACACACACACACACAAGCGCCCAACGCACACAGAACGTCTTGCGTACATTCTAAATCCTGTTCCGCTTTTCGTAAGAGTAGGCCATTGTGTGCCGGGTGGGGGGAGGGAGGGGGGACAGAGATGACAAGATTTACAAAACTGCTTACACACAGGGACTGGATGGAAAAAAAGCACATGAGTGCATATTCCATTATTCGATATAAAAGAATAAAAAGAATAACCCAGAAAAAAAAGCCTAGCAGAAACAGACAGTCAGAAGCAGAGACAGACAGACACATACAGAAAGACAAAGGCATGGTCACTATGACCATGAGAAAAACATACACATGCCCTGGAAAATGAATGAAACAAAACCGAAACATCCCTAATGTACCGAACGCAATAAAAGACAAGCACAACACACAGAAGGACAGACAGACAGACAGACAGATAGCTCTGTCCACACGCCAGACAATTAATGGATCCGTCTATGGCCCAGTGACACTTAGGGCACGTGACTGTGAGTTTTATGGTGTCATTTCCGGTTCCGGCTGTCAGGTCAGGGGAGATTCTGTATCTAGCAGACGATCATTTGCATCAAAAGCATACGTTCAGTACAGTGCAATGTGTACTGAAGTGGAAAGGCAAAAGCAGGGGAGTAAATGTTTACGGTTTTATTTCAGATTTGCGTAGGAGGACAGTTAGTTAGTTTCATAGATTTCTCATTCCATTTACTCGTTTATTTCTTTTCAGAGCGGGAAACATAATGAGCATGGAATTGTTGAGGAGTGTTATGGTCCCTTCATTTAGTGGTGGGTTAGAAAGATAAGTAGATGCAAGAAAAATACACAAATCAATCAAGAAGAATGGATGAATCATTAGTTCAGTCATTCCATTGCTAGTCTGAAAGTCTCTTTGGAAGAAGGAGAACATGAAGAAGAATATGGAGACTTTAAAGAAAAAAATAAGAAGAAGAATTGCGAAGAAGGATTGTGAAGAAGAAGAAGAATTGCGAAGAAGAAGAATCGTGAAGAAGAAGAAGAATTGCGAAGAAGAAGAAGAATTGCGAAGAAGAAGAAGAATTGCGAAGAAGAAGAAGAAGAAGAGTCCAGTGGTTAAGGCAAGGATACTGGGCAAAACCTGCAAATGAGGGTGACAGCATGACTCTTGATATACACATATTTTGGACCCTCCTCTACAATACTGGCATGGGAAACACTATACTGGCCATCTGTTTCCCACTTAATTTGATACTTGAAGATGTATGACTCGCTTATTATAGACCATGACAAATGTAAACATTCCCCTAACCTACCCTGTCCTTCCCTCCCCTATTCTATCACCTCCTCCCCCCATCCTACCCCAATACCTACCCCTCCCTCCCTCTAACCTACCTCCCTCCCCAAACCTTTCCCTCTTCCTGAATAACTGTCCCCTTCCCTCCCCATATTTTTTCACCTCCTCTAGCCCTCCCCAAAACCTACCACCTTCCACCCCTGACCTCTATCCCCCATAACTTAGCTAACCTCCCTCTTCACCTTAAATTAAACCCACCTTCCCCCTTACCAAACTCTTCTCTCTCCCTCCCTCCCCTGGTCTATGGCTTTCTCCCCGTAACCTACACACTTATAAGATTCAGCAGAATCAAAGCTTTATCACGCACACATAGCATGTCTGCAAATATAAACACATGTGAACAAGGTACATATGCATGTAAAAGAATTCAAAGCTTGAAGAAAATTGTCACTGGCAAATTGCTGTATTAAATACCACTCTTATAACGAAAACAGCTACACAGACAGACACAGAGTTGATGATAACTGATTTCCCCCCCTCCCTCCCACCCCCTCTACTACCTATGCCTTTTCCCTCCGCTTATCTACCCCTCCCCCCACCCCTCTGAAATCCCCCTCCCTCTAACCCTCCCCCTTAATTACCAATCTATTCCTTCCCTACTCCCCCCCCCCCACTAACCCTCCTTACTCCCCCCACCCCACCAAAATCCCCCTCCCTCTAACCCTCCCTTCCCTACTCCCTCCCTTCCCTACACCCCCCCACCCCCACCCCACCAAAATCCCCCTCCCCTCCCTACTCCCTCCCTTCCCCCTCCCTCTAACCCCACCTGTTCCTTCTTTCCCCCTTCCCTTACACCATCCCCCTCCCATTCCCCATCCTACCATCTCACCCCCTTACCTATTCCCCAGCTCTTAATTCAACAAAAAAAAATGAAAAAAGGAAAACAACATGCACATGGAAAGATAGACAACACATCTCCTCCAAACTTCGGAGGATTAGAAGTTAGGGGTGATCCCCGATGAGATCTCAAATTCCTGACTCACAGCTAAAGCTGTTATTGGCAGAGTTTTACAATACATTATTTAATTATCAATCCAAAACTTTAAAGGTGTCTTTTCCTGCATCAGTTCAGAAATAGAAAATAAAGCGTATTTTAAATCTTCAGTTTCACTTTGTCCCTGTGCCGGTCCTTGTTTTAACAGGTAAACAGTAGATTCTACAATTCTACATAAAAATGATGTTTTATTTCCATCAGGTTCAAACTTTTAGGTGGATTTCTGGGGATTTCAAACAATAACAAGGAATATAACTGTTTATGATAGTCTATGAAGGGGACGTAAGATTGCCATAAGAATTAGTTTTTTTCACGCACATAGAATGTGTCACAAATGCTAAATACAGTTAAGCAGCATTCATACATGGTATGTACACAACATGTTTGCAAATATAAACAGAAGTAAACAAGGTTCACATGCACATAAAATAAATCACAGCTAGTAGAAAGTAGCCACTTGCAAATTGTCTGTAGAAAATGCCACTCTTAAACCGAAACACGAACAAAATATGTTAGTGTATATTACTGCATGAAATATATAATATATACTGCATATTATGCAGGTGCAAACTAAATGAAAGAAAAACGATAACAAACATTTGGGTAGTGCTGCATTTGTGGTGGGGTGCTTATTTCAGTTCATGTTTGCTTGTGAGAATTTGTTCTTTTTAAAAGGGGAAGGGGTGGGGTGTGTTTTGTACAGTGTTGTAAAAGTGACTCAGCCTGAATGAAATATTCTGGATGCAATGAACCTTTTTGAGACACTGAAAAACTTAACCTCTTTGAGTTAAAGAGAGGATTTTTCTTCTGGAGTTAACATCAGTGCCAACTCCATTCCCATCAAAAGTCCTTCTGATGAGACTATAAACCAAGGTGTTGTGTACAAACGCACGCAGAACATCTTAAAACCCGGGGTGTGTGTGTGTTGTGTGTGTGTGTGTGTGTGTGTGTGTGTGTGTGTGTGTGTGTGTGTGTGTGTGTGTGTGTGTGTGTGTGTGTGTGAATTTGAATTTGAATTTGAATTAGCTAAAACTGTGATTTGGTTGCATGTGTAAGAGTAGGTTGAATGCAAGTACTTTGATTTGTTTTTACAACATATATTGCCATATAAATTCCATATTATTATTATCATCATCATTATTATTATTGTTATTATTATTATTATTATTATTATTATTATTATTATTATTATTATTATTATTATTATCATCATTATTTATATTATTATTATTATTATTATTATTATTATTATTATTATTATTATTATTATTATATCATTATTATTTATATTATTATTATTATTATTATTATTATTATTATCATCATCATCATTATTATTATTATTATTATTATTATTATATTATTATTATTATTATTATTATTATTATTATTATTATTATTATTATCAGCATCTTTGTTATCATTGTTATTATCATTATCATTATAATTTCAAGCTGTTTATAGCACTACTGACCTTGAATGCCATATCGAGACTGTCACCTCATTAAGTTTCAATAACTGCAACAATTTCAACTTCCAATTGAAGACCAAGACCTCCTAATCCCTTCAAACATCCATCACTGTCAACCTGAAAAATAAACACATCAATTCTTTCATCCCACAGGCCAATAAAATCAGGCCGCACCAAGGATGTTCTGGATTTATTAGCCCCCAGACATCAAATTTACCAGTGATAATTCTCTTCGAGGTGTAAGTTTACTTATTACTTATTTATTTATTTATTTATTTATTTATTTATTTATTTATTTATTTATTTATTCTTTCTATTGAGGATGATGCGATAAGCACTCATGTGCTTTTTTACATCCAGTCCCCGTGTGTATGCTGTTTTGTAAATGTCATCTGTTCCCACCGGCACACAGTGGCCTACTCTTACGAAAAGCGGAACAGGATTTTACGTGTGTGCAAGATGTTCTGCGTGCGTTCGCACACGGGGCCTCGGTTTATAGTCTCATCCGAAGGACTTTTGGGGAGAGTGGAGTCAGCACTGATGTTAACTCCAGGAGAAAAATCTCCTCGATCGGATTCGAACCCGGGTAGGGGTCGTTAAATTGCCAGCGCAATGTTCTGACCACTAGGCTATCCGTCCCCTCCCCCCACTGCCATACCTCCCCCCGTCATTTTACGTGTGTTAATTTATGCTGCATATTGAACGTTGCTCAACTGTATTTAGCATTTTGACACAGTCTAGTATGTGCGTGACAAATCTTTCATTCCTTCTTATGACAATCTTACCTCCCTTTCATAGGATATCACAAACAGTTATATTCTTTTTTATTGTTTAAAATTCCCCAGAAGTTCGCCCAAAAGTTTGGATCTGATGGAAATGAAACAGCAATTTTTATATAAAATTGTAGACCCTACTGTTTACCTGTCTGAAACAAGGACAGGTATGGGGACAGTGCTAAACTGGAGATTTAGAATACGCTTTATTTTCTATTTCTGCACAGATATAGGAAAAGACACCTTTAAAGTTTGGAATGGCTAGTTGAATAATATGTTGTAAAACTATGAAAGCAATGACTTCAGCTGTGAGTTAGGAATTTCAGATCACTATGGGGATCACACCTAACTTCTAATCCTCCAAAGTTTGGAGATGTGTTGTCTGTCTTCCAATGTTTGTGATGTTTTCTGTTCGTTTGCGGGTTATTTTGTATGTTAAGACCTTGGGGTAAGGGTAGGTTAGATGATAGGAGGAGGCATTTTGGGGGGATGGAGAGGGATTGGTAGTGTGGGGAAAAGGTATTAGGGGGAGGGTGTAGGTATGGTAGTGGGGGGAGGGGGTAGGTATGGTAGTGGGGGGGGAGAGGGGGGGGAGGTATGGTAGATGGGGGGGGAGAGGGGGATAGGTATTAGGGGAGGATGTAGGTATGGTAGTGGGGAGGAAGGGAGTGGGTAGGTATGGTAGTAGGGGGGATAAGTATTAGGGGGTAGGTATTAAGGGGAGGGGGTAGGTATTAGGGGAGGAGCGTAGGTATGGTAGTGGGGAGAAAGGATAGGTAGGGAGGAAGGGTAGTTTTTATTTTATTTTGGGGGGGGGGGGGGGGGGGGGGGGGGGGAGTGGATGATGGTGTAGTAAAGGGGGGGGGGGGGGGGGTTATGTTGTGCCCATTACCCTTGGATATATCAAGAGTTATCTACAGCAGACTGAAAGTGTCCAGGACTTGCAAAACTTTCTTTTTCACCATAACTCCCAGGGGGCACAGATTCATTGTTTCCCATGCTAATATTGTTCACTATGATAGTAGGTAAATGTATGCAAACTGGCTCGCTGTCACTCTTTATGACAGAAATAAATCCTTGGTGGCTGTGCTAGAAGAAGAAGAAGCTAAAAAACAGGAGAAGAAGAATTGCGAGAAAGAGTTGCAAAAAGAATTTGAAAAAGATGAAGAAGTAAAATTGTAAAGAAGACGAAGAATTGCAAAGAAGAAGAACTTTTTGCAAAGAAGAAGAAGAAAAAGAATTGAAAAGAAGAAGAAGAATTGAGAATTGCAAAGAAGAAGAAGAATTGAGAATTGGAAAGAAGAAGAAGAATTGCAAAAAAAAGAAGAAGAAGAAGAGAGAAGAAGAAGAAGAAGAAGAAAAGAAGAAAAAGAGGAAGACGAAAAAGAGGAAGTCGAAGAATTGAGAAGAATTGCGAAGAATTACGAAGAAATGCGAAGAAGAAGAATTTAAAGAAGAAGAAGAAGAAGAAGAAGAAGAAGAAGAAGAAGAAGACTTTAAAGAAAAAGAAGAATATGATGAATTTAAACAAGAAGAAGAACAACAAAAAAACAACAACAAAAACGACAAAAACAACAATACTACCCCCCCCCCCCCACCCCCCCCTAAAAAACCAACACCAAAAACATCCGTTTATCAACACGTGTGGCTCTTTCAGGATGACCTTTACTATTCAAAGTCCACACAGTCTGGAGAAAGACGTCACAGACAGAGAGAGACCTTTGGCCAGTACAAGGCCCATGTCTGGCAATCCATCCTTTCTCCTCCCCACTCAGACTATTTAGGCACTGTCACAATGATTTGCATGCCAGAACACTTGGAGCCAGTGATGCCCACTTGTGGGTTCCCTTGTTTCTTTCTTTAGAGTCAGAACACTGTTCAAAATAGAATTAGACAGGCATGAATAAGTTCCTTCTTAACGGGAAAAGAAGAGGCGTGGCACTGAAGGAATTGAGAGAGGTAGAAAGAAGACTAAGCATACAAATTAATACAAGTATAGAAATTTTATCCAGAGATAGTGAAAGAGACTGATAACTAGATAGAGACAAGAGGGCTAGATGATTAAGAAGATGAGAAAAAGAGATACGAAACACAAATCTGACAGGAAAAACTTTGAAATGGCAGTTTAGGGAAAATCTTCAAGTGTAAATAATAATAATAATAATAATAATAATAATAATAATAATAATAATAATAATAAATGATGATGATGATGATGATGATGATGATGATTGATGATGATGATAATAATAATAATAATAATAATAATAATAATAATAATAATAATAATAATAATATAATAATAATAATAATAAAAAACACATTTTAATGATATTTTTTGACAGACAAAAAAATCAATGTAGAAGCAAGAGTAAGCGTGTTGACAGTACAGAGCTATGAAAGTGATCAGTCCAATCCGATCTTGTTGTTTAAAAGCCCCTCCGACCACAGGCGTCACATTAGGGCTGTCACCTCACAACATTTTAAATCTCAGAATAAAACTATGCAACTATATTATACAGATAAAAACAGGGTATCCAAAACCAACCTTACTGTCATTCTTTGTATCAACGTTCGGGTCAACCATAAGGGTCGGGTACTGCCTTGTGGGGAAAAAAGCCACATCAATCACACATAAAATAACATAAAACCCAAGCCAGATTCCTTAAGACAACCTTCTTCTTAGTGGCCTACTGTAACACTTTCACTCACATCAGATGAAAAAAAAGATTCTTTCAGGGAGTGAAACATGGTGTCTGGTGAAACATCATGAAAAAGTCCTTCAGGGAGTCTGCAGTAAAATGCTTGTGCCTAAAATCCTGGACATCTCAACACTCCAGAAGCAGATGCTTGATGGTTATGCTGTGAAAGTGTCAATGGAAAGGATTTTTAAAAAGAGAAAGATGGGACAAAACAGATCAAAGAAACAGAATGAGAGAGACAAGGCAAGGCAAGGCAAAGTATTTTATTCGAGGATAATAGATAAGCACTCGTGTGCTTTTTTACATCCAGTCCCCGCCCTTTTCAGGGATACATCAAGATGAAAAGATACTAAACAATAAAATTTTACGCAATACCAAGCAACACACAAGAATAAGGACACTAAATATGATAAGGTAATAAAAATGCACTCGATCAGAAGACAAAATCAGAAGTCACAATAAAATGATTTTGATTATGGAAGAATAGAAAAGTGTTAATAGGTAAAGAGCAAACAAGAGAACAAGATGAAATAAACAACTGGAAACATCAATCCACCACCATCTGTCAAAAGTTATACATGTGATATAAATCATACATTTGGATAAACGGGGGGAAAATTTTTTTAACTAATATTGGAGGGGGGGGGGAGAGATACTGCCAATAAAAATATAAATAAAATCAACAATTATGATCTAAATACCAAAAGTAAGGAACCATACCAAGCATCAAACAACAGGCAAGAACTAACACAGAGATACAATATTAAGGCAATGTTATAAAAGTCACTGATTCAGAAACGAAAACGAGAAGTAAGAATCAATGATGATTCTGAGTTGAATAAAAAAAGCAAGAAAAACAACGAACAAACAAAAACAAAACAAACAAAGAAAGGGCGCAATAATTAAAGAGTAAACATGAGAACATGATGAGGTTAAATGACTAGAAACATCAATCCACCACCATCTATCATCAAAATAAGTCCCATAAAACATAAGATTTTGATAAAAGAGGGGAAAGAACAACAACAACAGGTAAGGAATACGACAGAGATACAATATTAAGGTAATGTTATAAAAAGGCATTCATTCAGAAATAAAATATGAAGTAAGAATCAATGATAATTTTGATTTGAATAATAAAAACAAAAACAAAACAAAACAAAAAAATAAACAAAACAAAAACAAAGCAAAACAAAAAAAATTAAAAAAAAAAAAAAAACAAAAAAGGCGCAATAATTAAAGAGCAACATGAAAATATGATGAGGTTAAATGACTGAAAACATCAAACCACCACCATCTAACATCAAAATAGTCCCATAAAACATGTATTGATAAAAGGCGGAAAAAACAACAACAACAAAAAAAACCCAACTCACACACACACACACACACACACACACACACACACACACACACACACACACACACACACACACATACACACACACACACACACACACACACACACACACACACACACACACACACACACACACAAAAGGGCGCAATAATTAAAGAGCAAACATGAGAATATGATGAAGCTAAATGATTGAACATCAATCCACCACCATCTAGCATCAAATAGTCTCATAAAACATAAGTTTAGATAAAAGGGGGAGAGCGAACAACAACAACAAAAAACTCAACTCACACACACACACACACACACACACACACACACACACACACACACACACGCAAACACGCAAACACGCAAACACACACACACACACACACACACACACACACACACACACACACACACACACACACACACACCCGCAAACACGCAAACACGCAAACACGCAAACACACACACACACACACACACACACACACACACACACACACACACACACACACACACACACACACACACACACACACACACACACGGGAGGGAGAAAGAGAAGGGGAAGAAGGAGAAGTGGATATAATTGGTTTATTATTTTTGGTGCATCAAGTGGGAGAGAGAGAGAGAGAGAGAGAGAGAGAGAGAGAGAGAGAGAGAGAGAGGAGAGAGAGAGAGAGAGAGAAGAGAGAGAGAGAGAGAGAGAGTCAGTCAGTAGTCAGTCAGTCAGACAGACAGAGACATAGGAAGAAATGGAAGAAAACCCTATTACTTATGAGAGGATTTTTTTGGTGGTAAAGATGACCTAAAACATGAAAAAATAGAAGGCACTGTACACACACACACACACACACACACACACACACACACACACACACACAACACACAAACACACACACACACACAGACACACAAACACACACACACATACACACACACACACACGCTCAGAGAGAAAACTCTCACAATGCAACTGCGTAAGCAAACGTGTTTACATATTTTCCCCATAGGCTATGAAAAAAACAACAATAAACCCGTGATGATTACAAAAGGAGAAAATGAGCACAACAACAACAACTACAACAAAAACAAGAACAACAAGAGGATACAGCCGGCTCTGTTTTACAAGCCAGACAATTAACGGATCAATCACTGGCCTAGTGTCACTCAGGACACGTGACTCTGATCTTCCTGTCGTCATTTCCGGTCCCGGAAGTCAGGTCAGGGCAGACAGTATCTAACAGACGATCATCATCGGCATCATCAGCACCACGTGCTGCATTTGTTAGATTTTGTTTCTGGATGTGAGCTCCCTGATTTATCAATGGTGAGATTTTGCATATGCGATCATTAATTTTTTTTTACCCACCGTGAAGGTAGCTGCATTCCGATTTTGGGATGCATACTATGTATGTGTTTTCGTAACCCATCGAGCACTTACATCAATAGTGGAATCTGTGACCTGCTTATAAGATCTTCTGCATGTGTATATACATGAAAGATATCATGGCACTGGCATATATACACTTGAAGTTGACCTGTGGGAGTGTAAGAATCGCCCCACCCTTAATTCACCAGACACCTTCAAGATTCAAACCCACGACTTAAGAACGGTCTTAGCCACTCGGCTATAGCGTTGTTTGTGCATAGAAATAAGCAGCTGTAGTTTTAGGTATTTTTGAACCCTTATAATATTTGAGTTTTGGGTTAGTATAATTATTACTTATTTGATCAATGAATTTATTGATTGATTACGTGGCTAATCAGGTCAAGACAAGCCCAAGACAAGCCCTACGAGCACACAGGTTAAGGACACCTTTTACCTTTTAGTGCAGCCATACTCTGAATTTGGGAACGTTTTCTTTTCTCTTGTTTTTTTTTAATTTTTAGAGAAAAAAAACTTGTGAAAATAAGATTGGTGGAGGCATGCTGTAGTCTTTTTTCAGCCGTGGGTCGGTTTATTAAATCGTTTTTGGTTTTTTTACAACATTTTTACCCTCTATGTTCGACTCATTCTCTGAGTCCTTCGGATGAGAATATAAACAGAGGCCCGTGTGAGAACGCATGCAGAACATCTTGCGCACACGTTAAATCCTGTTCCGCTTTTCGTAAGAGTAGGCCATCGTGTACCGGTGGGAACAGATGACACGATATACCAAAAACTGCATACACATGGAAACTGGATGTAAAAAAGCACGTGAGTGCTTATTCCATTATAATCGATATAAAAGAATCAAATATTTTTTTTTTTTTAATCTGTTCATGTATTGATGCCTGCAATCAGTGTGTGGGTTATTTATTGGCTGCCCTCTTCCTGATGTCATCACTGTGTCAGTGTATCAATGTACAGCTCCATGTTTTAGTGGGGGGTAAAAGAGCATGACGTCAGACAGAAATTCTGTTTGACGTCACAGGGCATAAAACAACACAGTAAGGGGAGAGAGAGAGAGAGAGGAGAGAGAGAGAGAGAGAGAGAGAGAGAGAGAGAGAGAGAGAGAGAGAGAGAGAGAGAGAGAGAGAGAGAGAGAGAGAGAGAGAGAAGAAGAAGAAGAAGAAGAAGAAGAAGAAGAAGAAGAGGAAGAAGAAGAAGAAGAAGGAGAAGAAGAAGAAAAGGATTGAGAGGAATGCGAAGAAAATGCGAAGAAAAATGTGAAGAAGAATATGGAGAAGAAGAATGGGAAGAATGTGAAGAAGAATGCGAAGAAGAATGCGAAGAAGAAGAAGAAGAAGAAGAAGAAGAAGAAGAAGAAGAAGAAGAAGAAGAAGAAGAACAACAACAACAACAACAACAACAACAATAACAACAACAACAACGACAACAATATCAACGATAGTATGATACTCCTCCTCCTCCTCCTCCCCCTCCCCCACTCCTCCTCCTCCCCCACCTCCTCCTCCTCCCCCTCCCCTCCTCCTCCTCCTCCTCCTCCCTCCTCCTCTCCTACTACTACTACTACTACTACTACTACTACTTACTACTACTACTACTACTACTACTACTACTACTACTTCTAGAATTTGAAAATGAATAATTGAAAGAAGAAGAAGAAGAAGAAGAAGAAGAAGAAGAAGAAGAAGAAGAACAAGAAGAACAAGAAGAAGGAGACAACAACAACAACAAAAACAAAAGAAGACCATCGGAAGAAGATCGAGAAGAAGAGGGAAAAAGAGAGAAGAAGAAGAAGAAGAGAAGAAGAAGAAGAAGAAGAAGAAGAGAAGAAGAAGAAGAAGAAGAAGAAGAAGAAGAAAGAAGATCGGAAGACGATGAGCAAGAAGAAATAAAGAGGAAAGAGAAGAAGAAGAAGAAGAAGAAGAAGAAGAAGAAGAAGAAGAAGAAGAAGAAGAAGAAGAAGAACAAGAGCAGCAGCAACAACAACAACAGCAATAACAGCATCAACAACAGCAAATCTATTCCTAAAAAAGCCAGCCTTTTTGGGGTTGACATTTACGCCTCAGTATCCAGACAGTGATGCAGAAAGATGCCACAGACATAGAACTTTGACCAGTACCAGGCCCGACTCCAGAAAAAAAAATCATCCTTTCTTTTCCCCTTCCAGACTGTATTGGCAAGGCCACAACGATTTGCATGCAGGGACACTGAGAGACATACATGCTTTCTCCGGTTCACTTGACTCTTTCTTCAGAGAAAGAACACTGTTAAAAAGGGAATTAGAGATGCATGAAAATTTCTTTTCTTTTTTTTTTACACAAAAGAACAGGATTACAAGATATAAGAAAAGGAGAAAGAAGAGAAAACCTGCATATAAAAGAAAGAAGGAATAAGGAGAGCAAACCTACAAATTAAAGAAAGAAGGAAAGAGAGAAGAGCAGACCTATATAATACCAGAAGAAAGGAGGAAAGTGTATCAGAGGCAAGACATGCTCATGTTAGAACATGTTTTTTTCTTATACATGGGGTATAAGATAATTAGATATGATGATTTAAAACATAAACTAAATATACAGCAAACACCATTGTAATACTGGAAGTTGACGGAAAAAGGCATGACTTTAAGTAAAATTGGATTACTGATGCTATAATATAAGACAGAAAGTCAAGCCAAAATAAGTCAAACAAAAGGTACAGATGTAGAAAGAAGGGCGAGCGTGTTTAAAGAAAGGATGTTAAGTGATGTGAGGGAATTGCATCTCTTTTGTCAAATTTCATGTACCCCTTGGGTTTTTTTGTCTTGAAATAAAATCTTGTAATCTTGTAATCTTACGAGATACAAGGGAGGTCATGTTTTTCAACTCTTTTGCCTGTGTCGGGTATTATAAAAATGCGGCAGCGTTTGAGTTCTTATCTTCGCCTGGATAGATCAAACCCTGTGATCTCCCTTGCATCCTTGTATACACAATCTCCAAACATAAAGCAAAAAGATTCACTATTGCTTATATTTTTCTACTTTTGTTTGTTGTTTTAGAACATGATTTTTATCACTTTCCTCCTCTTTCTAATTTCATCTTCAATGCAGATTTAGTACCTGCAAGGATATTAGATTATTCTTGTGAATGCCACACACACTTTTAAACTCATGAAACGTGTCTTGCTGTAAGGTTACACAGAGGGGAAGATGTAACATGCTGAAACCTCAAAAAAAGCTCAATCGGAAGTCAGCTTGTCAGGTCAGGCAAAAAGCATTGTATTTTACTCAGTAATAACTCAAATACTATTACTGGAATATGGGTCAGGTCAACCTAAAAGCATGGCATTTCCCAGCAATGATTCAAAATGTATCTTTGGAACACAGGCCAGTAGGTTAAATGCAGAGAAATCTGCTGTACATAAAGGACAAATACAACATACACAAAAAGATAGGGCTTACTCAATGAAACCTCAAATGCTAGGATTGAAGCATAATTCTTATCAGTTTATTTTTCTTGATTCTTGTTATCATTTTTGTAACAAAAAATAACCGAATATGTAAAGGTTATGATTAGCTCACTGCACTTGTTGGCCCCCCAGAACTTCTTCCCCAAAAGAGAGAGAGAGAGAGAAGGAGAGAGAGAGGAGAGAGAGAGAGAGAGAGAGAGAGAGAGAGAGAGAGAGAGAGAGAGAGAGAGAGAGAGAGAGACAGAAGACAGAGCAGACAGACAGACAGAGCAGAGAGAGAGAGAGCTGTTTGGTGCATTGCTGTCTTCCTTCTCCTCCTTGTTTTCTCTTGCTGAATCTAATTGCATCTCGTAATCAGACACACATGCAATTGCGTAGAACAAATGTTTATATTTTTCCACAATCAATAAACAAAACAACAATAAACCAGTGATAATGATGGTTATAAAAAAAAGAGCACAACAGCAACAACAAGAAAAGAGCCAGCTAGCTCTGCTTACAAGCCAGACAATTGAAGGATCAATCACTGGCCCAGTGTCACTCAGGACACGTGACTCTGATCTTCCTGTCGTCATTTCCGGTCCCGGAAGTGAGGTCAAGATACACACAGTATCTAGCAGACGATCATTGGCATCATTAGCATATGTCAGCATCATTAGCACCATGTTCTGGATTGACATGTAAGGAAATAATCAGCCGTATTTTCAGGGTTTTTTCCCCTACCCTATCTGATCTGTTATTTAAGTGCTGGGTTACTTACGTCATCTCTTGATTGCTTTATGGCTTGCTTGATTGCAGTGAGGGACTTGAGTTTTCTTCTGTAAAGGATGGATGAATTGATTCATTCAATTTTTTAAAATCGTTTGTTCAGTCATCTATTTTCTTTGTTTATTTATTTTTTCATTCATTAATGTGTTCGTTTGATGATTCAAGTGTTTATGCATCCGATTGGTTTTTTAAATTTTATCCTTAGCTTGTCAGAGTTTTGTCTGTTTATTAGTTCATTATTTGAGTTTTATGTCTGTCTGTTATATGCAAAATGGTTGGATGAGAAAAATAAAAAGCATCAAACAGAGACAAAAGCGAAAGAACTGCGAAGAAGAAGAATAATTGCGAAAAATTGCAAAGAAGAAGAATTGCGAAGAAGAAAATTTGCAAAAAGAAAAGAAGAATTGCAAAAAGAATTGACAAAGAAGAAAGAAGAAGCGAAGAAAGAAGAAGGAAGAAGAAAGAAGAAGAAAAAAGAAGAAGAAGAAGAAAGAAAAAAGAAGAAGAAGAAGAAGAAGAAGAAGAAAGAAGAAGAAGAAGAAAGAAAGAAGAAGAAGAAGAAGAAAAAAGAAGAAAGAAGAAGAAGAAGAGAAAAGAAAGAGAAGAAAAGAAGAAGAAGAAGAAGAAGAAGAAGAAAGAAGAAGAAAATTGGAAGAAGAAAAGAAAGAAGAAGAAGAAGAAGAAGAAAGAAGAAGAAGAAGAAGAAGAAGAAGAAGAAGAAGAAAGAAGAAGAAAGAAGAAGAAGAACAGAAGAAAGAACGAAGAAGAAAAAAAGAAAAGAACAAAAAGAACAAGAACAAGAAAAAAGACCACATAAATTAACAACAACGAGAACATATCAACACAAACAACAACTTTACTAGCCCTCCTCCCCCTCCCCCCCCCCCCCCCGCCCCCTGCCCCCACTCCAAACCACTCCATCAAAGCAGCTGTTGCTGTTGTTGTTGACCTTTACAACTCAGCATCTTGATCGTCTGAAGAAAAGCACCACAAGATGAAAAGTGTGTGTATGTGTGTGTGTTGTGTATGTGTGTGTGTGTGTGTGTGTGTGTGTGTGTGTGTGTGTGTGTGTGTGTGTGTGTGTGTGTGTGTGTGTGTGTGTGTGTGTGTTGTGTTGTGTGTGTGTGTGTGTGTGTGTGTGTGTGTGTGTGTGTGTGTGTGTGTGTGTGTGTGTGTTGTGTGTGTGTGTGTAGATGATGTGGTGTGTGTGTGGTGAGTGTTTGTGTGTGATGTTGTTATTGTGTGTGTTTGAGTGTTGTGGATAATGATTTTGTGTGTGATGTAGTGTATATGATTTGTATATATTTGTATGTTCTGAGATAATGGTATGTATTGATTAGTTGATAGTGGTTTATGTGTTGTAGATGTTTGTGTGCGTTGTATATGGATTGGTTTGAGTGATCGGAAGTGGTTGTGTGTGGTGTGTGGTGTGTGTGTGTGGTGTGTGGTGTGTGTAGTGTATGGAAGATTGTGTGTGATGAGTTGTGTAAGACTTGAGTAAGAGGAGATAGAGAAGAGAAAGGATCATAAATTCTCGAAGAAAGGAGAAGAAATGTACATTTTTTGCATCCAGTCCCCGTGTATATGCAGTTTTGTATAGTTTGTCATTCGTTCCCACCGACGCACAATGGCCTACTCTTCCGAATAGCGGAACGGGTTTTAACGTGTGCGCAAGATGTTCTGTGTGCGTTTGTATACTGGACCTCGGCTTATAGTCTCATCCGAAGGGCTTAGGGGGGGGGGGGGGGGGGAGTCGGCACTGATGTTAACTCCAATGGAAAAATCTTCTTGAACGAGATTCGAAGCCGAGTAAGAGGGAGATAGAGACAGAGAAACAGGCACAGGTACATGGAGGAGGAGAGAGAGAGAGAGAGGGAGAGAGAGAGAGAGAGAGGAGAGAGAGAGAGAGAGAGAGAGAGAGAGAGAGGATGGATATATATGATGATGAGAGATATATAGAGAGAGAGAGAGAGAGAGAGAGAGAGTGAGGAGAGAGAGAGAGAGAGAGAGAGAGAGAGAGAGAGAGGAGAGAGAAGAGAGAGAGAGAAGAGAGAGAGAGAGAGACAGAGAGACAGACAGACAGACAGACAGACAGACAGACAGACAGACAGACAGAACAGAAGAGACAGACAGGACAGGGAAGGAACAGAGGAGACAGAGAGAGCAGCACAAATACAGAATAAAGAAACACAGACATTTAGACAGAGACAGATAGACTAGAGAGACAGACACACACAGAGACAGCAGCAAACAAACAAACAACAAAAGAGACAAACACAGACATAAACAGAATAGGCCCAACAAGGCCCAACACTGGCATGCTTTTCTTTTTTCTCCTTTTCCCTCTTTTTCCCTTTCCAGACTGCTTCCATGTTGCCCCCACACAATCTGCATACGAAGACAATGAAGTCTGAAAAATGTCTGCTTCGGTTCGCTTGATTCTTCCATTTTGAAAACAAAGTAAAAAAAAAAAAAAGAAGAAAAAAAAGAAGCCACAACAGGAACAACACCATCACCACTACCATCACCATCCACCACCATCCACTACCACCACCACCACCACCACCACACCCACAACTACCACCACCACCACGACCATCATCAACAACAACATCAGCAGAAGCATCAACAGCAAAGAGACTAAATAAAAATAAACATGATGAAAATAGGATTGCACAGGCACAATGGTGTTTTTCTATGCAAACCAGGAGCTGTTATACAAGAAGGAAACTTGCAGAAAGAAAGAGAGAAAGAACACACAAAGAAAATAAAGAAAGAGGGAAAGTAAAAAAAACAAAAGGGAAAAAAGAAGGAAGGGGAAAAAAGAGAGAGAGGACATGGACAAATAGCGACAAAGAGTGAAAGAAAAGAAAACAAAGAAAGAAAGAAAGAATGAAAGAAATAACAGAAAAGAAGAAAAAAGAAAGAAAGAAAGAGAAGAAGAGAGAGAGAGAGAGAGAGAGAGAGAGAGAGGAGAGAGAGAGAGAGAGAGAGAGAGAGGAGAGAGAGAGAGAGAGAGAGAGAGAGAGAGAGAGAGAAGAGAGAGAGAGAGAGAGAGAGAGAGAAGAAGGAAGGTACAGATGAAAAGAGACTGAGGCAAAACATGAAGAGACAGGATTAGATGATAAAATGTTTTCTCTCTCTGTCTCTTTCTGTCTCTTCTGCTCTGCTCTCTGTTCTCTGTTCTGTCTGTTCTTGTCTCTCTATCTCTTCTCTTCTCTCTCTCACTCTCCTTGTCAGCACAATCAATGCAAGATCAAATGTGAGCAAACAGCGGAAATGATAACAGCGACAACCACAGATCAAGCGAGAAAGAGAGAGGGAGAGAGAGAGGAGAGGAGAGAGAGAGAGAGAGAGAGAGAGAGAGAGAGAGAGAGAGAGAGAGAGAGAGAGAGAGAGGGAGAGGAGAGAGAAGAGGAGAGAGAGAGAGACAGAGAGGAGAGAGACGAGACAGACAGACAGAGACAGACAGACAGACAAGACAGACGAGACGACAGCAGACAGACGACAGACCGACAGAGAGGAGAGAACTGAGAGACAGAGTAGATAACGAAATAGACAGACAGACAGACAGTACAGACAGACAGACAGACAGACGAAGACAGACATGGAGACAGTCAGAACTGAAGGAACATGTTGAAGAGAGACGTCATGTAATCCAGATGCAGTCACTAAGCTGTCACACCATGCAGGGGTCCTTCAGCCAGCCCCTTGCTTCAAAATCCATTGTGCTGGTGAACAATGCATCCTTCATCTGGCCTCTGACAACTTGTGAAGACGGCACAGGTCAATCCCTCATCATTGCAAGAGAATACTGCTGGCTGACCTCAGCCTGACGGGATAACTTGGTTCTTTAAGCGATGCGCATTGCGCTCGTGATCTGCTGACCCAGGTTCGAATCCCGTTCAAGGGGATATTTTTCCCTTGCAGTTGACATCAGTGCTGACTCCCTTCCCCTGAGGCTTCGCTGGGAATTTTATATATTATACTAATAATACGTATATAGAATGTAGCAATATAAAAAATTAAAAACCAGCTGCCTGAGGGAAAATCCTGTGGAAAGAGTTTATCATAAGAGAAAATATTTAATGTACACGCAGACAAGATAAAAAAAAGAAAGAAAATTCAATGCTTGTGGTTATGCAATATCTTCTGAGAGAGGAAGCTAACTGAATTTTGCACAGAGAAATTGACCCTGTCTGGAAATGGTATTCAGTATAGCTCCGAGCTAACAAGCAAGGCGCCCGTTCGAAGAATTCTTATCTTGAAGTTAACACCAATAGTGACTCTACTCCCTCGAAATGTCAATCGATGAGACTATAAACCGAGGTCTTTTGAGTAAACAGATGTAGAACTCTTACTCACGCATTCACGTCCTTTCCGTTTAAAAAAAGTATTTCATGTCCATGTAGGAACGGAAGACAATAGTAATCCATAAAAGAAAAAAACACACACATAAACACTGGTGTTGTGTTTAGACATCGTACCCGAAGTCAGAATGTGGCTACCTTAATTAATGGTAAGCAAAAAACAAATGTCGCATACACAAAATCTCATTGATGATCCTCGGAACTCAAGACGAGAAACGGAAGAAAAAGGGCACCGTCTGACGTCATTGGAAATTCTGGTCGACCATCTTCGTTTGGCATTCTGGTGTGAAATACAATGCAGTCTGCGGTCTTTGGTATTCAGTAAGTTCACTACAGCTGCCATGTGTCGTTGCTGCACAGACAAAATCAGTGTCTGACAACGATCATAGGCTAAGAGACGTTTTTCTCTCTCTCTCTGTCTCTCTTCTTTTCTCTTCTTTTCTCTGTCTCTGCTCTCTCTCTCTCTCTCTCTCTCTCTCTCTCTCTCTCTCTCTCTCTCTCTCTCTCTCTCTCTCTCTCTCTCTCTTTGCATTGTGGCCTAAGGCCGATGTACATTATACAATTTCAGTGTTCAGTGTTCAATGATTCAATGTTGCAGTGTGTTTCAGTGTTCTCTCTCTCCTCTCTCTCTCTCTCTCTCTTCTCTCTCTCTCTCTCTCTCTCTCTCTCTCTCTCTCTCTCTCTCTCTCTCTCTCTCTCTCTCTCTCTCTCTCTCTCTCTTCTTTTGCATTGTGGCCTAAGGCGATGTACATTAAACAATTTCAGTGTTCAGTGTTCAATGTTCAGTGTTCATGTTCAGTGTTTTCTCTCTCTCTCTCTCTCTCTCTCTCTCTCTCTCTCTCTCTCTCTCTCTCTCTCTCTCTCTCTCTCTCTCTCTCTCTTCTCTCTCTCTCTCTCTCTCTCTCTCTCTCTCTCTCTCTCTGTATGTATGTATGGGGGCACTTCTGTAGCGTGAAAGAACTCCACTTTGAACAGACCTCTTCTGACGTCATATCACACATTCTGAACTTGACAAACAACGTCCTCTTGTTTCATGTCAGACATGATGTCGGTGTGACAAGTTCTAAGGGATAACAGACTTTTGTTTTAAAAAAAAAACGACCACCAACCAACAACCATCCGATCACCAGCCAACCCACCAATCAGCCAATTAAACCAATCAACCAAACCAGCCGAACAAACTACCAAACTAACAACCAATAACCAACTAACCCAACAACCAACCAACCAACAACCAACCAACCAAAACACCAACCAAAACAAACCAACCAAACAACCACCAACCAACCAACCAACCAACCAAAACACCAACAAACAACCAGGGCCAAAACAACCCAAAACAAACATCCAACAAACACGACACACACAACAGAACCACACACCACCACACACCACACACACGACACACACACACACACACACACACACACACACACACACACACACACACACACACACACACACACACACACACACACACACACACACACACACACACACACACACAAAGAGAGAGAGAGAGAGAAAAAAACAATCACAGCAACAACTCTTCCCAAATTACTAACTAATTTCTTTTCTTCTGTTTTGTCGCTCTTTTACATCCATCTTCACATAAAAAGAACACAATCAGTCCCTATAGGATCAGTAACTCAATAATTTTGATGCTAGATTTAGGTAGCTGAACATGGTGTACCCATTAGCAGAAAAGGAAAAGCCCTGAGTGTGGGGGCGGCTAGGGGGGGGGGGGGGGGTGAGGTGAGGGTCTGGTCTGGACAGGAGGGTGGGGGTGGGTGGGAGGAGCTGGAGGGGGGGGGGGGTGAGGCAGGGTGACATTAGGAGGCAGAATACCAAGTCGTTAGGACGTGGGATCCATAATCTGACTGTGATCTAAGGGTAAGAGGTTTTTAAATATGTGATGGGATGTCTGCTAATGTTCGGTTTGTTTGTTCAGTTTGCTTTTGTTGTTGTTGTTGGTTTATTTCTTTTTGTGTGTGTGTTTTGTGTGTGTGGGTGTGTATTTGTTTGTGTTCGTGGTTTTCTTCTTTCTTTCTTTCTTTTTTTCTTCTTGCTTTTTTTTCTTCTTTCTTTCTTTCTTTCTTTCTTTCTTTCTTTCTTTTCTTTCTTCTTTTTTTTTTCTTTTTCTTTCTTTCTTTCTTTCTTTTTCTTCTTTCTTTCTTTCTTTTTTCTTCTTCTTTCTTTCTTTCTTTCTTCTTCTTTCTTCTTCTTTCTTTTCTTCTTCTTCTTCTTCAGTTAAAGGTTTGCTAAGACTCATAGCTTCCCTTTTCTACGCTGATTTTTCAGATGGGAAAATAAACCTAAGTTCAGTTTGCCCCCCACACGCACAATGACAAGCACGCAAAACCAACAACGCACGCATGACAGTACACACACGCACCACATATCATACACAACATTCTCTCTCTCCTCTGTCACTCTGTATCTATCTCACTTTGTCTCTGTCTCTGTCTCTCACTCTCTCTCTCTTATCTCTTTCACTCTGTCTGTCCCCCTCCCCACCCCTTTCTTTCGTCTCTCACAGTATCAACAGCATTAATGTGAGTAAACAACAAACAGGATATCGATAGCAACACACACACTAGACCAAACCAAACCAAACCAGACCAGAATGAGAGAGAGAGACAGAGACAGAGTCAGAGAGATACAGGGAGACAGAGGGAGAGACAGAAGGAGAGACACAGACAGACAGAAACAGAGACAAAGACAGAGACCGTGGGACAGAAACACAGACAGAGATAGATAGATAGATAGATAGAGATGAGAAGATAGATAGAGAGAGAGAGAGAGAGAGAGAGAGAGAGAGAGAGAGAGAGAGAGAGAGAGAGAGAGAGAGAGAGAGAGAGAGAGAGAGAGAGAGAGAGAGAGAAGAGAGAGAATAGATACAGAGAAAGAGAGAGACAGGGAGAGATAAAGAGAGACAGAGAGACATAAGACAGAGACAAAGACACAGAGAGAGAGACAGAGACAGAGACAGACGAGAGCAACAGACGGAGACTGCTAGACAGCTAGCTAGACAGAAACAGAGACAAGAGGTAAAAGGAGCAATGAGGAAGAGAGTTATCATGTCAGGGAGTTGTGGTCATCGGTCACACCATCTATCGATCCTTGTGTTGTGGGCGCACTGCCGCTTTGATATTGATCCTTCCTGCTGCTGGCAAAACCGTCGGCCATCCGACTTCTCTCTCTGCCTGCACCTTGTAAAAAGATGCTGTCAAAGCACCAAGACTTTTTCCCTTCAAAAGAACAAACATACTGCAAACCTACCGAGACAGTCGTTACTCTTTCACCTTCACCTCTCCCCCGTCGAGCCCTTTGTAGCCTTGGGGGGCACCATTGAAGATTTTGTAACCAGCTTACCTTCATACTCGCGGTCCTCTGCTATACGTGGCAAAATCGTTCCGCTCAAGGCCAGTCCACTCTCTGATGTTGTCTTTCCTTTTTTTTTTTGGTCAAAAATTGATGGAACGTGATGAATCATAACATAAAAACTAGTCTGTATATTTCAAAAAGAAAAAAACAACAGCAAGAAAACTTAGAACACGAGATCAAAGACAGAGAGACAGTGGGAC
>CM060328.1:24412061-24414561 GCA_030674155.1 Stramonita haemastoma
AAAATAAAATGAAATAGAAAAATGACAACAGAAATTCAGAAAGCGAAAAAAAACAGAATTAGCATGCAAATATGCGCACAAAGAACGATAACAGAAATATTTACATATTGCACAAGTCAAGCAATATAGACAAAGAAGCATGAACATTTCATATAAAGAGTAGATCTACATACAGAAAAAGCGAGTAAAATGAAATGATCAACACGTTTTTGCTTGCGCATGGGTGCACACACACACACACACACACACACACCACACACACACACACACACACACACACACCACACACACACACACACACACACACACACACACACACAGACTATTCAGAAGTTCTGACTCAAAGGAAGAAAAAGAACGAAACAAATATAAATGAAAAACAGAAAGGAAGAAAGATTTTAAAAAGGAAACAAACAAAAAAAAAAGATTAAAAAAGGAATGAAATAAAGACAGGAAGAAAAAAGAAAGAAAGAAAGACCAATTGAAAAAGCACAAAGGAGTACAATAAATACTGTTATTCTTTCATCACCTTTACCTGCACTTCTCTGTTCTTTACCACCACCCTCCCTCCACCCTCCACAGCTTAAACAGAAAGAAAGAGAGTAAAGTAAAGAGAAATCGAAAGTAAAGAAAACAATACAAAGAAGCAGAAAGAAAGAGAGTAAAGAGAAATTGAAAGTAAAGAAAACAGTACAAAGAGGCAGAAAGAAAGAGAGTAAAGTAAAGAGAAATCGAAAGTAAAGAAAACGATACAAAGAAGCAGAAAGAAAGAGAGTAAAGAGAAATTGAAAGTAAAGAAAACAGTACAAAGAGGCAGAAAGAAAGAGAGTAAAGTAAAGAGAAATCGAAAGTAAAGAAAACAATACAAAGAGGCAGAAAGAGAGAGAGTAGAATAAAGAGAAATCGAAAGTAAAGAAAACAGTACAAAGAGGCAGAAAGAGAGAGAGTAGAATAAAGAGAAATCGAAAGTAAAGAAAACAATACAAAGAGGCAGAAAGAAAGAGAGTAAAGAGAAATCGAAAGTAAAGAAAACAGTACAAAGAGGCAGAAAGAGAGAGAGTAGAATAAAGAGAAATCGAAAGTAAAGAAAACGATACAAAGAGGCAGAAAGAAAGAGAGTAGAATAAAGAGAAATCGAAAGTAAAGAAAACAGTACAAAGAGGCAGAAAGAAAGAGAGTAAAGTAAAGAGAAATCGAAAGTAAAGAAAACAATACAAAGAGGCAGAAAGAAAGAAAGTAAAGTAAAGAGAAATCGAAAGTAAAGAAAACAATACAAAGAGGCAGAAAGAAAGAGAGTAAAGTAAAGAGAAATCGAAAGTAAAGAAAACAATACAAAGAGGCAGAAAGAAAGATAAAAAAAAGAAAGAAAGAAAGAGAGAAAGAGAAAATAAAGAGAACGATGCTAATAAAGAAAGTAAGTAAGAAAGAAAGAAAGAAAGCGAGACAGTAAAATAGATAAAGAGAAAGACAAGAGAGACAGAAAGAAAGATGACATTTTTTTTTAAAAAGATTAAAATAAAAAAAGAAAGGAAAAAAACAACACGACATACAGTCAGATAAAAAAATAAACAAAAGAGAGGAAGAAAGAAAACAAAACACCAAGAAAAAAAAGAGAACGAAAGTAAAATAGACAGAAAAGGACAGGCAAAAAGAGAAAAAAAGAGGACAAAAGAGAGAGAGAAAAAAAAGAAGCAAGAAAAGCAAGCAAGAAAACTAAGGAAAGAATGAACAGACATATAGAGCAACAGAAAAGGAAGAATGAGTGAATGAAAGAAGACAGAAAGAAAGACAAAACAAGAAAGAAAAAATATATTTAATGAATGAAGAAACACATGACATAAAGAAAGAAAGACATAAAAAACGAAAAACAAGAAAAAAAAAAAGCAAGAAACAAAGAACAAAATGGTAGAATTTGTCCCTACGTACCTATGTACCTACCCACCTACATACATACATACATACATACATACATACATACATACATACATACATACATACATACATACATACATACATACATACATACATACATACATACATACATACATACATACATACATACATACATACATGCAGACACACACACGCACACACACACACACACACACACACACACACACACACACACACACACACACACACACACACACACACACACACACACACACACACACACACACACACACACAAAAGCAAGCAAACCAACCAACCAACCAACCAACCAACAAACAAACAAACAAACAAACAAGCAAACATGCACACAGCTGTCATAATTAAACACCATCTCCGAAGTTGGAACACGGCTACCTTAACGGTAGTAGGCAAAAAAAATACCCAAACCCCAAACGGTAGCATACACACACCAAAAAAAAATGTATCTCACTCTTGATGATCCTGGAAGCTCTAGAGAGAGAACGGGGCACACACACAAAAGAAATTGGCTGCACTTTTCAGCAAGACCAACAAAAGAAAGCTATTATATACACTACCATTCATGTCA
>CM060328.1:24444561-24451037 GCA_030674155.1 Stramonita haemastoma
CATAAGTTTTTTTTTTTTTTTTGGGTGGGGAGCTGGTCTGCTTTTGTCATTAAAAAAAAAATAAAATGAAGGTTTCAGGGAATCTTTTCGAGACTTTGTTGTTGAACAATTTTTTTAATGGTCTATTTCTAAGTGTCAAATAGCTACATTTCAAACTTTCAGTATATAATAAAAACTGGCCCCCTTTCTTGCCAATATATCATTTATACTTTTGTTTGAGTTAATTAGCATATACAGACCATTTTTTTTAACACAACAGAGATATGAACTGTATTTGTATTTCCTCACGCGCGCGTACGCGTGGTGGTGGTGGTGGTGGTGGTGGTGGTGGTGGTGGTGGTGGTGGTGGTGGTGGTGGTGGTGGTGTGTGTGTGTGTGTGTGTGTGTGTGTGTGTGTGTGTGTGTGTGTGTGTGTGTGTGTGTGTGTGTGTGTGTGTGTGTGTGTGTGTTGAATGAATTCTGTTTAAACCAGCAATCCTCTATTATACAATCATACAATTGGTGTCTGGTTTTAGGTTTTTTAAAAAAAATATTACAGGGAAAATCCATTTCTATCTTTTCATTCCTCAGCTAGAGCTCTGAAGTTCACCAATGGCGAAACTATGTTTACACATGTCACCGTTTTGCCTACCACAAAAAAAGAAAGATGAAATAAAGAAAGAAGGAAAGAAAGAATGAACACACATATACAGACAAGCACCCCTTCCCCCAAAAAAAACTAACAACCCCCCCCCCCCAAATAACTCCCCCCCCCCCCCAAGATTTAAAGAAACGAAAAAGAACGGTCAAACAACAGACAAAAAAAAAGAAAGAAAAAAGAAAATAGAAAGAAAAAGATAAACAGACAAAAAAAAAACCACCATAACATAAACAAGCTAAGAAAATTAACTTTGCAAAAAAAAGCTTTCCAGTCTATTAAGTGATGTGCAGATTAGAGCTTAAAAACAAATAGGTAACACACACAAAAAAAATCCAATTAAAAGGAAGAACAGAGCAAACACATTAAACAAAAACAACCAAAAACACAGAAACTTTTTTGGGGAAAGAAAAGGAAATAAATGAAAAACAAAAGACAAAGATGTCTGCAGGAAAGTTCATGCAAGGTCTTCCAGTGGATGATCTAATTGCCTGTGAAGGCATTTCTGTCTGCTGTTTCTGGGATTTAAGGGATTCTAGTCATACTTCCATCGTTAATATTCATGCTGTTTTGGGAATGATCTCTTCTCACCTTGATCTATCCAACCCTCATCCTTATAAGGCAAACAGACAGACAGACAGACAGACACACACACACACATACACACACACGCGCGCGCGTGCGCGCGCCACACACACACACACACACTACACACACACACACGTACACACACACACCACGTACACACACCACACAACACACACACACAACACACACACACACACACAAAACACCCACACACAACACACACACACACACACACACACACACACACACACACACACACACACGCGCGCGCGCACCGCACGCACACACCACATAAGAACGCACACACATATACATACATGCATCCATAACTTTTTTTTTTTTTCATTTTTTATGTCCCCTGTTTTCCCTCCAACTGTCTGTTTGTCTGGCTGCCTGCCTGTTTGTCTGTCTGTCTGTCTCACGGTCTCTCTGTCCTGTCTCACGGTCTCTCAGTCTGTCTGTCTGTCTTTAAAAATTTTTTTTTATATAATTTCTTTCATATCGAGGATAATGGGATAAGCACTCGTGTGCTTTTTTTTTTTTTACATCCAGTCCCCGTATGTATGCAGTTTTGTCATTGTCATCTGTCTGTCTTTGTGCCTCTGGTTTTCTCTGTCTCTGTCTAACTGTCCGTCTGTCTCTCTCTATGACTTACATTTTGTCTTAAGTTATCCCCCTTTAAAAACAGTAGACAAAAATACATGCCAGCAAAATATACCAACCAGCCTGATGCATTCAGACTCTGTTTGCTCCTAGCATGTAATAATCCTACTATCATTAGAAATTTAGCTTTATAATTATTGACATAAAGCCTTTAAAATAAAATATAATTATTATGTTGTCTTGAGGTCGTGTTTTTTAACTTGTGGATTGGTTTGGATTTGTTTGTCTCAGCTGTGCTTCACCCTGTATTCCTATCAGTATTCACTGTATTGATCAGCAACCCCTTTCATGTATGGGTCAATGGCCTTTTATGCATAAATTCATAGTTCAGGGTTCTCTCTGACTGTCTGTCTGCCTTTCTGGTTGTTTGTCTGTCTGTCTCTCTCTCTCTGCCTCTGTCTGTCTGTCCGTCTCTCTGTGTCTGTCTGTCTGTCTGTCTCGTCTGTCTGTCTCGTCTCTGGCCTCTGTCTTCTGTCTGTCTGTCTCTCTACTCTGTCTCTCTGCCTCTGTTCTTCTCTGCTCTGTCTCTCTGACTCTGTCTCTCTGCCTCTGTCTTTGTCCGTCTCTCTGTCTGTCTCTGTCTGTCTCTGCCTCTGTCTCTCTGTCTTTCTGTCTCTGTCTGTCTCTGTCTTTCTCTGTGACATGTGTGTGGGAGGTAAGGAGGAGGAAACAAGGGCAAGAAAAGTGTAGGCATGGAACAATAGGAACATGTCAATCAATACATAAAGAAAAAAAAATTTCACCCTTCCCCAAACAGCAAAAACCTTGTAAACAGTTTCACCGACACATGAGAAGAAGGCAACAGAAAAGACATCCATCCCATCAAGTGGAGTGGTTCTATTGCCCGTATCTCCATGGCAAATGCCTGTCGGGTCATTGTCAGTGCTGACACTCTGGCACAGTGCCAGACTTCTGTCAGAATGATGCAAGAAGCGGGTTGTGAGTGGGTTATAAAAAAAACCGATGTTAATTTTGATTGCTAATAAAGACATTGTGAGGCCATACAATAATAGTTGTAGCGGTGTGGTGTGACGATGGTGTATAGAAAGATCAACAGAGAAAGTTTGGGTACGTCTGTGTATAGATCAAGACATGCCCATGCATAGTAGATATATTAAAGCATGCACTAGCCCATGAACGTGCACATGCACACAGACACACACACAGACACACACACAGACACACACACACACACACATACAAACATACACACACACATGCATACACACCACACACACACAAACACACGCACACATACAAGTGCTCACACTAGTTGCTTTTAATCTTCTTTAAAATGTGTTTCTTGTTTCTGCTTCTCTATGCCTCTGTCTATCTGTTTGTCTGTCTGTCTGTCCGTCTGTCTATCTGCCTATATTTCTGTCTGTCTGTCAATCTGCCGATACCTCTGTCTGTCTGTCTGTCCCTCTCTATCTTTCTGTCTCTCCACATTCTACCCCCCTCCTCTCTCTCTGTCTCTGAATAATAAGCATATAACAATGACAACATGCCATTCAATATATACAAGAAACTTTTTTTTTAAACCAGGAAAACCCTGTAAGCTATTTGAGAGACACTCTGGAGGAACAAAATAGCAAAGACATCCATCCTATCAAGGGTAGTGGTTCTATTGCCCCGTATCTCCAAGGCAAATGCCTGTCGGGTGATTGTCAGTGCTGACACTCTTGGCACAGTGCCAGACTCCTGTCAGAATGATGCAAGAAGGGGGTTATGAGTGTAATAAAGTGATGCTAATTTTGATTGCTAATAAAGACATTTTGAAGTCATAAGATAATAATAATTGGGGTGGTGTGACGATGGTGTATAGAAAGATTGACAGAGAAGGTTTGCGTACATCTGTGTATGTGTGAAAACATGAATTACATGATAGAGATGTTAATACAGTCACTTGCAAATGTACGCACACAGGCACGGACGCACGCACAAAATATACACACATCTACGAACACAACACACTTACACACATACACATAGACATACACACTCACACCCAAACACACTCATACACATACACACATACACACAGAGACACACAGACACGCGCACACACACATATACACATGCACACACATGTATCTGTATTATACCATGAAACTACATCCTGTGTAGAACTATGAATAATGATATAAATATGCAAAGTGTGAACACAGGATTTTAAAAGGCTATGAAAAATAATGAAAAGGAAGATAATAGCAAAAAAAACCCAACAGTGTTACGAAGAAAAAGAAAGACCCCCCCCCCAGCAACCAAGATCTCAGCAGAAAATCCAAGGCCTCTTTAATCGATGGGCTAACTGCCATGTGAGGGCATGTCTGTCTCCTGCATCCAGATTCTGGCGGCTTCCATCACACTTGACTCCCAATGTTAATATTCATGATTTTTTGGGAATGATCTATGATTATCCCCTTGATTTGTCTAACCTTCTCGTAAGGAAGCAAACAGATACACAGACTTGCACACACATGTGACGTGATACAAACGCGCGGCACGCACACACGCACAAACACTACACACACACAACACATACTACACACACACACACCAACACCACACACACAACACATTACACACAAACAAAACACACACATCACACACACCACCACACACACCACACACACACACACACTCGTAGCGAAGCACAACAGATACAATGATTGCCACACTTAAGACGTTGTTTTCGTTCGGTGGCATCCCTCCTCGCCAGCATTGACTTCTACACACATACTCTACACCCGAGGGACTGGAGTACAAAAAGCACAAGAGAAATGCTAACATACACACATAAAAAACATCATCAATCACACACAACAACAATATCACACAAAACAAGTCAAAGTCATGTAACATCAAGACACATCAAGATCATCAATAAATAATTTGTACATCCTCTCTCTCTCATCCTCTGTCTGGTGTCTCTCCCTATCTCATGCATGTGTGTGGAGTTCGGGAAGCATGGAAAAGAAATGTAGACATACAACTAAAAACATGTCATCAGTCACAAGAAATATTCACTCGAAAAGATCAAAGTCATGTAGCTATTTAGAGACACACAGGGACGAAATAGAAAGACACCTGCCCATCAAGTGGAGTGGTGTTTGACCCGTCTCAAGAAAGCTGTCGGTGATTGTCATGCTGACACTCTGGCACAGTGCAGACATCTGTCAGAATTGATGCAAGAAGCGGGTTGGGGGGGGGGGGGTAATAAAGCGATGCTAGTATTGCATTAATAAAGGCATTGTCACACATTACAAATTGTTTGTGGATTGCAAGGCTATAAATACAAAACAGGAGAGGAAAGTGTATGCACATCAGTTTAGGGGGTAAAGAAATGCTCATCATGGCATATAATGTTAGTGGACACACACACACACACTCACACAGCTAATATGATTTTACTGTGGCTTTAATGTAATTGCTTTGGTCATAAACAATCCCCTAGAGCATCACCGAAATATTGGAAAGTTTGAATGTATTGTTGTTGTCTCTTTTTGCATAACTCTCTCCTACTCCTCTCTCTCTCTCTTCTCTCTCTCTCTCTCTCTCTCTCTCTCCTTCTTCTCTCTCTCTCTCTCTCTTCCTCTCTCTCTCTCTCTCTCTTCTTTTCTCTCTGTATAATATATATATATATTATATATATATATATAATATATATATATATATATATAATATATATATATATATATATACATGTCAATCACTCTACACAAGAAATATTTACACACACACACACGGAAAAAAAAATCAAAGCCATCATAAGCAATTTCATTGACACATTGGAAGAAGACAATAGCAAAGACATCCATCCCATCAAGTGGAGTGGTTCTATTGCCCCGTATCTCCAAGGCAAATGCCTGTCGGATGATTGTCAGTGCTGACACTCTGGCACAGTGCCAGACTTCTGTCAGAATGGTGCAAGAAGAGGGTTGCGATGGGGTAAAAAAAGCGATGTTAATTTTGATTGCTAATAAAGACATTGTAAGGCCATACGATAATAGTTGTAGCTGTGGACGATGGTGTATACAAAGATCAAGAGAGCAAGGGAAGGGAAGAGGGAGGGTAGGGAGAAAGAGAGAGAGAGAAAGGGAGGGGGAAAGAGAGAGAGGGAGGGGGAAAGAGAGGGAGAGAAGAGAGAAGACTGACACAGTTTTATTGCCCAGACAGACAGACCGACAGACAGACAAAGAGAAGACAAAGAGAGAGAGAGAGAGGAGGAGGGAGGAGGGAAGAGAAGAGAGAGAGGAAGAGAGAAGAGAGAGAAGAGACAGAGACAGAGAGAGACAAGAACAAGAGAACAGAGACACAGAGACAAAAGAACAAGAAAAGACAAACAACAACGAAGAAAAAAACCATAGACAGAGTAGAGGACAGGGAGGCAAAGAGATGCAAAGAGAAAGGAAGACGATAATTATTTTTCACAAGTTCACGAAATAAATATCACAATGATAAAAAGCAAATCTTAGAATGAAATTCATCCACCTTGATTCATGATATACTTGTGCACGTTCAAAGATTCAGCACTGCCACACCATGCAATATTTGCTGTTTCTCGGAAAGTTAGATAGCTAAATTT
>CM060328.1:24451137-24453637 GCA_030674155.1 Stramonita haemastoma
AAGAGAAATCGAAAGTAAAAAAACAATACAAAGGGGCAGAAAGAAAGAGAGTAGAGTAAAGAGAAATCGAAAGTAAAGAAAACAGTACAAAGAGGCAGAAAGAAAGAGAGTAGAGTAAAGAGAAATCAAAAGGAAAGAAAACAATACAAAGAGGCAGAAAGAAAGAGAGTGAAGTAAAGAGAAATCGAAAGTAAAGAAAACAATACAAAGAGGCAGAAAGAAAGAAAGACAGTAAAGAGAAATCGAAAGTAAAGAAAACAATACAAAGAGGCAGAAAGAAAGAAAGAGAGTAAAGAGAAATCGAAAGTAAAGAAAACAATACAAAGAGGCAGAAAGAAAGAGAGTAAAGAGAAATCGAGAGTAAAGAAAACAATACAAAGAGGCAGAAAGAAAGATAAAAAAAGAAAGAAAGCAAGAGAAAATAAAAAGAACGATGTTAATAAAGAAAGTAAGAAAGAAAGAAAGTGAGACAGTAAAATAGAAAAAGAGAAAGACAGAGAGACAGAAAGAAAGATGAAAAGAAAGAAGAAAAAAAAACGAAGATTAAAATAAAAAAGGGTTAAAATCAAAAAAAGAAAAAAAAGCAACACGACATGCAGTCAGATAAAAGAAAGAAACAAAAGAGTGGAAGAAAGAAAACAAAATACTAAGAAAAAAAAGGACCAGAATAAAAGTTTAAAAAAAAGACAGAAAAGGACAGGCAAAAAGAGAAAAAAGAAGACAAAAGAGAGAAAGAAGAAACAGAAAAAAGAAGTAAGGAAAGAGAGCAAGAAAATTAAAGAATGAATGAACAGACAGATAGAGTAACAGAAAAGGAATAATGGTTGAATGAAAGAAGACAGAAAGAAGGAAAATAGTTAGTTAATGAATAAACAAATTTGTTTTTTAATGACATAAAGAAAGAAAGACATAAGAAACCACACACACACACACACACGCACGCACGCACGCACACACACACACACACACACACACACACACACACACACACACACACACACACACACACAAACACAACACACACACACACACACACAACACCACACCACCACACCACACCACACAAACCACAAGAAAAGAAAAGAATGAAAGACAGCTAGACTTATAAATACAAAAACAAGAAAGAAGAAAGAAAGAAAATGAAAAAGTGACAGAAAGAAAGAAAGGAACCCCCCCCAAAAAAAAAAAAACAATAAAGAAAAAAGAGCCTCAGCGCAGGGTAGGTAAGGAAACCATCGAATGTAGACAATAACTTTGTCCGACTGCCAGTCTGCAATTGTCCTTTGATTTTTTTTTTTCTTCATCTCTTTTTTAAGTGCTTCCTCGCCAGTTAGGCCTATGTCACAAGGACATTCCACACCATTTCATTTCATTTCATTTCAGGGTCTTTTACAGCCATACCGACCACACAGGCTATACCAGCCTGTCACCTTATTTAATTTCAGCAATTCCAGTGGCAGTAAGACTCATCTTGAGCTTGTCAAACTTTAAATATGTCAGGCGAAAAACCAAGGTGTGTATTTCTATCTGCCCTTAAGAGAAAAAAAAATCGTCATTCTACTAGAAAACTAGGCTTAGCATGTTAATTCGAGCCTTGGACAATACTCACACACTGGCAGATAGAAAGAAAGACACACAGAAAGACACACACGCAGACGTAGAGATAGAGGGATGGACAGATAAACGAACTGAATGATAGGCCATTATGTGCGTTTAGAATATCATATGATAAATTTGAAAGAAAGAAAAAACACACACACACACACACACACACACACACACACACACACACACACACACACACACACACACACACACACACACACACACACACAAACACACACACACAAGCAAGCAAATAAACAAACAGACATACACACAGCTGTCATAATTAGATACCATCTCCGAAGTCGGAACACACGGCTACCTTATCCATAGGCAAAAAGAAAAGACCCCAAACCAAAAAATAATGGTCGTATACACCAAAAAAAGTATCTCACTCTTGATGATCTTCGAAGCTCTAGACAGAGAACGGAGCACAAAAAAAAGAAGAAAAAAAATGGCTGCACTTTTCGGCAAGACCAACAAAAGAAAGCTATTATACACTACCATTCATACCAGCCTCTGGACCTTTGTCCGTCTGTCTCCCTGATGTTCATAGGGTCTTTTCTTCTCGAGTCTGTTGTCTACCCCTACTGTTCTCTGCAGACTGATGTCAATGCTTTTGCACATCAGTAGACTGTCAAAATAGTAGATGTCCATAACTGGAGGGATTTCTTTCTTTGTAGTGATAGGTAGATAGCTCGCTAGCTGCTGCGCCTTGTTGCATTGTCAGAAAGGTAGACTTCATTTCCTGACTGGAATCATCATTCTTATTTTCGTTCGTCTTTATTGTTATTGTTCTTGTTGTTCTTGATGTTGTTCTTGATCTTGTTGTTGATCTTGGTCTTGATCTTGTTCTTGATCTTCTTGTTGTTCTTCATCATCTTCTTCTTCTTGT
>CM060328.1:24461137-24466137 GCA_030674155.1 Stramonita haemastoma
TTTTTTTTTTAACTCTGCTCTCTATCTCATCTTTTTTATAGCACCATTACCACCACCACCACCACAACCATCACCACCACTATCGCCACCATCACCACAGTAACATCAGAAGTAGCAACAGCAGCAGCAGCAGCAGAAGAGCAGCACCAGTAGCAACAACTAGTAGCAGTAGCAACAGCAGAAGGAGAAGTAGAAGTAGCAGTAGTAGCAGCAGTAGTAGAAGTAGCAGTAGCAGCAGTAGGAGAAGTAGAAGAAACAGTAGCAGCAGCAGTAGGAGAAGTAGCAGTAGCAGCAGCAGCAGTAGCAGCAGTAGGAGAAGTAGAAGTAGCAGTAGCAGCAGCAGTAGCAGTAGTAGCAGCAACAGTAGGTGAAGTAGCAGTAGCAACAGTAGCAGTAGCAGTAGGAGAAGCAGCAGTAGCAGTAGGAGAAGTAGCAGTAGTAGCAGTAGCAGTAGCAGCAGCAGTAGGAGAAATAGAAGTAGCAGTAGCAGCAGCAGTAGGATAAGTAGCAGTAGCAGCAGTAGCAGTAGCAGCAGCAGCAGTAGCAGTAGAAGAAGCAGTAGGAGAAGCAGCAATAGCAGCAGTAGCAGCAGAAGTAGCAGCAGCAGTAGAGATGTTGTTGTCTCTCTGTCTTTGTCTCTCTCCCCTCTTCCCCCCCTCCCTCTCTCTTTCTCCATGTGTCTCTGTCTGTCTGTTTCTCACTCCCTCTATGTCTCTGTCTCTTTTTGTCTCTCCATCTCTCCCTCTCTCTAGACTCTCACTCCTTCTCTGTCTCTGTCTCCCCTCTCCCCCTCACTTTTTTCTGCCTGTGTCTCTGTCTGTCTGTCTATCTGTATCTGTCTCTGTCTGTCTGTCTGTCTCTGTTTCTCTCTCTTAGTCTCTGTCTTTGTACGTGTGTGCGTGCAACCGCGTGCATGTGTGTGTTTGTGTGTGTGTGTGTGTGTATGTGTGTGTGTGTGTGTGTGTGTGTGTGTGTGTGTGTGTGTGTGTGTGTGTGTGTGTGTGTGTGTGTGTGTGTGCGCGTATGTGTATAAACAGACAGATAGGTGAAAGACACAAATGAAAAAGGTTCAGAGGTTGGAGACAACACAATTATTCTTCTGCTACCGCCCATGACAGATTGTAGAGTGAGGTCAGAATGAGGTCAGAGAGAGAGAGAGAGAGAGAGAGAGAGAGAGAGAGAGAGAGAGAGAGAGAGAGAGAGAGAGAGAGAGAGAGAGAGAGAGAGAGAGAGAGAGAGAGAGAGAGAGGAGAGAGAGAGAGAGAGAGAGAGAGAGACAGACAGACAGACAGACAGACAGACAGACAGACAGACAGACAGACAGACAGACAGGCAGACAGACAGACAGACAGACAGATAGACAGATAGCAGATAGTGACATAGAGAAAGAGAGAGAGATGCATACATTTCATTAAAAAATGCACACATTCATACATACATCGGTAGGTATCCATCAGTCTTGGAAAACTATAGAGTTGCCCTCTAGGATCTAGAGTGCAAAGCTTGGGTAAGTAAATATGGCGGACAAGACATGGGCAATTTTGACACTTTAAATCCTGATGACTACAAGGATAATAACTTACTACCCCTAACTACCTCCCCTCCATATTGCTCTCTTCACCCCCTTCATATACCCCACCACCCTGTTTCCTCTATTTTCCCCTCTCCTCCATATCTCCCTTCCCCCCCCCCTCCTCAGCCTACCTATTCCCATCCCCTCACCAACTCTGAATTTAAAAGAAAAGGATAATAATGGAAAAAAACACAAACAATAACAATATCGGAAGATAGACAACATATGTCCTCCAAAGATTGAAGGATTAGAAGTTGGGAGGGTGGGCGAACTCCATAGAGATCTGCAATTCTTAACTCACAGCTTAGATTGATGCTTTTATAGTTTTACAACATATCATTAAAGTAACAATTCCAAACTTTAAAGTTGTCTTTTCTTATATCTGTGCAGATTGTTTTTTTTAAAAAAAGCTTCCTCTAAAATATTTTGTTTAACCACGTCCTTATTTCAGACAGGTGAACAGCACAGTCTTTAATTTCATATAAAAATTGCTGCTTCATTTCCATTACATACAGACTTTTCTCAGCACTTCTGAGCGACTTCAAACAATAACAAGGAATATAACTGTTTATGAGAGCCTTTGAAGGGGAGGGAATGTTGAATGTTTTATCATGCACATAGAATTTGTCGAAAATACAGTTGAGCAACGCCCATATATATATATATATATATATATATATATATATATATATATATATATATATATATATATATATATATATATATATATATATATACATATATATAAAATATATATATATTATATATATTATGATTAAGATAATTTAGGCTATCTTTATGAATGTGGGGAAATGTTACATTGTATGCAGATTGTATGTAAAATTGTGTTTGATATATTGAGGTTTTCTTTTAATTTTTTTTTTTTTTTTACCTAATTGACCAGAAATGCGAGTAGTTGATCACATAAATACCTAAGTGATTAAGTTGGCTACCAGGTTTCACTGTTGTGTGTATACATTACATATTTCTTCATGTTTATTTTTTCATTTTTCATGAGGGTTTGGTGTGAAGATACCTCTGGCTTATCTAATTACCTTTCATAAAACATTCGAGTTCTCTCTCTCTCTCTCTCTCTCTCTCTCTCTCTCTCTCTCTCTCTCTCTCTCTCTCTCTCTCTCTCTCTCTCTCTCTCTCTCTCTCTCTCTCTCTCTCTCTCTCTCTCTCTCTCTCTGTACATTCAATGTTATGTCCTTTCTCTTTCTCCCTGTTCTTCTGTCTGTCGTCACTTCCCATCCTCCTCAGGTTATCATCTTTCTTTCTGTCGCTGTCCACACATCTTGTCCAAAATGTCACACCAAGAGGCCCACATCTTCAGCACGTCGGGGTTAGATAGAACGTGACCACAGACAGTGTGTGTGTGTGTGTGTGTGTGTGTGTGTGTGTGTGTGTGTGTGTGTGTGTGTGTGTGTGTGTGTGTGTGTGTGTTTTGTGTATGTGTGTGTGTGTGTGTGTGCATTATGTGTGTGTATGTGTGAGTGTGTGTGTGGTGTGTGTGTGTTGTGTGTGTGGAGAGAGAGAGAGAGAGAGAGAGAGAGAGAGAGAGAGAGAGAGAGAGAGAGAGAGAGAGAGAGAGAGAGAGAGAGAGAGAGAGAGAGAGAGAGAGAGAGAGAATGTAAATGTGTGTATGTGTGAGTTGTGAGTGTGTGTGTATGTGTGTGTATGTGTGTGTGAGTGTGCGTTAATGTATGTGTGCGTACGTGCGTTCGTGTGTGTGTGTGTGTGTGTGTGTGTGTGTGTGTGTGTGTGTGTGTGTGTGTGTGTGTGTGCATGCGCGCGTGCGCGCGTCTAGCACGCGTGTGTGTATAACAATGGGTGAAGGCAAAGCTGTACACACAGAGGGGATAGAAGACAATGTGTACACTGAGTGGTTCTCCTACTCTGGTGATGCTGGCTTGCCTGCTAGCTGGCTTCTTCCTTCCCTGAAGTGGCGTGGTGTGTGCTTTGTCTCTCTGTGTGAGGGTTTTTGTTATGGTCAGTGAAAGGATGAGCTGATAGTGACAGTGGTCGTTTGCATAAGGTCTGATCTGTCTGTATAGCTCTGTATCTGTTTGCATAAGGTCTATTCTGTTTGTATAGCTCTGTATCTGTTTGCATAGCTGTGTATCTGTCTGTATAGCTTTTGTATCCCTCTGTATGGCTTTATATCTGACTGCATAGCTCTGTATCTGTCTTCTTCTTTGTCTTTCTGTGATGGTGTCTTTATGTGCTACTCTAGCACTGTTTAGTATTTTTTTAAAATCTAGTCCTGTCTGCATGACTAAATGTGTGTTTGCGTAAGTGTACGCGCGCGCACGTGCGTGTGTGCGCGTGCGCGTGCGTGCGTATGTTTGTGTGTGTGTGTGCGCATATATATATAGCATCATTGCATTTTGTCTTCCCCTTCTCATGTGAGCCAGTCGCCTTACATGAATAAGCCATCTGAAGTCTAAAGTCTTGCTGCTTTTCCCGCCCCATCCACCCCCACCATCCCACCCCAACCAGGCACCCCCTCCCACCTCCATCATTTTTCTTCCATCTTCCACCTGCCCTAACTTTGAGAGTGTCATCTCCTCTCTTTTTTCCTAACAGACAACTCAGCAAAATCACAGCTAAAAATCTCCATTCTGGGCACGTACAGTTGAGAGCAAACGTGACCAAAGTGTGTCTGCCTGTCCTAAAATGTGTAGAGAAAAACAAAATGTAAAGAACGTCAATGGAAGACAATATATACAGACCGTTTTCTTCTGCTTTTAAGCCAGCTTTTGGATTGGCGGTCTAGAAGTAACACACCTACCCAGGAAGCAAAAGGTTCAGGTTTTGAAATGTGTAGTGGCTTGATAGGTGGCCATTTGCGCGCCTTGGTTTCAGTACAGTTCCCTCCAGTTCACCCAGCTGTAAATGGGTACCTGCCCTCTTCAGGGTCATGGAAGATAAAGCAGCGAAGAAGAAGAGATGGGCGCCGCCCTCAACATGCTGTTCCCTAAAGAAGCTGAGGAGGTCTCTGACGCCTCGCTCCCCTACGACCACACAGGTTAAGGGACACCTTTGCCTTTTACCTTAGTGGTTTGATCCACGTTTGCGCCCAGAGCTTTCCACCCATCCATCCACTACACCATGAGTGGTGGTCTGGGTGTTTGTTTTATCCAGGTGAGACGATAAACCGAGGTCCCGTGTGCAGCAACAAAATTAGCATAAGTAAAAGAACCCATGGAAGGAGAAGAGTTGTCCCTAGAAAAAAAAATATGTTGAAAAAGCCATTCTGAAAGGAAAAAAAATAAACATAATAATTATGCAAAGAGAAAAAGGAAAAAAAAACAACAACTAATGAGTAGCGATGCTCTTGTGCTTGTGTATGTGTCAATGTGCGTCTATGTCTATATCCATGTGTGTCTGTGTCTGCATCATTGTAACTTTGTGCGTGTGTGCG
>CM060328.1:24489653-24492153 GCA_030674155.1 Stramonita haemastoma
CTCAGCTTAAAAAAAAAAAATTTTAAGAGAATTTAAAAAATTTGAAGAGAGGAAGAATTGCAAAGGGAAAAATTGGAAAAAAACAAAATTTGGGGAAGATTGCATGAAAAAAGGGGAAAGCAAAAAAAAAAAATAAGAAAAAAATAAAGAGAAGAATTGCAAAAGAAGAAGAAGATTTTTAATTTGATTTGAATTTGAATTTAAATTTTGAAGAAAGAAGAAGAAGAAAAGAAAAGAAGAAGAAAAAAAAGAAGAAGAAGAAAAAAAAAGAAGAAGAAGAAGAAGAAAAAAAAAAAAAAAAAAAAAAAAAAGGGAAAAAAAAAAAGAAAAAACAAAACAAAAAAAAAAAAAAAAAAAAAAAAAAAATTAAAAAATAAAAAAAAAACCAAAAAACAACAAAAAACAACAACAAAACAAAAAAAACAACAACGAAAAAACAAAACAACAAACAACACATTACAAAAGAACACCTCAAAAAATAGAAATAACGATTTACAATTTTTTCCCCACCAAAGTCAAAATATGCTGAACCTGAATAAATTGTCGACGCTTAATGGCAGCGAAACACATTTCACACATTTTAAGCAAGAACGTATTGCTGCGAGCCTTTGACAAAAAGAAATAGAAAATTAAATAACAGACAATAAAAAGTTGCGCTCTGAGCGTTCCACGACAAAAAAAAAAAAAGTTTTTTCTTTTAAAAACTTATAAAACATAGCAGGAGCAAACAAGGGAGACAAACTGTTGGTATTGCAGGTGACGTCATAACTACTCACTTCATGATGGGTGACATATATGTCATGCTTGTATACAATTTGATGGCGATTCCCTGGCTTTCTTGGGGACAGGATAGCTCAGTGGTCAGAGCACTCACTTTCCCAAGCCAGTGTTAGGCAGCATCGAGCGTGGTTACCGTTGGATGGGTGACGTTTGCGCCCTTGGCTTTACAATCCCCGAGTTCACCCAGCTGTAAAAGGTACCTGCCCTCTTTAGGGACAGGGGAGGTAAAGCAGCGAAGGAGAGGAGATGGGCGCCGCCGTCAATGTGCTGGCCCCTGGAGAAGCTGAGGTCTCTGATGCCTCGTTTCCCTACGACCCACTTAGGTTATGGGACACCTTTAGCCTTTTTTTTGCCTTTACCCTGGCTTTAGGAAGTAGCAGGTTTGTTTGTTTGTTTATTAGTCTTGTTTGCTCGTTTTTTGTGTGTTTTATAAGGGCTTTGATTTGTGAGCTTTACAAGGTTCAGCGCTATGTAAATCCCATAAATATAATATATAATACTATAATAATATATAATATAATATAATAATAATAATAATATATAACAACTACTACTACTACTACTACTACTACTACTACAACTACTACTACTACTACTATATATACTGACTGATGATGATGATGATGATGATGATGATGGTGATGATGATGATGATGATGATGAATATATGAATGATGATAATAATATAATAATAATAATAATAAATAATAATGATAATAACAACAACAACAACAACAACAACAACAACCTTAATCATCATCATCATCATCATCATCATCATCATCATCATCATCATCATCATCATCATCATCATCATCATCACCCCCATATTGTGAAGATCTCATAAAATCCTTTAGATGACAGTATAACCATGTTTTTTGTTCGTAAACGCGTTCAGAACATCCAGTACACAAGTTAAAACCCGTTCTACCTTTCAGAAGAGTAGTCCATTTTGTTCAAGTTGGAAACAAGATAACAACATTGAGTAAACCGCATGCACACGGGAGATGACCATAAAGAAAACCTATTAGTGTTTGTTCATTGCTCTTGAAATAAACGAATAGGTTTTCTTTTCGTTCCACAGCCAGAGCTCCGATGTTGACCAATGCAGAACATCTTGCGCACAGTTAAATCCTGTTCCGCTTTTCGTAAGAGTAGGCCATTTGTGTGCCGGTGGGAACAGATGACAAATTTACAAAACTGCATACACACAGGGACTAGGATGTAAAAAAAATCACACGAGTGCTTATTCCATTATCCTCGATAGAAAACATACATATTGCGTGTGAGACTGTTTTCACCCATCATTATGGTAGCCACATTCCAACTTCGAGGAGAAATTAAATCAACACACGGTCTTTCTAAAACCCCTTTACAGGGGAAGGAGAAGAAGGAGAAAGCAAGGGGAAGATGATGGAGAATGGGGGAGGGGAATAAAACTGGGAGAGGGAGAGGAGTGGTGAAGGAAGGGAGGGGTAGTAGTTTACATGCAAGCCAAATCGGACATGTGACAGCATCTGTCTTTCTTTCTGTTGCAGCTTATTGCATCTGTGGCAGATCTGGCGACGTCAGACCTCAAGGTCTCTTGCTGATCTCTCTACCCCCCAAAATCTCCAACAATCCTCCAACTCCCATCCACCCCCCACCCCACCATCCACTCCCTTTCTACACTGCTGCTCTCCTCCCTCGTCCCCTTCATTCTGTCTTTTTCATTTATTCT
>CM060328.1:24497153-24502153 GCA_030674155.1 Stramonita haemastoma
TCTCTCTCTCTCTCCTCCTCTCTCTCCTCTCTCTCTCTCCTCCCTCTCTCCTCTTCTCTCTCTCTCTCTCTCTCTCTCTCTCTCTCTCTCTCTCTCTTCTCTCTTTCTCATTCTCTCCTATCTCATCTTCATCTCTATCTCTCATTCTCTTTCCGGTCTCTGTCTTTCATGTTTCTCTCTCTCTATCTTCTATTGCCTGCTCTGTCTCTTCTGTCTGTCTGTCGTCTCTCTCTTCTTCTGTCTGTCTCTGTCTCTGTCTCTTCTCTCTTTCTGTCTCTCTTTCTTTCTTATCTTCTGTCTTCTGTCTGTCTGTCTGTCTGTCCTCTGTCTGTCTGTCTGTCTGTCTCTTTTCTTTCTGTCTGCGTCTGTCTGTCTGTCTGTCTGTCTCTCTGCTCTGTCCTGTCTTCTTCTCTCTCTCTCTTTTCCTCTCTCTCCTCTCTCCTCTCTCTTCTCTCTCTCTCTCTCTTTATCTCTGTGTCAGGTTTACAACAAGTTTGAAATGGATATCGACCTAGTAAACTTTTCCACTCTCGCGCTATTAATTTCTCTTTTTTTTAAGGCATGGTTTTAGGACGACCGGCTTAATACAAAGTCGAAACACAATTTCTGTGTTACAGCACGTTAAGTCAACATTGTGAATGTTATCATATCCATACCACAATGTCAGCATAGAGAAATAAAGAAACAAATAAGCACAAACATATAGCAACGAAATGTGTGGGTTTTTTTTTTATAGTGCTTTGAATGTTTCATAGCATCACGCTAGTTTTTTGTTTGTTATTCTAACGAAAAAACAAACGAAACGAACGAACGAACGAACGATGAATGAATGAATGAATGAATGAATGAATGAATGAATGAATGATGGATGATGAATGAATGAATGAATGAATGAATGAATGAATAATAACTGAACGAATGATGACTGACTGACTAACTGACTGACTGACTGACTAACTGACTGACTGACTGACTGACTGACTGACTGACTGACTGACTGATGACTGACTGACTGACTGACTGAATGAATGAATGAATGAATAAATGAAGGAAGGAGGTGAGGAAGGAAGGAAGGAAGGAAGAAAGGAAAGGATAATAGAGAAATGGAGCAAACATGTAAACACGAACATGAATGATGAGTAAATAATCAAATAATACATAAGCGATAAATAAACCAATAAAATGAATAAATAAATAGGGTAATAGATAGAGATAGATAGATAGATAGATAGATAGAATAGATAGATAGATAGATAGATAGATAGATAGATAATACATAGATTAAATAGATAAATACATAAATAAATAAATAAATAAATAAATAAATAAATAAATAAATAAAATAAATAAATAAATTAATAAATAAATACCAATATTAGTGTGAACAAACAGGGGGAAAATAGAGAAAACAGATGTGTGTGCGTGCATGTGTTTTTTGTTTGTTTGTTTATTTGTGTATGTGTTGTGTTTATTTATTTATTTGTATTGATTCTTTTTTATTCTTTATATCGATGATAATGGAATAAGCACTGATGTGCTTCTTACATCCAGTCCCCGTGTGTATGCAGTTTTGTAAATCTTGTCATCTGTTCCCACCGGCACACGATGGCCTACTCTTACGAAAAACGAACAAGATTTAACGTGTGCGCAAGCTGTTCTGAGTGCGTTGCATACAGGGCCTCGGCTTAAAGTCTCATACGAAGGACTGTGTGTGTGTGTGTGTGTGTGTGTGTGTGTGTGTGTGTGTGTGTGTGTGTGTGTGTGTGTGTGTGTGTGTGTGTGTGAGTGAGGAGAGAGAGAGAGAGAGAGAGAGAGAGAGAGAAGAGAGAGAGAGAAGAGAGAGAGAGAGAGAGAGTGTGTGTGTGTGTGGTTGTGTGTGTGTGTGTGTGTGTATGTGTGTTGTTGTGTGTGTTGTTGTGAGTGTGTGTGTGTGTGCATGTGTGTGTGCGTGCGTGCCCGCGCGCGCGTGTGCGTGCGAGCCCGTACGCGTGCTCGCTGGTGTGTATGTATGTGTACGATCCAAACTGTTTTCTTACTTTTGGTACATACCATAGATACGAGCGTTGTCCCAAAACTAAGGGTATTTGCCTGTATAAAGTGTCTGGAATGTGAGAAATTGCAAAGCTATAATTGCTAGGTATATTTTATTTTTTTGTTTGGCATTTGGAGGGTTGAGAAAAATTGGGTCTGACATTGTATGCAGACACCCCATTCACAAGATGCGTAGGCCCTTCGTTGAATAAATCATTTTTATTATCTGCTCTGTTCTGTTCTGTTCTGTTCTGTTCTGTTCTGTTCTGTTCTGTTCTGTTCTGTTCTGTTCTGTTCTTTTCTTTCTTTTCTTTCTTTCTTTTCTTCTTTCTTTCTTTCTTTCTTTCTTTCTTTCTTTTCTTTCTTTCTTTCTTTCTTTCTTTCTTTCTTTCTTTCTTTCTTTCTTTCTTTCTTCTTTCTTTCTGTCTTTCTTTCTGTTTCTGTCTTTCTTTCTTTCTGTTCTTTCTTCTTTCTGTCTTCTTTCTTTCTGTCTTTCTGTCTTTCTTTCTTTCTTTCTTTCTTTCTTTCTTTCTTTCTTTCTTTCTTTCTTTCTTTTCTTTCTTTCTTTCTTTCTTTTTTCTTTCTTTCTTTCTTTCTTTTTCTTTTTCTTTCTTTCTTTCTTATCTTTCTTCTTCTTTCTTTCTTTTCTTTCTTTCTTCTTCTTTCTTTCTTTTTTCTTTCTGTCTTTCTTCTTTCTTTCTTCTTCTTTTCTTCTTTTTTCTATCTTCTTTCTATTCTGTCTGTCTGTTGTCGTTTCTTCTTCTTCTTCTCTTCTCTTTCTTTTTTTTCTTCTGTTCTTTCTTTCTGTTCATCTTCTTTCTGTCTTTTTCTTCTGTTCTTTCTCTTTCTTTCTTCTCTTTCTTTCTCTCTCCTCATTTTCCTTTCTTTCTCTTTGTCTGTGTGCATGACTTCTCTATTTCGATATATCTCTCTTATCTCTCTCTCTCTCTCTCTCACAAACATACACATACATCAAACCTATCTACCTCTCATCTGTCGGCGCGTCCCACGCTATAATCTTCACTCATCACTACCAACTCCTCCTCCATCTACACTCCCTCATCTCTCTCTTTCTTCTGTTTGTCTTCTGTTATCTGTCTATCTCTGTCTCTGTGTCCGTCTCTGTCGCTCTTATTTTTACTGTCTTCATTTATACTTCTGCATGTCTGTTTGTCCGTCTCTTCCTCCATTTGTCTTGTCTGTCTGTTCTGTCTGTCTCTTTTTCTCTTCTCTTCTTTCTGTCTTCTTCTTCTGTTCTTCTGTCTCTGTCTCTTCTCTGTCTGTCTTCTGTCTCTTCTGTCTTTCTTCTCTTCTTCTTCTTTTTTTCTTTTCTTCTGTCTTGTCTGTCTTTGTCTTTCTTGTCTTTTTCTTCTCCTTGCTGTCTGTCTCTCGTCTGTCCTCTCTCTCTTGCTCCCTCCTCTCCCTTCCCCGCCTCTGTTCTTGATCTATCTGTCTGTAGTCTATTCTGTCTTCTCCTGCTACTTATCTTTTTCGTCCTCTCTTCATCTCCTTCGTCTCGTCTATCGTTTGCGTCCTCTCGTCTCTCCTCTCTGCTCTCTCTCTCTCTCTCTCTTGGTTCTCTTGTGTGGAATTGTCAATGATAGACTCCTTATATCTGTTATACACTAGGCAATTACCGCCCCCAACTTTCGGAAGATTAGGTCATTAAAGTTAATGCTTTCTCTGCCAATAAACGTCTGAAAGATTCATTTCGTGTTACTAAGTATTAGGTTGTTACGATTCTAACAAGGATATAAGAAAAGATCAAAAGACATATAGAAAGTAAATGTAGGAGAAAGAAACAATGTCAGAAATCAAAAGAGAAAATAATGAGAAAGGGATGGAGAGGAGGGAAGGAGGGAGGGAGGAGGGAGGAGAGAGGAGGAGAGGGAGAGAGAGAGAGAGAGAGAGAGAGAGAGAGAGAGAGAGAGAGAGAGAGAGAGAGAGAGAGAGAGAGAGAGAGAGAGAGAAGAGAGAGAGAGAGAGAAGAGAAGAGAGAGAGGAGAGAGAAAGAAGAGAAGAGAGAGAAGAGAGAGAGAGAGAGAGAGAGAGAGAGAAGACAGACAGACGAGAAGACAGAGAGACAGAGACAGAGAGAGAGACAGAGAGAGAGAGAGAGAGTCATAAGCCGCTTTAATCGATCTTCATGACAGAGGTCAATGCACTCGATATTATTCCCAGTGAAAGAGTGGATAATATTTTTTTGTTGTGGAATTGCTGACATGATTTTGGGTGTCTAAATCGATAAATAACTTCTTGTATACGTTTACATGTGCACTATTCCTTGTCTATGTGTGTGTATGTGTGTGTGCGTGCGCGTGCGTGTGTATAGGTAGGTGTGTGCGTAAGTGTGTGTGTTTGTTGTTGTGTTGTGTGAGTGTGTGTGTGTGTGTGTTTTGTGAGTAAGTGAGTGAGAGTGTACGTGTGCGTATTTGTGTGCATTTATCTCTGTGTGTGTATGTGTGTTCCATGCACGTGCGTGTGTAGTGTGTGCGCAAGTATGTACGTATACATGCAGATTCTTGCTGTACATATGTGTATGTGTGTATGCATAGACATGTGGTTGCGCGCACATATTATTACATGCATAGTGTGCAGAATTATGTATAACGTGTCCTTTGCACATTCGCGGCTACCAAACGTAGCAAAGGTGTCATTACTGTGGTATTGTAGTTGTTCACCAGTGTTTCCTCGAAAAGCAGCGTAGTCAGTGAATAGATTGTTTTCTTCACCAAGGAGAAATACAAGAATCGTTACCAAATTGGGTAGCCAGACACATGAAGGATATAAGATCCGTTCACAGAAAAAGAGAGAAAGAAGAGAGAGAGAGAGAGAGAGAGAGAGAAGAGAGAGAGAGAGAGAGAGAGAGAGAGAGAGAGAGAGAGAGAGAGAGAGAGAGAGAGAGATCTTTATTCCCAAGGGTTTCAGGTGTGTATTGACATACTTTTTTCATCCGGTTCATGTGTGTG
>CM060328.1:24522153-24524653 GCA_030674155.1 Stramonita haemastoma
TGCTTTTAATGAACTTTATTTTAACTTTATAATGTTATCGATGGAATGTTCTGACGTTTGTAACTTAAGGTAGGTAAAAAGTTTTGCTTGTTGTTATTCTTCATCTGATCTTGATAATAAGGTACACCAAAAACGGGCTGGGTGATAAGAAAAAAAAGGTTGCTCTCGTAGCTTGATGCCTTTCTCCTGCTGTATTGTGGTGTGTCCTACTTAAACTCCCTGGCCAAGATGATAAACGTTTTGTATAGAAAAAAACAGGCCCTAGTCATACATACTCTGACAGGAAATGTCTTAGCTTTAGTTGTGAGATTTTTTGCAAGTAGCACGTAACAAACGAGGAGTAAAACAATAGCTGGTGGTAGACAAGCCAGTCATATCAGTGCCATATTTTCGCGACAAGACTTGGTCCATACTAGGACGTTTGTTTTTCAGAAGCTATAAAGATTGCTGGATGGTCAAAGAGACATTTTGTTTTAGAAATATAGGTATGATTCTTGAAGATAGGTGAAGGACTCTATTTTTCTCTGTTGTTGTTGAGTCTGTAGAATCCCCGCAATTGAGATATATGTAAGCAAAAACATTTTTTTTTTAGGTTTCAACACAATTTATTCAATACACTCCCTCATGGGGATGCCAGGGGTCTGTCGATTTCAATAAGCATACTTTTAATTTCCTTGTCATGTATGAAACCAGGATCCCTTCAGACGCTTGTTTTTCTTCTTTCAAGGAAATTTCAGTTTGTTACGCTAAGAACTTGTCATGGCTGAAGACAGTCCTCATCTCTTTCGAAAGCTTAGACACCAGCTTTTGTTGTCTGTCATATTAGCGAAGATGCTTTGCTCTGTCATTCAGTGCCTGAAAAGTCAGGCCTAGTGCATCCGACTTCAGCGTGGGAGAGAACTGTAAAATTTCATGACTTTCTATGGAAAAGGGCATGAACATGGACCAAGAGGGCAGAAAACGAACAAACGGGTAATAAGAGGAAAAAGGGTAACACAGAAACAAAGAGAGGGATAGAAAAGAGGACATTTCCAGAACAGACTTTCCAATATGTGGGGGTGCTATTAATTCTACTAACAAGACTCCCGGCATATATTCACAGGAAAAGACAATCTAAACATTGCATTTTAAACATAACAACAATATCAATATAGGTCTCGGCCCTTAGCTAACATCAATAACTGACACAGGTTTTGGCCCTGGGCCAGCGCCCGAGGTATTTAGGTACATACAGGACACTTCTCAAACCCTGTGCAGGGATAAACCCCTCTTCATTTTGCCATCCCACTCCATTCTGTTGTAAGAGTACTGCCATTTTAGTCTAGTGCTGCCTCCAAGCTAAGCTCTGTATGTGATGGCCATTGCATTATCAATCACTCAGAAACGTGCACAGGTTGGAGAGAGAGAGAGAGCCATTCTATCTTGTGTGTTTGGAAATCTGTCTGTCTGTCTGAAGGAAAGAGTGACAGCTTAGCCATATGGTGAGTACTACGTCGGTGCACTTCTAGCAATCTTGTGTCTGTGTCAGGTACTGTTTGTAGTTTTAATGCTAGATTGTTGTAAATTTGGCTTGATTTTGGTTGATTACATAAGTCCCAGTGGATTCTTATTCCAGAGGATAAATTTTGAACAAAATTGTAAAAAAGATAAATGTTCCTAACCCTTAACCGCAAGGTTCGTTATTTGAAGAGGGTCAGAGAGAGAGAGAGAGAGGAGGAGAGAGAGAGGAGAGAGAGAGAGAGAGAGAGGAGAGAGAGAGAGAGAGGAGAGAGAGGGAGAGAGAGAGGAGAGAGAGAGAGAGAGAGAGAGAGAGAGAGAGAGATTAAGAAGCAGAGACAGAAACACAGAGAGCGATATAGACAGACAGACAGACAGACAAAGCGACAGACAGACAGACAAACATGGACACAAGCCTAAAGAGTGAAGGAGAGGTAGAAGGGTTACCATAAGGGAGACATAATCCCGTTAGGCTGCACTGGTCCCACAGTTGCAGACAGGGGCAGACTGAAACCTGATGATCAAGATGCCGCCAGTACAGGGCCTTGGTGTGGGGGTGGACGTACAGAGGGGGGGGGGGGTAGGGATGTGGGAGGGGTGAAGGACAGGTGGGGGGAGGGGATGAGTGATGGGGGAGACTGGAGGGAAAAGTTTTGGGAGAGAAGAGTTATCAAGGCTGTTGTGTATTGCTGGCCCAGTGCCACAGTTTGTGTATGGGGTGAAGGGTTGGGGGTGGGGATGATAGGGGTAATAGCAAGGAAAAGTAGGACATGTTAGAGGAGAATCATCTGCATAAGGGATAACAGTCTTTGTGGTGCCTATACTATCGCATTCATATTTTTTTCTTTATTCATTTATTATTTTATTTTTTACTTGTGTAAAGTTTTTGAACCACATGCACACAGGTGTTGTGTTTAGACACATCCCTGAGGGAAAAAAAGGGTAGGCGCTGCACTTTGGCGACGCGCTCTTCCCCAGGACAGCAGCCCGAATTTCACACAGG
>CM060328.1:24535689-24540689 GCA_030674155.1 Stramonita haemastoma
GATTGATTTATTCTAGATGTGCACGCTATTTTACGTACGTACGTAACCCACATCCCTAACCCCATTCCCTCAACATTGCATCCTAAACTCTCCAACTGCTGTCCTTTACTCTGTAACCACAGAAATTAGAGATGATCACGTATCTGGGTAAATGGGTCACCTGCCCTCTTTAGGGTCAGGGAAGGTAAAGCAGCGAGGGAGAAAGGAGATGGGGCCGCCTCAACATACTGGCTCCCTAGAGAAGCTGAGGTCTGTGATGCCTCGCCCCCTCTACGACCGACTAGGTTATGGGACATATTACCTTTTTTTTTTTACCTTTTACACGTATCTTCTCTCTTCTCTCCAACGTTCAGACATTAACTATTGCTGTCTATCATAGGCGCAAAACATGCCTTCAGTTACCGTGAAGCTACCGTTAAACAAGTCACGCAGGCCCAGTACATCCGACTTCGGCGTGGGAGAGAATGGTTATCTTTTTAGTCTTTCTAAAAACCCACCAACCCCACACGCCCAGAAGAATGGACCACCAAGAAGGCAGAAAAATAGGTAAGAAGAAGGTGACAGGGCAAAAAAAAAGAGAGAAAAAAGTAAAAAACCGAAGAGAGGTAGAGTAAAGAGAATGTTTCTAGCACAGGAGGTGGTAGGAGGGGGGGGGGGGGGATCCTATTTTATACTGATAGACCCCACTAGGCAATCTCCACAGGAGAAACAATCACGACTCATGCACAGAGAAATCAGTTCAGAGTTCGTTACCCAACCACTGTGGCTGCGATTGTGGTAGCCAGGCTAAATCAGGAAGCAAAATGATAGACTGAAGAGGGACTTTTTGCCATTAGTGATAGGGGAACAGAAATTAAAACAACGTCCCCCCCTCCTCTCATCCATCTAAAAAAAAAAGGAAGAGAGTAATGGTGTCTTTCTGTAATGCCTTCTTGTCATGCTAGAAGCTTGTTATCCTTCTATGGAACTTCAGAATGAAGGATAATGATCAGGTTGCCTCAGGATCATTGACCTTGGCAGGTTTTGATGTATGTGGTGTGGTCGAGGTGGGTGTGTGTGTGGTGTGTTTGTGTGGGTGTGTGTTTGTGTGTGGTGTGGTGTGTGGGGGGGGTTGAGGGGGGTATTGTGTGTATGTGTGTGTGTGTTTTTGTTTGTGTGTGTGTGTGAGTGGGGGGGGGGGGTTGAGGGGGGTAGTGTGTGTGTATGTGTGTGTGTTGTTGTGCGTGTGTTATGTGTGTATTGTGTTGTGTATGAGTGTCTTGTGTTGTATTGTGTTGCATTATGTACGATGGTGGGCAAAAAACAGTAGCGGAGCACAACATTTCACAAATAGTAAACCTACGAGATCTAGCTGAGAAACGAAACACAATCTTTTTAATCATCATCAGCAAAAATCATGTAGTACTTAGAAATAGCTACTACACAAAGAAACACGTACCAAAAATAAAAAAAACCAAAACCGATGATGCGGCCTGTGGAAACTGCTCTTTATCCTCTTCAGTCTGGGGGCATGAAAGGTTTCTCTCTTCTGTCTGGCACTAAAAGGCAGAAAATTGGCATAATGAACAGAAAGTGTAGGGTAGAAGAGAAGAACAGTGTTCCCGTTAATGAAGATGATTAGTCTGAAGGAGAGAAAGCATGGCTAAAATAGGTGAAGACGAAAGGTGAATATTTTTTTGTTTTAAATTATGTTTTGATTTGTGCGAGGAGTGTGCGTGTGTGCAAAAGGACACGCAGGCACACCGAAACGCAGATAGAGACAGTCAGAACAGGCATATATACAAATAGATAGACAGACAGACAGACACACAGACGGACAACACACACACACAAAAACACAATACAACATAGCGCAGACACAACACACACACACACACACACACACACACAAACACACACACACACACACAACACACACACACACACACACACACACACACCACACAACACACACGACACAAACCCCCCCCTCCCCCCTCCCCCCCCCCCACCACACACCCCAACCACTAAAAGGGAAACCAAATTTCAACCTTAAACTTCGCCCTCATTACTTTTAAATATACAGCGCATTCCAGCAGAGAACGATAATGATTCCACAATCCAAATTTAATACCTTCATCCTCCTCTTCTCTCCCTATAAGTAATTGCTGCTGTCACGTTAAAGTTAGGGACAGAAATAACTTGCAAAAAAAGAATACACCGGTTTCTGAATATTCTGTCGCTGTGTCTTTAATTATGCATTGATTTTCTTCTTTAGGGTAATTGACGAAAGATGGACCCACAAAGAAAGCATCGCCAGATTTAGTGACGAGAAAAATGTTCTCTGTATAATCCTCACATTGACTAGTGTGGGTTTTGAATGTGGGTGAGAGAGAGAAGAGGAGAGAGAGAGAGAGAGAGAGAGAGAGAGAGAGAGAGAGAGAGAGAGAGAGACAGAGACAAGACAGAGATCAGAGAGACAGAGAGAGGGACAAAACAGAGACAGAGACAGAACAAGAGACAATGAGACGTAAGAGAGAGACAGAGACAGTGAAGAGGACACGTATCTGAATTCTGTGAGCAAAGAGACCTAGGAAGGCGAGATGGACAGAAAGAGAGATTCAGAGAGAGAATGTTTATGTTTATCACAGGACTAGGGTTTTAAGAGAGAGAAGAGAGAGAGAGAGAAGAGAGGAGAGAGAGAGAGAGGAGAGAGAGCAGAGACAGACAGACAGGAGACAGAAGAGGAGACAGAGACAGAGAGACAGAGAGAGACAGAGAGAGACAGAGACAGAGACTGAGAAGAGAGAGACGCAGAGAGATGATGAAGAACGAAAGGGTAAACAGAGAAAGAGAGGAGAGAACGAGAGAGAGGGAGAGAGAGAGAGAGAGATGATAGTAGAGCAGAGAGAGAGAGAGATGAGAGAGAGAAGAGTGAGAGGATCGAGAGAGAGAGAGAGAGTAGACGAGAGACGAGGAGAGAATACCAGCCTCTATAATTAATGGTTGTGTAGGCAAAAACGGAGATCAGTGTATAAGAAGTTATTCCCACTAATTAGGGTAAAAATTCAACAAAGCGAAATTTTAATATAGAAGTGAAAAACACATTCAGTATAAATGTTTTCAAACAATAAAAAAGAACAGATATAATACAAACTCACACATGCGAAGGCTCACGAGCTTGCGTGTGCACAAGCAGACAGGTAGGCAGACAAAATGACAGAACGCATAGACCCAATGCCCACACGCGCGCGTACTCACACACATACGCACACACATGCAGACACACGCGCGTGACACACACATACATACCTGCGCACATGCACACACACACACACACAATACACACACGCAAGTCAGTGCCGCTCTTCTTCCGTCTTGTCTGTCTGTCTGTCTGTCTGTCTGTCTGTCTGTCTGTTTTGTCCGTCTGGTTTGTCTGTCTGTCTGTCTGCTCTCTCTCTCTCTACCCCCTTCTCTCTATCTCTCTGATCATGCGCACGTGCGCTTGCACACACGCACCACACACACACACACACACACACACACACCACACACACACAAATACACACACAACCACAACACACACAGACACACCACACACACACACACACACACACAAACACCACACACACACACACACACACAAACACACAAAAAAAAACACACACACAACACACACACACACACACACAACCAAACCACACACTACACACACACACTATACACACAACACACACTTACACACACCACTACACACACACTACACACACACACACACACACACACACACACAACACACCACAAACCACACACAAACACACACAAACACACACACACACACAAACACACAAACACACACATACACACACACAACACGCACAACAGCACACGCACACAAACAGGCACACGACTTAGTTCATCAACTTCATTCTCTTCGTTCTTCCCTGAAATCAATAACAACAAAAGCCCCAAAAATCGACCTGCACAATCCCCTCAGCGGCAGTTTATGAATTATTCATGTCACGAAAGAAAGACAAGAAAAACGAAGACGATAACGACAACAGCAACAACGACAACAGCAACAACAACCAGAGTAGAATCCAGAATAGCAGACCAGTATCAAATAGTACTACTGATAATTGTTAGTGATAGTGCACAGACTTGCTCACGTGATTACGCTACTAGAATTGCTACTTACTACTACTTCTGAAAACAATATAGATATGATAGTAACAGGAGTTGTAGTAATGACATTATCATCAATGGTGACGATTCTATAACAACAACCTCAAGAACAACAACCATAATAACAGTAACGATGATGAGAAGAAGAATAGTAATAAAATGTATTTATAAATATTTCTTAAAGTAATAATGATGATGATATTTCTCACTACTACTACTACTACTACTACTACTACTACTACTACTATACTACTACTACTACCTACTACTACTATACTACTACTACTACTACTACTACTGCTGCCTGCTGCTGCTGCTGCTGCTGCTGCTGCTGCTGCTGCTGCTGCTGCTGCTGCTGCTACTACTACGACGACGACGATGACGACGACGACGACGACGATGCTGCTGCTGCTGCTGCTGCTGATAATGATGATGATGATAATGACGACGACGACGACGACGACGATGATGACGACGACAACAGAAATGAGAAAGAAGACCAGACCCCTACGACCATCACAACTCCTTATGAGATCTAGATGGCATCGTCTGTTTCTGTCTTGCGGGGGGTTTGGGGGAAAGGGGTGAGAACAGAGAGAAGGAGAGAGGGGCGTGGGAAGAGTAAAAGGAAGGGGGGGAGGGGGGGCGGACAGGTTGAGGAGAGTAGAGAGGGAAGGGGAAGGAGGAGGGAAGGAGGGAAGCTATACCATGGCTATTCTGCCATTCAAAGGCACGTAGAAATGTGAGAATGCTAAATAGATGTGTGTTTTTTTTTTTTTTTGTCTATATTTTCCCCCCTAAAAAATCCCGAACTGCCAGAGGCTGTGCCATTATCT
>CM060328.1:24545689-24550689 GCA_030674155.1 Stramonita haemastoma
GTTGCTGTTGTTGCTGCTGTTGTTGATGCTGCTGTTGCTATTGTTGTTGTTGTTGTTGTTGTTGTTGTTGTTGTTGTTGTTGTTCTTCTTCTTCTTCTTCTTCTTCTTCTTCTTCTTCTTCTTCTTCTTCTTCTTCTTCTTCTTCTTCTTCTTCTTCTTCTTCTTCTTCTTCTTCTTCTCACCATCACTACCTCATTATTGTTCTTTTGTTTTAAACTGTAGTTGAAGAGGTTTGAATATGCAAACGGGCTTGAGAGAGAGGATGAGAGAGAGAGAGAGAGAGAGAGAGAAGAGAGAGGAGAAGAGAGAGAGAGAGAGAGAGAGAGAGAGAGAGAGAGAGAGAGAGAGAGAGAGAGAGAGAGAGAGAGATAGAGAGGGAAAAGGACAGACAGACAGACAGACAGACAGGACAGATAGACAGAGAGGTGTGGGAGGGAGACAGAGACAGACAGAGAGACAGAGAGACAGAAAGACATACAGTCTGACAGACACAGACTGACAGATAGACAGACAGATAGGCGAGCAGACAGACAGCTAACCACAGGACAGACAAGCGCGCACAATGCAGGTCAACAAATTACAGACGAATGATGTCTAGCACACTGACAGAAAGGGGAAAAAAAACAATAAAAGAGTAAAGAAAGGAATGAAAAATAAAGAACAAAGAAAAATTAAAAGAAAGAAAACAAAATAATATAAACAAAACTGAGAGAAAGAAAAGAGGCAGTCAAGAACGAATGAAAGAAAAAACAACATTTTTTTTTTTTTTATAAAGCCCAACCCAGATAACACAAATTTGAATACTCAGACAGAAAAGAAGGAAAAAAATCCCAGAGAGTGACAGATCGCCTAATAAACAAACCCCTAAGACAATATCAAAAACAAAAACAACAAAACAAAGCAAAAAAGTACAAAACCATGACAACAACACAGAAACAATAACACTTCACAAAAACAAAAACACAAATAATATACAAAAAAGAGAAAACCCACATCACACTCTACTATGCACTGTCACCGTGACACAGAGAGCAAAAGCATCACTTCACTGCCTTCTCTGACACAGAGAGAGAGAGAGGAGAGAGAGAGAGAGAGAGAGAGAGAGAGAGAGAGAGAGAGAGAGAGAGAGAGGAGAGAGAGAGAGAGAGGAGGAGAGAGAGAGAGAGAGAGATGTTGAAAGCGAAAAGACAATCAATACAGACAGAGAGAAGGAGCAACAGTTCTAGTTAAGTGCGCTGTTGCTGGTGTTAAAAGCCAGAGGCTCGTTGCGCACAGGAAAACGTAACGACGTTTTGTCTCACTGGCCAAGGCAACGCACTTTTTTAGACCCCAATCAGTCACCTCTTTGCTCGACTTGGTGAGATAACACAGGTGTTCAGTTTTGTTTGGATTTGCTTGTTGCGGCTTTCTTGATAAAAATCGCTTTTATTCAGTTTGTGTGTAGATACAAGTTGTTTCATTCTAATTGGCATGCTAGGGGGATTTTGCAGGTAGAAACATGCTCGCTCTCTCTCTCTATCTTTCTTTCTTTCTTTCTTTCTGTGCTCTTGCATTTGAAATGCAGTCATGACGGGGGAAGGTTGCATGTTTTTCGCTAGCAGTTATAAACTTCATGGATTATGTTGTAATGATACAATAAGCACTTTCTTTGTCGGATCATGACCATTCTTATGATGAAGTAATTCTTCTATAGAAATTGATACCTATTTTACAAAATGATGTGCCATAAAGGGTCATTATGATGAAAACATATTGAAAATGTTGGTAAAACAAATCTAACGGGTAAGGACGAAAATCTGTGACAGTGACTGTTATCTCAGTGAATAGTCTGCAGATCAAAATGTTTGAAACAATTAGTTTTTTTGCAAAATGCTTGTGCAGCTTTATCAAAAGACATACTTTTTGTGCTGTTGTCCATGTATATTCAAAAAGATACCACAAACTCATCAAACCTTTAAACGTGTAAGTAAATTATGACAGGACTATCGGAAGTTTACTTGTTCTGTCAAAGTTATGCTTAATTTTCGTGTAACACTTTTTTTTGGAATAAATTCTGTTCCAACTAAACACACATTTACATGCTGTCCTGGTGGTGGCTGTCCCAGGCTGAAGAATTGCCTGTGCCATGACTTTAAAAAAAAATCCTACAAGACTAAAAATAAAATTTATTCAAAACTCCCTGTATGATACGGTCAGAGCAACGTGTCTCTGCTGTCGCTGTCATGATATTGTCCTTGTTAACCCCTGATGTTACCCAGACAAACATGACACTTTTACATCGAGGGACATGGAAACACCGACCATCAGCTCTGTTGATGCTATTGCTGCTGCTATTGCTGCTGCTGTTGATGCCAGCTTGTGCGGACACTTAACACGGCTTGCATGCCCACACATGGACGTCAATCTCTGTGGGTGTTGTTGGTTGGTTGTTGGGGAGATGATGATGATGGTGGTGTTGTATGATGATGATGATGATGTATAATGAGGAGGAGGAGGAGGAAGAGGACGAAGAAGAAGAAGAAGAAGAAGAAGAAGAAGAAGAAGAAGAAGAAGAAGAAGAAGAAGAAGAAGAAAGAAAAGAAAAAGAAGAACAAGAAGATGATAGTAAAGAAGAAGATGAAGAAGAGCACGGAGAAAAGCCAGAAGAAGAACAAGAACATGAACAAGAAGAAAAAAAGACAGAACAAGAGCAAGAAGAGCAAGAAGCACAAGAAGCACACACAGAATATAAAGAAGAAGCCTTAGATCAAATCAGCGAAATCTCACTTTCCAAACGGATGTGTTACCACTTCTAAACCATAATCCAAAGATTCGCGCTAGGTTTAAGTGTCTCAGAACTTGACAATGTAGAACCTCAGAACAGTCCCCTTGTCATAGTTTTCAAGTCAAAACTTTTTTCTGCTGCTGCTACTGCTGGTGATGTTGCTGCTACTATTGCTGCTAATACAACACATCCGCAATGCATCACCAGCAGCTGCAGCATGCAACAAACATGCCAAGTTCAACGATGCACTTTACGACTTTTTGTCTTGTATATCAATCAATATAATGACTGTAAATCTTCTCGCTACAGCACACATTAGGCAGGGTCGTTACACACGAAGACATCTATGTTGCACTAGCAAACACCAGACACACAGACATACAGACATAGACACACATCACACACACACGCACAGCACGCAGGGACATGGATGCATACACACACACAAACACACACTCACAAGCGTCACACGCAACCCAAACATGACGGCGCGTGCGCATGCCACCACACACACACACACACCACACACACACACACACACACACACACACACACACACACACACACACACACACCCAACACCCATCCACTACTGCCACCCCCCTCTCCACACACACACACACACACACACACACAACACACAACACACACACACACACACACACACACACATACACACACACACACACACACACACACACACCTCACATCCACCTCCACCACACCACACCCACACCTGAGAGTGATGCAAACAACATAGAATTCGGTCCAGGGGGGCAGAAATGAAGGGAGAGGCCGGGCCGGGCCGGGGAATGGGGGGGACATTTTTTTGTCCCAGCCTGTCATTCTCCTGTGGCCCTTTGGCCTATCATTCCATCACATGCCGCTTTTTGCAGGATCTGGCTTTTGTTTCGCTGTCTTTGGCTGTATTTACAAAGCGTGGGTGTTTTGCTTTGTATTTGTTTTCTTGTTTTGTTTCGCTCTTTGGCTAAAGCTCTGGGGTTCATCAATAGCAGCTTTTTTTTTTTTTTTTTTTTTTGCGACATCGAAGATGGTGACTGAGCACAACACCAGTGTGCATGCAGGGTTTTAAAAATATTTTTTTGTCGTCCGTTGTCACTGGCATACATGATCTAGATCTTCTCTTTCGAAAGATAAAACAGGTTTTTAATAATAAATTATGTGAGCATGATAGTCTTGCTCCTGTGTTTGAAACCAAGCTTTAGTTTATAGTTTCATCTGAAGAACGTCCTAGGGAAGTGAAGTCGGTACTAATAAAAAATCTTCTTAAATCACACACACACACACACACACACACACACACACACACACACACACACACACACACACACACACACACACACACACACATGAGCGCGCGCGCGTGCACGCGTGCACACCCATACAAAAGAGCTAATAACACGATAATAGTGTCATGTCTAGAACTAAATAGTACACACAAATAATCGCTACTTCATTTTTATTGCGATAGCTCTACAACCAATTTTGGGGGCATCATGTGGGGCTATTTTTGTTTCAGCTCATTTGTTTGCAGGTGTGTTGTTAGATTGTTTCTTTATAAAATAATTTTGTTTGTTTGTTTAATCTGTAGCCAATGACTATGAGAGCTGTCTTCACGATAGTTTGAGTGCAAAAATAGAAAACTGTCTTCTCTATAGTTTTTTTTTTTTTTTAAATGATCAACTTTAAGAAAAAAGCAAAATAATGGCGAACTGTTTTATTTCTTCACAAGTTTATTTTAAACCACATTATGTCACAGCAGATTTGCTAGCGTGAAATTTCGGGTTGCTCTAGCCGGGAGAAAGGGTGACCACAAGAGCTTGCTACCCATTTATTACTTTTTTCCTGTCTGTACTGTATTTCCTTTCCCTATCAGAGTGGCTTTTTCACATACATTTTGCCGGGACAACTCTCTTGTTGCTGTGGTTTTTTACGTGCGCTAATAATGTGTTAACACACGGATTCTCGGTTTATCGTCTCATCTGAAAGACTAGTACATAGACCACCACTCATGGTCTAATGGATAAGGGGGAACTTTGGGCCCAAGCGGGGTTTATACCACCGCACACTTCCGATCGGACTTTTCACTTTTCTAGACAGGCGCGTTAACTCTAGACCACCCCATCCGCTATTTTTTCCCATAGCAACTGCAATGTTAAATCTCAAACTGATCCATGAAGGATATTACTGCAGCTCCATTCTGTTATTCCAGATC
>CM060328.1:24555689-24570689 GCA_030674155.1 Stramonita haemastoma
AATAACTGATTGATCGATTGATTGACTGACTGAATGACTGGCTGCCTGACTGAGTGACTGACTGATTTGTTGTCTGGCTGACTTACTGACTGACTGATGGATTGACTGACTTGCTGACTGACTGACTGACTGACTTGCTGACGGATGACCGACTACTGGCTGACTGACTGGCTGACTGACTGGCTGACTGTTTTGCTGACTGCACATTGGTGCTTATTCCATTATCCTCGAAAAACAAGAATACAGTAAATATAATCAAATAAAAACAAAAACTGATTAAATGACTGACTGACTGACTAACTGAGTGCTGACTGGCTTATTAACTGTTTAACTGAAAGACTTTCTACCCACCGAATTACCAACCATAGAATAATTGACTACCTGGCAGGCTGGCTATCTGACTGACTGGCTGACTGGCTGACTGGCTGATTGACCGACTGACTTATTGATTGATGCCTGACTGACTAACTGAATAACTGACTGACTGACGGACTAAATTTCAGGTTTAAAATAACGAATTTACTTCTGAATTGTGTTAGTGTATTTTATAGAGAAGGAGGAAGTAGTCGATACATGGAGTTTTTATTCATGCAATATTCATATTTTGTCTAACCAACAGTCTGTCTGTCTATCTTTCTCTAGTGCTATCCACTACAACCGTCCATTTCTCCGTCCGTCCAGCTCTTTCTGTCTGCAATTTTTGTTTTAATCTAGAACTGTCTATTACATATCTGCTCTGTGTGTGTGTGTGTTTGTGTGTGTGTGTGGTGTGTGTGTGTGTTGTGTGTGTGTGTGTGTGTGTGTTGTGTGTGTTGTGTGGCCAACCTGTATCATAGGTGAAAGGTAAAGGTGTTCCCATAACCTATGTGGTCGTTAGGGAGTGAGATGTCAGTGATTTCACCTTCTCTAGGGCCTAGCGTATTGATGGCGGCGCCCATCTTCTCGCCCTCCATGCTTTACCTTCCCTGACACTAAAGAGGGCAGGTACATACCCATTTACAGCTGGGTAAACTGGGGGACTGCACTGAAGCCAAGGCTTTAGTTGTTCTCTTTTTAATATGTACTGGGACAGTGACCGATAGCGCAGCAGTCAGAGCACTCGCTTTCCCACAAGCTAAGGTTAAGCAGCATTGAGCGTGGTTAACTAATGGATGAATGACCGTTCGTGAGCCTTGGCTTCAGTATAGTCCCCCAGTTCACCCAGCTGTAAATGGCTAGCCTACCTACCCTCTTTAGGGTCAGGATGGTAATGCAGCGAGGGAGAGGAGATGAGCTCTGCCCTCAAGATGCTGGTTGCCGGAGAAGCTGAGGTCTATGACATATCGCTCCCCAACGACTGCATAGGCTGTGGGAGCACCTTTACCTCTGCATAGGCTGTGGGAGCACCTTTACACCTGCATGGCTGTGGGAAGCACCTTTACACCTGCATAGGCTGTGGGAGCACCTTTACACCTGCATAGGCTGTGGGAGCACCTTTACACCTGCATAGGTTGTGGGAGCACCTTTACATTAACATAGGCTGTGGGAGCACCTTTACACCTGCATAGTTGTGGGAGCACCTTACCTTACCTATGAGGTTCTACCATAATGTGGCGACCGTCCTCGTTTCACCCGTTTACTTAAATATGGTGTTGAATTGAGGAGACAATACCTTGATTTTTAGTATAATGTAATCTCTGTTTAGCTGCATCGATTAAATCGCAGCCTTAACTATCAATATTCTTTAAAAAACAACAACAACAAAAAGCAACAAAATCTGCAGGGCTTCTGTGATCAGAGGGGCTGCAAAAGTATAGCATGTGACTGGACTGGATATTGAAGGTGTTTTTTGCTTCCATCTCCGTTTCAAATGTTGTTTTTTGGGCTATCTTTTATACGTCCACAGAGACCGAAAATCAAGTCAGACATTTTACAGAACACCAGACTGAGCAACACTCTTTGACATCTTCGATCCAAGCAGCTTTTCTCTCTCTGGTGTTCTTCTTTTTAGTTCCTTTTCATGTCTTTTGTTTCTTCTCCCGTGTTCTTAATTCCTTTCTCCTTCCGTTATTTTTTTTTATACATTTTTTTCCCTTGTTATTTTTCTTCTATCTTTGATTCATTATCGTCTGTTGTTGTTTTCGACAAAATCGATCCTACATTGTGTTTTCCACTTGGTCTCTCATTTTCGTCTCCCTTCTTCTCTCTTTCTTTCTCTCTGTGTGTCTCTCTCTGTGTCTCTCTGTGTGTCTCTCTGTGTTCTCTCTGTTGTCTATGTCTGTCATTCTGTCTTCTCTCTGTCTCTGTCTCTGTCTCTCTGTCTCTCTCTCCCTCCCTCCCTCCCTCCTCTCTCTCCCTCCCTCCTCCTCTCCTCTCCTCCCTCCCCTCTCTCTCTCTCTCTCTCTCTCTCTCTCTCTCTCTCTTCTCTCTCTCTCTCTCTCTCTCTCTCTCTTCTCTCTCTCTCTCTTTCTCTCACCACCTCCCCCTCTCTCTCTTCCCGTCTTCTCCCCATCTTTCGTTATTGTCTATTGACTCCTTCTTCAGAATTTATTTCAGTTTCTTCCTCCTCGTTGACTCGTTTTTTTTTTCTTCTTTATTTCATTCCTCCTTTCTTCTTTCTACTTCACTCTGTCCATCTTTCTGTATCGATTTTTAGCCGCTCTTCTTGTAGGTGGCAATTTCGTTTGCCGAACGAACATTGTGATTTCCCAGCTACCATTTTTCCGGACAGGCGGGGTAATTTACGATCTGAATGATCGCCCCTTGCAGGCTCCAGCGAGCTGATCACTTATCCAAGTCTAACGTAATTGACGTCGTACGTTGCAGTTCTCGAGTTTTCTTTTCCCTACTTTTTTCTTTTGAGGTAGGAGAAAAAAAGAAAGAAAGAAAGAAAGACAGAAAGAAAAAAATTGAAAGGGAGAGGAAGAAAAGGAAAGACAGAAAAGCAGGATGAAAGCAAGAATATAAGAAAAAAAGAGAGACGGAAAGAAGAAAAATGATTGTTTAATAGTTATAAAGAAATATATAAACGGGAAAAGGATAGGATAAAGAACACAATTAGGACAGTAAGAACCAAAGAAAAGAATAATTAAAAGTTTATAAAGCAATTTTAAAACCAATTTCAGAAAAAAAGAGGAACAGAAAGAAAATGAGAGGATACCCCCCCCATCCCCCTACAAACACACCCCAAAGATATAATCGATTTTCATAACAAGCTTCTCTTGATAACATAAATATGCTTATTTTCCTTGTTTGGAGAATTGTGTAATGAAATTCTTGCCCAACATATAGGTGAAAATAAGCAAAACTATAAAAAGTATGTCTAGGACTGAAGAGAAAAAGTGGTACAATAAATGTTGATCGTTAAAATTACATTCGGTGTGTGATGCTTTGTTTTGTATTCTTTGTTTTGTTTTTTTTTGTTTTATTTTTCCAATTTAACAAGGACTCAAGCAAGAAAGTAACATAGGAGAATGTTCCATAATACCAAAGATGGTGCAACACACCTACATAATTTAGCAAGGTTTGTACCAAATCTAGTTTTTAAAGTGGATTTTTTCCGCTTTATTTTCGGTGACTGACCTGTTGCTTACAATACCCCTTACAATTTCACACCACAGGACTCAGACACCCGTATTACGATCCTTTGAGCCAGAAGTTCAAGGTAGTTTATCAATATTATTTGCTTTAAGACCACCAACAAGAAACTCTGCATTGCTCCTTGGTTACTTTGAAGGGTTTCAGTTTTTTTCGTTTATCTTCGTATACAAAAAGCAGCACCTTGTTGCCTTTACTGACACGAAATACAACTTAGTCGCAGAGCAAACTGAGTGAGATCCAATCTTGGTGGAATCCACCATATTCCCTACAATGGTTACCCCCCACCCACCCCAACCTTTGTTGTTTTCTTCAGCAAGCTTTTAATTCAACCAATGGTGAGATTTTGCGTTGCGACCGTTTTTGCCCCACCATGAAGGTAGCTGCATTCCGACTTCAGGGATCTATGCTGGTACGTTCGTATTTCCGCACCACGATTGCTAACATATATTACTGGATCCAATTGTGCAGATTTTATCTTTTGCATGTGTATACAAACAAAGTAAATAAGGCATTGGCTGTTCTGCACTCAAAATTGACCCGGAAGATCGTAAAACTCCCCACCCTTAATTCACCAGACGACCTGGGATTGAAACCCACGACTTATGGATCCATGGGATTGAAATAAAGGGTATGAGTATGAAGAAAGGTCTTAGTTTTCTCACTGGATCCCCTGGTTATTGGAATAAAAAAGACTACCCAAACAAAACGGACACAAAAAATCCAATGGTTATCGTTGGATTGAACATACAACCATTCAGTCCCAAAACAACTCCAACATACTGAACACTGTGCTACGGTACTCGCTGATTTCATTCTGTCTTACTACTTTTCTCTTCTTCCTCCTCTTTTTCTCCCTTATCTTCTCCCTTTTCTTTTTTTCTACTCTACTATACTACTACTCTACTACTACTACTACTACTACTACTACTACTACTACTACTACTACTACTACTACTACTATGCTATGCTGCTTGCCCTGATGTGCTCTACTCTACTCCTTCTCTCTCTCTCCGTCTTCTGTTCTTTCGTTCTGTTCTTCTTTCTTCTTGTTCTGTTCTTCTCCTCCTTCTTCTTCTCTCTCTCCTCCTCCTTCTTCTCTTCTTCTCTCCTTTTTTCAGTGAAACTAGAATTAAACTGAAGCCACTAAATCATGCAGGGAACAAAAGCCCATTTGGAGACATCAGTTCATTTTCTCTTCTCTCTCTCGCACATTCCCCTCACACACAATCTTGCTTTTAATTCACGCGCGATTGCGCGAACAAGGAACTCATTTCCGGCCTGAGGACCCCACTGGGTTGTTTCCCCTGCCGGCTAACTCCAATACTGTGTGGGAAGGACCCCTTGCTAACCAATAATGCCTCTGGGTGATCCTTCTCACCCTTTCCCCTCCCCCCATTTTCTGTTTAGTTTTTTTTGTTTTTTTGTTTCCTGTATTTTATTCAAAGTGGTTTTTATTTGATTTGATTTGTTTTCTTTTATTTTAATTCATTTTCTTTCATTTTCTATCTTATTGTATATGTACCGTAGGTTTATTTTATTGTTTTTGTTTATATTACTTATCAGATGCTATTCATTTCGTTTCATTTTAGTTGAACGGAATGATGGACAATACAAACTCTGTGCTCCGACACAAGTGTGCAGATATTTATTTTTTTATTTTGTCATCTATTCCTACCAGCACGCAAAGGGCCTTTTCTTCAGAAAGGTGGAACGGGATATCTCATATGCGCAGGATGTTTTAAGTGTGTTCGCACATAGAACCTCGCCCCCCCCCCCCCCTCTCTCTCTCTTCTCTCTCTTCTCTCTCTCTTCTCTCTCTCTCTCCTCTCCTCTCCTCTCTCTCTCTCTCTCTCTCTCTCCTCTCTCTCTCTCTCTCTCTCTCTCTCTCTCTCTCTCTCTCTCTCTCTCTCTCTCCTCTCTTCTCTCTCTCTCTCTCTCTCTCTTCCGGGCTGGATTGTGAAGACGGTTCCTATCCATCGTTTGATGCTATGGTTTCCTCTCATTAATAAACCATGTAATGGGGTCTGCTTGTGTGAGTCCGCTTTGTGATTGAGACAGATCATTGAAGTCATTTATAGGATGAGAAAGAACTCTCTCTCTCTCTCTCTCTCTCTCTCTCTCTCTCTCTCTCCTCTCTCTCTCTCTCTCTCTCTCTCTCTCTCTCTCTCTCTCTCTCTCTCTCTCTCTCTCTCTCTTCTCTCTCTCTCTCTCTCTTCTCTCTCTTAACGTCTCTCTCTCTCTGTTGTGGTGTGTGTGTGTGTGTGGTGTGATGTGTGTGTGTGTGTTGTTGTTGTGTGTGTGTTGTGTGTGTGCCTTTTTGTGTCTGTTTCTTATTGTCTGGTTTCTGTCTGCCATGCAATAATACTACAAAACAATATCGGCATTCATTACACAACACCTAGCACACACATACACACACACATCACACACACACACACACACACACACACACACACACACACACACACACACACACACACACACACACACACACACACACAAGGTTTTACATTGCGCAAATTTCTGCGCAGTTCGCACAGCTTAAATATAGTTCCATCCGAATTTTTCTGGACAGTGGACTCAGCACGATGTTAAATCAAAGTGAAAAAAAGATCCCTTAGAACATTTGTACCTCGTGATGACGATTCGATTCAGACACATACAACGCTCTAATACCACCAGGCTATTCTGCGCCCTGGGTTATTAATTATGAAGATAGATAGAAATAACTATTGTCTTTCATGCTTTATCCTGTCTAATTGACCTAACGAACGGCCAATGAAGAAACAGACCGAATGTGGGTTTAGTAATGATTATGTTCTGTGGCTTTCTTCTTTTCAGTGTGTGTGTTGTTGTGTGTGTGTGTGTGTGTGTGTGGTGTGTGTGTGTGTGTGTGTGTGTGTGTGTGTGTGTGTTGTGTGTGTGTGTTCCTGGTTTATGTAGAGCGAAGGAATGAGTACAGTGTATGTGTGGTTTATGTTTTATCATATGTGATGATGTGTTTGTGTGTATCTATCTGTGTATGTGGTGTAGTCGCCTGTTGTTAATGTGTGTAGTGTGTGTATGGTGTGTGTGTGTGTGTGTGTGTGTGTGTGTGTGTGTGTGTGTGTAGTGTGTGTGTGTGTCGCATGTTTCCGGTATAGAAAGATCGAGATGAAAGCGTACAGTCTGTTGGCCTTTCATGTTCTTCTCATTAACTGTGCACTGATCTGCTTTGTGTGTATCTATCTGCGTATTTGAGAGAAAAGATCAGTACTCTTGTTGTTAATGACAGACTTTTCTATTTCTGTTCTTTTCTTCCTTTCTTTTTGGTTTTCTCGGCTAGAGTTCTAACGTTCATCAATGGTGAGGTTTAAGTATAGGCCTATGCTACCGTTTGTGGGTCCCATGAGTAAAGGATGTCGAATTCAGACTTTCGGGATTGTTTCTCTTTTATTCATTTACCCTCCCTCGCTGTCTCTGTCTGTCTGTCTATCTGTCTGTCTCCCTGTGTGTTTGTCTCTGTCTCTTGTTTTTTGTAAATTTCTTTCTTTCTCTTTTGTTTTCATTCTTCATCTGTCTCTGTCTGTTTCTCTGTCTCTGTTTCTGTCTGTTTGTTCGTGTGTGTGTGTGTGTGTGTGTGTGTGTGTGTGTGTGTGTGTGCGTGCGTGCGTGCGTGCGTGCGTGCGTGCGTGCGTGCGTGCGTGCGTGCGTGCGTGTGTGTCTGTGTGTGTGTTTAGTCAAGCTGTATTTTTACTTTCTGTCTGTGTGTATGTCTGTCTGTCTGTGTGTCTGTCTGTCTGTGTCTGCATGTCTGTCCGTCACCCTATGTGTTTGTCTCTGTCTCTGTTTCTTTCTTTATTTCTTTCTTTCTCGCTCTTTCATTATTTCTCTGCCTGTTTTTCTGTCTCTGTCTGTATGTTTGTCTGTATGTCTGTATGTCCGTTTGTATTTTTCTCTGTATATCTCTGTCTGTCTCTGTCTGTCTATCTGTCTGCCTGTCTGTCTATCTGTCTGTCTGTCTGTCTGTCTGTCTGTCTATCTGTCTATCTCTATCTCTCTCACACACATACACACACACACACACAAACACACACCCACACTCACACACACACACACACACACACGCACACACGCACACACACGCACGCACACACACACACACACACACACACACACACACATCACACACACACACACACACACACACACCACACACACACGTACACACGCACACACACACACACGCATGCACACACACACACACATACGCGCATTTCATTTTTTGTTTGCCTTTTTTCTTTATGGCTGACTTTCAACCTGAACTGATGAGAAATTGCATGCTAGCACCTTGTGGTTGGAAAATTGATGAAAAATGCATCCACCCGGGGTTTTACCCTAACCCACCCCAACAACAACAACAACAACAGCAGCAGCACTGTACCCGGGTACAGTCATTCTGCAGCTCATTACTATTTTTTTTCTTTTGATTGATTGATTGATTGATTTTTTATGTCAAGGGTAATGGAATAAGCACTCTTATGCTTTATTTAGATCCAGTTCCCGTGTGTATGCAGTTTTGTAAATGTCATCTGTTCCCACCGGCACACGATGGCCTACTCTTACGAAATGTGGAACAGGATTTAACGTGTGCTCAAGGTTCTGCGTGCGTTCACACTCGGGACCTCGGTTTATTTATAGTCTCATCCGAAGGACTTTGGGGAAGAGTGGAGTCAGCACTGATGTCAACTCCAGGAGAAAAATCCCCTCGTACGGAATCAAACCCGGGTCGTCAAATTTCGAGCGCAATGTTCTGACCACTAGGCTATCCCGTCCCCTCCCGTTACTGTACTTGGGCAGTAGATGCTTGTCGTGTGGTTTGCTGCCTTCCAGTATGTTTGAAACATTATGCATAAGATTATAATTTGTCATGTTTTCATCATAGATATCAATGAATTGATGATCATTTTTATCATAAGATCTTTTATTAGTCTAGTTTGCTTTGTTTTTTGCAGAACATCTTGCGCACTACGTTAAATCCTGTTTGCTATTCGTAAGAGGTAGGCCATTGTGTTGCTGGTGGGAACAGATGACAAGATTTACAAAACTGCATACACACGAGGACTGGATGAAAAAAAAGCACATGGGTGCTTATTCCATCATCCTTGATATAGAAGAATAAATGAATAAAATTAAAATAAATAAAATAAAAGGGGGCAGGGGGAATGCAAGTGCTTTTAAATGCAGAGTGAGTAAATAGTTAGAGACAGAGACAGACAAAAAGAGACAAAGACAACAAGCACAGTCAGACAGATAGACAGACAGACAGACAGACAGACAGACAGACAGACAGACAGACAGACACAGTGACTGAGAAGAATTTTTAAATAATAAACAAACTTTCGCTTTTCAAACGCAGGCACACCCTGTTTTCCTGGCTGCTGTGTGTATAAGCATGTCATAAAACGAGGTCTGTGAACAGAGTGAAGATTTGCTGCTGCTGCCAGTAACATTCCCCAGTTGCTCCTTTGTGCCGTTTGGAATTAAACGTCGAGCTTTCTTTTTCTTTTGTTTTGTCGTGTTGTTGTTGTTGGTGGTGGTGTTGGTGGTGTCGGTGTTGCTGTTGTTGTTGTTGTTGGTGGTGGTCTTCTTGTTCTTCTCGTTCTTATTGTTCTTGTTCTTCTTGTTCTTGTTCTTTTGTTCTTGTTCTTGTTTTGTTTTTTGTTGTTGTTGTTGTTGTTGTTGTTGCTGTTGCTGTTGTTCTTCTTGTTCTTGTTCTTGTTCTTGTTCTTGTTCTTCTTCTTCAACTTCTTCTTCTTCTTCTTCTTCTTCTTTTCTTCTTCTTCTTCTTCTTCTTCTTCTTCTTCTTCTTCTTCTTCTTCTTCTTCTTTCTTCTTCTTTTTGTTTGTTTCTGGGTTTATGTATTTGTTGTTTGTTTGTTTGTTTGTTTGCGAGGGGAGGAGAGAGAGAGAGAGAGAGAGAGAGAGAGAGAGAGAGAGAGAGAGAGAGAGAGAGAGAGAGGAGGAGAGAGAGAGAGAGAGAGAGAGAGAGGAGGAGAGATGAGGAGAGAGAGAGAGAGAGAGAGAGAGAGAGAGAGAGAGAGAGAGAGAGAGGAAGAGAGAGAGAGAGAGAGAGAGAGAGGAGAGAGAGAGAGAGTGTCTGTAAAATAGCACAAAGATAAACAAAATCTGATAAAAAAAAAACAAATAGTTAAATTAACATAACAAACAAATAGAGGAAAACAAAAAACACCCCACAAACCTTCCAAAACCCTGTAACACAGAACAAAAGATTTATACTAGACAAGAGAGAAAAAAGATATCCCCAAAAACCCCTTACCAAAGAAAAAAAAACCATGAAAGTTTTCTGAACAAGAACAAAAACAAGTTTCTCGCGTGACAAGTGCGAACATCAAAGCCTGCAGAATATAAAATCGTTCTAAAATAGCCAGTACCTCAGCCGGCATTGTCTTTGATAGTTCTGAATAATTCAAAAGAATGAACCCGTCAAATTTACAGACTGTAAGCGAGTGTAAATATCTATACCAGCACCAGGGTTCTCTCGTTTTCTTTCTTCTTTTTTTTCTTTTTTGGATTGTTTGTTGTTGGTTTTTTTTTTCTGACAATAAAATGAATCAGTGGGCCCTCTGTTTTCTCTCTCTTTGTTATCTGTCCCTCTCTCGTAAGTATATCTCTGTATAGATTATTGATCTACATCTACAGTAGGAAGCAAGGCCTAGTGGCTGAACGCTCCGCGATTTGACATCCTGGGTTTGAGTCACTTACTGAGACGCCCGACTTTAGGACTGTTCCCTAGAGTTAACATCAGTACGGATCCCACTCTTCTAAAAATTCATTGGAAGACACAATAAACTTAGGCCTCGTGTGCTAATGCACGTGAAAACATATTTTGCACACGTTATGACCCGCTCTGCCTTTAGGAAGAGTAGATCATTCGGTAAGAAAGGATGACAAAAAATATGCATAAAAGCGCATACATACTGATGTTGTGTTAATACATCCTCCCCGAACTTGGAATGCTGCTACCTTAGTTTCGGGTAAAAATGGTCATATACACAAAAAAATCCACCTTGATGGACCTCAGAGCTCTATATAATGAATAAAGAAAGACAATTCTACATCTATGGATATAGATTAACCGCCATTCTTAAAATATTAATCATAAACAAAAACATCATTCACCTAAAACACAATCTTACGCACACGGTAAAATTTCATCAACCTTTTTGTTGAAAAATATTTCAGCTACAATCAGCTATAGTCTAGCCTATGGCATGTATATCAAAAGCATGCCCATCAATTTGCCCATACAGTTCAATACAATCCGATACACCCCCAAAACAGTACAATACAATACAACGTAATACAAAGCAATACAATGGAGCTAAATACAATACAAGACAAGACAGTACACTAGAAGTCTTTTTGTGGGACACAACCATATTCTACAAAACCAAACCTGGAAACGAGAACAAAAAAAAGGCTTCTATAATTATTCACAACCAGTCATGGTAACCATAATCACAATCAAAGCCTGAGGCTGGTCCACCATGAGACCGAAAGGTTATTTTTGTTCGTGCGTTTCCGGTTCCTGCTGTCTTCCCTGCAGACATCATAGACAGCCATGATATACGTTTGATGCCGTTCCTTACCCCGTTCCGTGCACAGCAGTCCTCTTCCTTCCTGATTCTTCTTAGAGAGATGCAATTATTACGATTATTGTTGTAGCGCTGTTGATTCCACTAATAGGCTTCCATCCACCTTTTCATTTGTATAACTTGTCTCTGTCTGTCGGTTATGTTTGTTGTTTTGTTTATATTCGGCTTAGTTTGTTCCTCGGTTAGAGCTCTGAGGGTTACCAATGGTGATATTTTGTGTACGCGACTTTTTGTGCCCGCTATGAAGGTAGTTACACATTCCGATGTCCGAGATGATGGTTAAAACCTGAATAAAACTAGGTCTTCTTTGTAACACACTTTGACGTTGCCTGCAAAATTTAACAACTAAGTGCAAAAAACCCAAACACCTGAACAAAATCCGTTCTTCTTTATCTACATATTTCGCTGTTGCGTTGCAAACTCAACATCCAAGTACACAATGCTAAAAGCCTGAATAAAATCCCTTCTGTTTTACAACACACTTTGCAGGTGTATTACAAACGTATCTTACCAGCCAAGAAGTACAAACTGCGAAAAACCTGACTGAAGTCTGTTCTTCTTTCCCACATGCGTTGCTGTTGCGTTTGGTCTACTTTAGGCCTGGCTACAGGTTGATGAAAAATGTATGTCCTGGGCTTCTTCTGTACTCCGACTTGCCGTGTTAGGGATAGGGTGAATTAGAACGAATGCACTACAGGATCGGTGCACGGCTTGATTCCAGACTGCTGCTTAGCATCTTGGTGGAATGATGATGTTTGTGTGTTTAGGGGGATTTCTTGAGGGTTGTTTGATGTTAAAAAAAATGTAACAAAATATCGAATAAGGCCACCATAGTTGTAATTATATACGTGTAAGCATTTATCAGATTTTGTTGCAGTTGTATCTAACTTTTCTATCAAGGTTGGACAGTTTCACAAATCCTTTAACCACAAAAAAAAAGGTTTTGCTTTCAAAATTGCAATTATTATATCTGGTTCAGAAAATGAAATTCATTCCAATATTATGGAACATCCCCACTCCAAAAAGAAAACAAAATGATGACAAGATTTCAATCTTCAGCACTTTCTTTTAGCCCATGTCAAGTGAGGATTCTTTAGAAGCTGATGAATTGCAAATCACGAAGCGTGTGTCTTTGACCGTCAAGATTAATAAAACCAGCAGGAACCTTTTAAAGCCTGTTTTCTGTTCTCTCTCTTCTCTTCTCTTCTATGCGTTCCTTTACCTTGTGGGGGTGGTGTAATGCCTGGTCTTCTCTTGTGCTTGTAACTTTTGCAGGAGGTCTGCCTGCTGGCCTCAGCTGACACTTTCTGAATTCAGAACATTTTTGTTTCATTGTACATATTGCATGTTGGGTACGTTTGTGTTTCCGCGTAAGCGACCAAACACTGACATGAATTACGTGATATTTAACGTGCATTATTTGATCCTCTGCATGGCACATGCCCTGAAAAAAATTAAGGCATTGACAGGACAGTAAGCACTTGAGGTTGTGTCGGGAGATAGTTAAAAAATCCTAGTTACACCGCTGCCGAGATTTGAACTTGTGACTTGATGGACCAGAGGATTGAATTCAAATAGTCTAACCACTTGATTATAGTGTCCCTCTTGTTTTCTTTTGAAACTGATAGTTTTGTAACAAATAGTTTCGATCAACATCACTCGCTCAAAAATAACGAATAGAAAGATAAAGAGCCCCCCTCCCCCCCCCCCCCCCCACCAGTGCCCCCTACCCCCCCACACTCTTTCCTTTCCCTACTCTCTTCCACTGCCATCGCAAAAAAAAAGACAAGTTTATTGCATAATGTTAATTTTACGCACTTTAGGCAGCATTTCTATTCTGGGGTTTGTCATGTGACTTTTATATTGTAATACACGGTTTGTTCTCATCGAAAAAAAAGCTTTTAGGTTTTCTCATAACTTCAGTGTGTTTGTTTTTTTTTTCAATCCTCTATATCCTCCTAAAAGGGCAAAAGAACGAAAGTTTTGATTTCTGAATTTTGAGGAGAGGGTTTCATTTTCAGATTACTGCTCGAATTTTCTGCGTGTTGGCCAGCGCTAGGCTATTATTTCTTCAACTGTCGCTGCAATATCCAGCGGAGATGAATAATTAAACAGTCATTAATTTTCAGAAAGAAAAACAGTATATTTGACAACAATTGATTGCTTTGCTAAGGCTGAAGTAAGGAGAGCAGGAGAGGGAGGGAGGGAGGGAGGGAGGGAGGGAGGGGAGGAGAGGAGAGAGAGAGAGAGAGAGAGAGAGAGAAGAGAGAGAGAGAGAGAGAGAGAGAGAGACAGAGAGAAGAGAGAAGAGAGACAGAGAGACAGAGAGACGAGACAGAGACAGAGACAGAGACACAGAGAGACAGAAGACAGAAACAGACAGACAGACAGACAGACAAACAGAGACAGACAAACAGACAGACAGACAACAAGACAGACAGACAGAATTAGACATGAAGATGAAGACAAGGACGAGAAGAAGAAACAGGAGAGACGAGAGGAGTGGAGGGACGAGAGTGATGAAGCATTTAAAAGGATATAGAAGAGGAGAGGGAGAGAAGCAATAGAAAAAGGGAGAATGGAAAGTTGTATCACAAACTTTCCAGAAAGTGGGGGTACTATTTATATCTCCACAGGACTTTGCTCGTCTTTTTTCTTTTATTTTATTATTTTTTTTCATGGAACGATTTTGCTCTCTGGTTGAGTGAGAAGGGGGGGGAGGGTTATTTGATTTGTGTTCGTTGTGTGACTCATTGGTTTGTTCCATTTATTTCTTTGTTTATTTGCTTAGACGTCCTTTGCCTATTAAAAAAAAATAAAATCTTTTCCTTGTTGCTTATATCCCGATTTCAATTTTGGGGACGGCATACCTGGTTGTTAGAACGAGTACTTGCGATCTGCTGACCACCCCATTTGTGCCAACGACAGTAACAACGATATTATTACCACCAAAAGAAAACCATGAACAAAGCCTACAATTTGCGAAGGCAACGGCAGTGTGTCAACATTTACACTGCTTATTACCATAATTGACAAGCTGATTTATGAATACTGAATACCTCATTATTATTCCAAATGGTTGTGTGTGTGTGTGTGTGTTGTGGAGGGGGGCAGGAGTTAGGGAATGGGGTGTGATGGCGGAGGGCAAGATAGCCTAGTGGTTAGAGCGTTGCCCTCGTGGTTTGATGGCCGGGGTCGAGCCACCTTTGGGATGCCCATTCGTGGCCTTACTTCCCTTAGAGTTGGTATCAGTATGGACTTCGCCTCACCCGCCGCACCCCCCACCTCCGAAAGTCTGGATGCGATTAAAAACCAAGCTCCCGTGTGCAAAATTCAGATTTATTTCCTCTGTAATGGAGAGTATAGATTCTATGCTTGGAGCGTGTCATCAAAGGAGATGACATTAAACGATATTTGAAAGTATAACAATAAGTCATATTGGCTTTTACACTCTGTTACCATTAGTGGCAGACAGTGCTTTTTACCCTGGCTACATTATTGATATCTTCTGAGAGCAATTTTTTTCCGTTTATAACATTTATTGTTTATGATTTGATTTACACCCTTGTAAAATAACACGATGAATGGTGACCGATTGCCGCTTTGGCTTCAGTACAGTCTCTCAGTTCACCCAGCTGCGAATGGGTACCTGCCCTCTTTAGGGTCAGGGAAGATAAAGCAGCGAGGGAGAGGAGATGGGCGCCGCCATCAATGTGCTGGCCCATGGAAAAGCTGAGGTCTCTGATCCCTAGCTCTCCTACGAC
>CM060328.1:24590689-24593189 GCA_030674155.1 Stramonita haemastoma
AACAGACAGACAAACAACCAAAGGAGAGAAAACAAAAAAGCAAACAGATGAAAAAGTGAGAGGAGTTAAGGAGAAAAGAGTGAGAGAAAGAAAAAGACAGAAAGATTTCAAAGGACAGAAAATAAGACACCTTGGAAAAATAAAGAATTGGAATACAGACAACCTGACATCAGGCAAAAAAACAAACACACGGACAGACTCGCAAACAAAATGTGCAGGTTAAGAGAGAAACAAGTATGCTGTTTAAAGTTTCCATTGTTGCTGCGTTGAAATCGATGTTTTTGGATTCAAATGCAAACAGACAAACAGACTGACACAAAGACAAACAATCGGACAGGCTAGCAAACAAAATGTGCAGAGCAGGAGACAAACAGACAAACAATGTTGCTGTTTAAACGTGCGGTTGCTGCTATGCTGAAATCAATGTAGGTTTTTTCTTTTTTTCTCAAGGTTCTTTGTTTGGTTGGTTGAGGGTTTTTTTTTTTTTTCAATTTCGCTCCACGTCTTTCGATTTGTTAAACGCCTCTGTCACAAGCATGCATCATCTTCTATTTCTATGTCTCTAGGTCTTTTGTGTGTGTTTGTTTTGTGTGTGTGTGTGTGTGTGTGTGTGTGTGTGTGTGTGTGTGTGTGTGTGTGTGTGTGTGTGTGTGTGTGTGTGTGTGTGTTTGTGTGTGTGTATGTGTTTGTGTGTGTTGAGAGATAGACAGACAGACAGACATACAAATAGACAGATAGACTGACTGAGACAGAGACATACAGACAGATAGACGGACACACACACACACACACACACACACACACACACACACACACACACACACACACACACACACACACACACACACACACACACACACACACACACACACACACTCCTCTCTCTCCCACACACACACACACACACACACACACACACACACACACACACACACACACACACACACACACACACACACACACACACACACACACACACACACACACACACACACACACACACAGATAGACTCACAGAGACAGAGACGCACAAAGAAACAAAGACACAGAGAGAGATAGAAAGACAAGTGCAGAGACTGACAGACTTAAAGACAGAAACAGAGATACAGAGAAAGCCCAAGGCAGCCTAATACAAAGAGCACAGGTATAACAAGACAGAGAGATACACAGAAACAGAAAACAGACAAAATAGATAGACAGACAAATACACAGACTGACAGACAGACAAACAGACAGTGCAACAAACAGAAGCAGCAAAGTGAAGGCGGTAAAGAAAGAAGAGTTAAAGAAAGCAAAAGCAGAAAGAATCCAAAATATGGAACCACGGATAAGGAGACACCTAGGAATATCAGGATTCGACCCCAGACAAACCGACACACTGACTGGCAGACAGACAGACAGAATAACAAACAAACAGACAGACAGGCAGACAGACAAGTATAAGCAAAGTGGAGGAGGTAAAGACAGACGAGTTAGAGAAAGGGAGGACAGAAAGAGTCGAGTCCAAAAGATGGAACGACAGACACATCTGGTAAAATCAGAATTCAACTACAGACAGAAAGACATACTGACAAACACACATACAGAAGGACAAATGGACAGGCTTGCAAACACACACTGGGGTCTAGGGGACAAACAAACAAACAATGTTGCCGTTTAAACGTTCGGTTGCTGTTGTTCTAGCATCAATGTGTCTAAATTCAAATACAGAAAAGCAAAAAGACTGATAGACTGATAGACAGACAGGCAGACAAAAAGGTTTGCAAACACACACTGGAGGCTAGGGAACAAACAAACAAACAATGTTGCTGCTTAAACGTACGGTTGCTGTTTTGTGGTAATCAATGTTTCTGGATTCAAATACAGACATACAGACAGACAGACAGACAGAACAGGCAAACGGACAGGTTTGCAAACACACGTTGCAAGCTAGGAAACAAACAAACAAACAATGTTGCTGCTTAAACGTGCGGTTGCTGTTTTGTGGTAATCAATGTTTCTGGATTCAAATACAGACAGACAGACAGCACAGACAGCAGACAGCAGACAGACAGACAGACAGACAGACAGACAGACAGACAGGCAAACGGACAGGTTTGCAAACACACGTTGCAAGCTAGGAAACAAACAAACAAACAATGTTGCTGCTTAAACGTGCGGTTGCTGCTCTGTTGCAATACATGTTTCTTGATTCAAATACAGACAGACAGACAGACAGGCAAACGGACAGGCTTTGCAAACACACATTGCAAACTAGGAGACAATCAAACAAACAAACAATGTTGCTGCTTAAACGTGCGGTTGCTGATGTGCTGCAATCAATGTTTCTGGATTCAAATACATACAGACAGACAGACTGATAGACAGACAGACAAACAGGCAAACGGACAGGTTTACAAACACACAATTGCAAGCTAGGAGACAAACAAACAACAACAAACAAACAAACAAACAAACAACGAACAAACAATGTTGCTATTTAAACGTTTGATTGCTGTTG
>CM060328.1:24598189-24600689 GCA_030674155.1 Stramonita haemastoma
TCATTGTGCAAAGACATAATCATAGTCATTGCTTCTTTAAAAAAAAGAATGAATTTGTCCTCAATCATGAACAACCAGCCAAATGTCCCTTTTGTGGACCAAATCGACCAGAAAGGATGGTCATGCCAGGGCTGTTCCGTAATTTGCTGTTGCCGTGAGATTGAAATGAGAGCATCAGAGGCTGTGGGTGTCTTCCTTCCACTATAGTTGTTTTGTCTTATCATCTTTATGATTCAGCGTTTGTCAGCGAAATCTCCTTGTCTCCTTCTGCCTGTTTGACTGTATGTCTGTCTCTGTACCTCTCCCTTGGTCTGTATGTCTGCCTCTGTACCTCTCTCTGTCTCTGTCTGTCTGTCTGTCTGTCTCTTTCTGTCTATCTGTCTCTCTGTCTCTGTCTCTGTCTCTGTCTGTCTGTCTGTCTGTCTGTCTGTCTGTCTGTCTGTCTGTCTGTCTGTCTGTCTGTCTGTTCTCTTCTCTCTCTCTCTCTCCTCTCTCTCTCTCTCTCTCTCTCTCTCTCTCTCCTCTCCCTCTCTCTCCCCCCCCCCTTTCTCTCTCTCTCTCTCTGCTTACTCTGTTACCCTTGAAAATAAAGGTTATTCATTCATTGATTCATTGATTGATTGATTGATTGATTCATTCTCTCTCTCTCTCTCTCTCTCTCTCTCTCTCTCTCTCTCTCTCTCTCTCTCTTCCTCTCTCTCTCTCTCTCTCTCTCTCTCTCCTCTCTCTCTCTCTCTCTCTGTGTTAGGTGCGTCTATTGCAATGCACACTCACACACTTGTTGCTTTTTGCAAACAGTCCTGTTCTGCCGAGCATATATCTGAACCGTCAGTGTGTGTCTGTGTGTGTTCATGCGTGCGTGCGTGCGTGCGAGCGTGTGTGTGTGTTGTGTGTGTGTGTGTGTGTGTGTGTGTGTGTGTGTGTGTGTGTGTGTGTGTGTGTGTGTGTGTGTGTGTGTGACCCTGTCTCTGTTGCTAATTGTGATGATGTCTTGGATGAAGACAACACAGGCGTAATAAATTATACGGTGTGCATGGGAAAACCCATGACCCAACTGTGACAGGTGGGGTGAGTGATGTGTCATTATTCTCGTTTACTGTGGGGATACTCGGGGGGTCTGTCACTATAAATAGCATTCCCACCTTCTACAAACTCTGTGCTAGGAGTTCCCTCTTTTCTATCCCTCTCTTTGTTTCTGCATTGTTCCTTTTTTTTTCGTTGTCAGCACAACCTCCTTCTCGCGTTTTCTCTGCCTATTCTACTGTGTCTTTTCTACCACCCCCCCCCTCCCCAAAAAGACTTAAAAGCTAACACTGTGATCTTGTCAGTATTGTTAGAGAATGTTGTACTGTTGTGACACAGTAGTTGAAACGGAAAGACAAATTATTGTCTGTGAGTTTGTGTGTTTCTCTGTCTGTTGTATGTAACTCTCTCACTCACTCTCTCTCTCTATTGCAGTCTGTCTGTCTGTCTACGTCTCTCTGTTTCTCTGTCTCTGTCTCTCTTTTTCTCGCTCTCTCTTTCTCTTTCTAGATAATGTCGAAAATTATTTTATGTTTGACGTACTATTTTGTTTGCAGTTTCTTTTTTTTTTTTTTCTCAAAATGTCTACCCCTTTGTGTACTGCCCAATTCAAGTCATGATTCCTGACTGTAAACATTGGCTTGGTACAGGCTTTATAATCTCCCATGCATTTTAATTTTTTTTTAAAGGGATCACTGAACACGAATCATAAACGTTTACTAGCTGTTTATTTACTTGTACACCATATGCATTTTATTTACAACAACTGTTTTAAGCATATTTTCCTTCTCTTTTTATTTCATCTTTTGATCGACGAAAAAGATGATAGGCCACAAGAATATTTACTGATAGTTAGGGCTGCTCAGACACCTCTAAATTTTGGAATGTGTTTTGCAGTTAGGTACCACACAAGGGGGAAAGAACTGCATAGCTGTCTGATTATTGGTGTTTTATTCTGCTTTCTGTCTAGCCTACCTGTCTGCTTGGTTTTTTGTCTGTCTCTTTCTTCTATCTTTCTGTCTGTATTTTCTTTCTGTCCCTTGTATTTTAAAAAAAAATCTCTTTCTTTCGGGTTCTTTTTTCTGTAAACGCCGTTTTTTCTTTACTTCTTTTGTTTTATTCATTTTTGTATGATTGCTTCTTTTTTATTCCTTGTGTAATTTCCTTTCACTTTTTTGTGTTTATTTCTTTCCTCTTTTATTTTATCAATCTATTTGTATTTATTTAATTCGCTCTGTTTGTTCTTTTTTCATTTCACCCTTTCCTTTTTTCTTTCTGCCATTATCTTTTCTTTTTTTTTCTTTTCTGTCATTGTCTTTACTTTTTCTTTCTGTTTTTGTCATTGTCTTTTCTTTCTTGTTCTTTCTTTCTTTCTTTCTTTCTTTCTTTCTTTCTTTCTTTCTTTCCTCTTCTATTGCAAAGACACGCAGTCATTAATTCTTGTTGACCAGAGGCAATTTGCCCAGTCCTTGAAAGA
>CM060328.1:24605689-24610689 GCA_030674155.1 Stramonita haemastoma
GATAATTACGGCAAACACCAAGTGAGATCGAGCGAGCGTGGGAAGCAGTTGTTGCTTTTTTGTGTGGAATAGCTGTAAGTGAATACACCTGCATACTCCTCACACATAGGCTGCTTCTTGTAAGCGGAGTGAGTGAAGTCTGCCAATTCTGAGTTATCTGTACTCTACGGACATACAGTTTGGTATGGTGAAGATGCTTGCTTTAAGTTTTAGCTGCTATAATCATCTCCTTTTCGCCCACCTCTAATGACTCTTTACACCTATTCTACATTCTTTTCATTTTTTTCTTCTTACAACATTTTTTTGTCTTTCTTATACTCTTTTTTCGGGGGGAGTGGGGCTTGAAGGTTCCTTTTTGGTCTGCTGCTTGGCTAACTAGAGCTTCCAGGTTCGTCGATGGTGAGAGTTTGCGTATACTTTCATACTGCCAGTCACAACTATTGTGATAACAGATTTAAAAAATACAATCACTTGTAGACGCAGTCAGCCCCTGTTTTTTTTTGATTGTCATTTTGTACCACTTTATGTCACATCAGATTTCTCTGCGTGAAATTCGGGCTGCTCTCCCTGGGAAGAGCGCGTCGCCATAAGTGCAGCGCCTATCCATTTTTTGTATATCTTTTTTCCTGTATGCAACTGTATTTGTCTCCCTAACAGAGTGGCTTTTTCCACAGAATTTTGCCAAGGTCAACCCCCTTGTTACCGTGGGTTCTTTTACGTGCGCTAAATAGTTTATTTTGACTTGCCGTGCTGAAGGCGTTCATACCGCCACAAAGATACACGCCCAAATTCTCCCGCAAATAAAAACCCAACCAAACAAAGAAAAAACCCAAACCAGCCATGTATTCTTCTTCACTTTAACCGTGCGTGTGATCGAACAAAAACTAGACTCCTGAGTGCAAAGGGTCACTTTCTTTGCTGACATCAGCAAGCAGCCTCCAGGCCTTCACACTGACACAACGCCGTGCGTGCAGGCTGATGAAGCATCTCTTCTTGCTCAAAGACAAAGAGGGTGCTGATAAGAGTGTACGTTTTTTTTTTTTTCACGACCGTTGAAAAGACGTGTGTGATAGTATGAACATAGCTTTTAGACAACATGGCGTGTTTCAAAGTGTCTTATTGCAATAGGTTTATTCGGATATCTTGTACTAATATTCCATGCACATGTAGCCTTTGATGATTTGGTGTAATTCCAAAGTGTCCATTCGCAATATGTTTAGTTAGTTTAATCTTGTTCTAACATTAATTGATGAACTATTGAGGAAAAAGTAGTGGAGGAAAAGCAAGTGCAGGTACCAACTTCTCAATCATTTTGAAAATGACATCAAAGACCCAATACATAAAAAATGAAAAGAAAATAAATTCTAGGGAATAATGTTTCAGTGACAGCATTGTAGGCATTTTTGAGTAAATTAATTGAGAAACTTGTACAGATAATTTGGTATATTTCAAAGTGTTCAATTACAATATGCTTAGGTGGATATTATCCTGTACTAACACTCCATGAATGTAGCCTTAAATGTTTTGGCATATTTCATGCAAAGTGTTTAACTGTAATATGCTCAGTTGATGCTTGTTGGGGATTTTTTTCACGACTTAAAAGATAACTATTTCTTCCATGCCGAAGTCGGAATTGCTGGGCTTGTCTTTTCATGTGCTAAACGGCAAAGCTGCGCATTTTCACTCATACGACAGACAACAAATAGTTGTCTTAGCGTTCGAAAAAGATATCTTGCACTAGTATCTCATTTCCATGTCGTTTTAAATGTTCGTGTTTGTTTTTGTTTTGTTGTTGTGTTTTGGGTTTGGGTTTTTGTTGTTGAAAGGTTGGGGTGTTCATGAAAAGATGGCGGTACGTTCAGATCATTGTCTTGTATTTATTTATTTATTTATTTATTCATTTCTTCTATAATATCGAGGATAATGGAATAAGCACTCGTGTTCTTTTTACATCCAGTCCCCGTGTGTATGTAGTTTTGTCAATCTTGTCATCTGTTCCCACTGGCACACAATGGCCTACTCTTACGACAAGAGAAACAGGGTTTAACGTGTGCGCTAGATGCTCTGCATTCGTTCGCACACGGGGCCTCGGTTTACAGTCTCATCCGAAGGACTTTTTTGTGGAGAGTGGAGTCAGCACTGATGTCAACTCCAGGGGAAAAAAAATCCCCTCAAACAGGAATCGAACCTAGGTCGTCAGATTGTGAGCGCAATGTTCTGACCACAAGGCTATCCCGTCCCGCAAAGCACAAACCAAATATCCCTAGAAATACACACACACCTACCCACTTCCATATTTTTCTTTTCTTTTAAAGAGGGGAGCAGAACCTACCTGAATCGGGGTGCGGCGATAAGCGGAGAGATATATAACTCCCCCTCCACACACACACACACACACACACACACACACACACACACACACACACACACACACACACACACACACACACATACACACACAAACACACACATACACACACACGTACACACGCTTTGTGGAAAAGGTCAGCCACAGGATGCCCAGCTGTTGGCTGTTGTGCAAAGGTCAGAGCACGGTCAGAGAGCAGATTCCATGGCTCCACTTCAGCAGCAGTCGCCCAGGGATCGGGCTTATCTGCTTTTCTTGGACCCAGTGGGCAGGCAGTGTGACGTCAAACTGCTTATGCCTCCTTGTCTAGTGGGTCCTACATCGTCTCTTTTCTTTTTTTTTGTTGTTGTTGGGTGTGTGCCCTCAATGGCAAGAGATTGAAGTGAGGGGTTTTGTTGGAACTGTGTATTGTATTGTAGTGTGTAGTTTTGGTTATGATTTGGGTGATTTATAAGTATTGTTCATGTATTCTGGAACGATGTGTATGATTTGTAAGGATATTGTTGTTATGGCTAAGTGTTTTAATTTGTTTCTTACAAGACATAATACAATATAAATGTTATGTATTGTCATCATCATCATTATTATTATTATTATTATTATTATTATTATTATTATTATTATTATTATTATTATTATTATTATTATTATTATCATTATTATCATTATTGTTGTTGTTGTTAATAGAAGTAGTAGTAGTAGTAGTAGTAGTAGTAGTAGTAGTAGTAGTAGTAGTAGTAGTAGTAGTGGTAGTGGTAGTAGTAGTAGTAGTAGTAGTAGTGGTAGTAGTAGTAGTAGTAGTAGTAGTAGTAAGTAGTAGTAGTAGTAGTAGTAGTAGTAGTAGTAGTAGTATGTCCTGCGCTTCATATTCTGTTTAGGAAAATTGCAATTTCTGAAGGTAAGGCATTCATAACGTTCGTAGATCATAGCAAGGCTTTTGACAGTGTCAAACATCGCTATCGTTTAACATGATTGTAGAAAATGGACTTTCCAAACCATCCGATCTTAATCATAGCAAACCTGTACTTAGATCAGAAGGCAAAGGGCCAATTGAATGGCGAGCACTGTGAGTTCTTTAACATATAAAAGGAGTCTGTCAAGGTTGCATACTATGCCCGCATCTTTTCAGCATAGTTATATACAGATATGATTATGAGAAAGGCGGACATAGATGACATGGGTATTGATATAGGAGGCAGAAACAGAACTAAACTATTTGCTTACTATGTGTCTACACAAATTCATATTACAGCGTTGCGCTCCCATCTGACAGCGCGGGTTTGATCTACAACCGAGCGACCCGTTGAAAGGGAGTTCCCCCCTGGAGTTAACATCAGTGTCCCCCCAAAAGTCCATCGGATAAAACTGTAAAACAAGGTACTGTTGGCAGATGCGCACAGAACATACTATACACAAGTAAAAGCTTTTTTTGTGTTACGGAAGGGTATGCCATTGTTTGCCAGTGAAAATGGTTGACAAGATCTGCAAAAGAGCATATATATAGGTACAGCTTAAAAAGAAATCCATGAGAATACATTCGTTATCATCTAAATAAAAGAATCTATAAAAATGTTCCATTTATTCTACAAAGAAATATCATTACAGCAATGATTTTAACCATTTTTAAAGATTGCATTTCAAAACACAATTTTCATATAAAGAATTGCTTTCTTTCTTCAAACACTCAGAGAGCAACTATTGTTGTCTATCATAATATGAGCGGAAACGTGTTGCGTTGTCTTCGAGCGCCTGACAAGTCAGGCTCAGCGCATTCAACTTCAACACGTCAAAGTTTGTTGTTTTGTTTTAAGTCTTTCCCGAAGAAAAAAGCAGAAGAATGGACCAAGAAAGTAAAAAATAGACAAGAAGGAATTAAAAGAAAGAAAAGGAACAAGAAAGAAAGAAAGAGAGGGAAAGAAAGGAGGGAACTTCTAGCACAGAATTGTCAGACGGTGGAGGCACTATTGATAGAGACAGACCCTCCCCCCCCCCCCCTTGGCATCCCGAAATGGTGAATATCAGTTTATTTTACAACATACTCACATTGCTATATTCTTCAACATCATCATTTTCATATTCCCAAACATATTTTTCTTGATCGGCATGGTTTTCGTATTATCTCTGATGCAGGAATATTTGAGATATTATGGGGGAAAGAAAATAGAGTAAAGCGAAAGAAATGCCTTTATGGCTTGCTCCTTTCGGAACTTTATTTTTCTTCTTTTCAGTTTTTCTCCATGAATTTCTTTGCTGACAAAAATAATAAAGGCACACACTCGCTGGCATCGTGATGTTGAGAGTAGTTCGTGATATGCATTCATTACAACTGATTTATGACAATGTATTGATTGTGGAATCAAAGAATTGGAATTTTAGTCCACAGTGTGTGTGTGTGTGTGTGTGTGTGTGCGTGCGTGCGTGCGTGCGTGCGTGCGTGCGTGTGTGTGTGTATGTGTCTGTGTGTCTGTGTGTGTGTGATGGTGTGTGGGGGTGGGTGCCCTGGCGTGCTCAAGCCCGATACGTGCTTGAGTGCACGTTTGCGTGCACAGCGAAAGCTTGCCAATTATTGAGAGAGAGAGAGAGAGAGAGAGAGAGAGAGAGAGAGAGAGAGAGAGAGAGAGAGAGAGAGAGA
>CM060328.1:24615689-24618189 GCA_030674155.1 Stramonita haemastoma
TGTGTGTGTGTGTGTGTGTGTGTGAGAAAGAGAGAGAGAAGAGAGAGAGGAGAGAGAGATGAGAGATGAGAGAGAGAGAGAGACAGAGAGAGAGAGAGAGAGAGACGAGAGAGAGACAAGACAGACAGACAGACAGACAGACAACAGACAGAAGAGGAAGAGAGAGAGAGAGAGAGAGAGTAGAGAAGAGAGAGAGAGAGAGAGAGAGAGAGAGTGAGAGAGAGCAGAGAGAGAGAGAGAGAGAGAGAGAGAGAGAGATTGTGAGTGTGCTTGCGCATTTTACAAGATTGAAAGAATGCATGCGTGGCATAACTGCATGCATTACACAACACAGACAACACACACACAAACAACACAACACATACACACACAACACACACCGACAAAAGGATAAAAAGAGAGAGGTGTCCGTGGTCAATATAAATGACTATTCAATAGGAGTGGATGACCAATCCTGATGGCTAGAGAGAGAAGAGAGAGAGAGAAGAGAGAGAGAGAGAGAGAGTAGAGAAGAGAGAGAGAGAAGAGACAGAGACAGAGACAGAGAAGAGACAGAAAGACAGAGAGACAGAGAGAGACAGAGAAGACAGAGAGAGACAGAGAGAAGGCAAGGCAAAGCAAAGCAAGCAAAGCAAGGCATGGCATTTTTTCCAGGATGATAATGAATAAGCACTCCTGTGTTTATATATCCAGTCCCAGCCCTATTAAGGTAAGATAAAAAAAAAATCCTCTCAAAAGGCACACTAAGACAGAGACAGAGACAGAGCGAGAGAGAAACAAATAGAGAGAAACAGAGAAGGGAGATCAACCGAGTCGAGATAGAGAAGACAGAGACAGAGAGAGACGAGATAGAGAGCAAACAGATCGCACTACACAGTGAAAGATTTCTCATACCGTGCCGCTGCTCCAAATATAGATCAGAGCTGACAAGATAATCCTATCATATGTATAATGCCATTGCCCTCAGTATCTACCTCCCCTCCCTCTCCCCCCTCCCAAAATAAAGGAAAAGGAACAGTATCCTATCATTCCTCTCTGATTTTTTAATTACCACAATAATTGCTACCTTTAGCATTATCTGGTGGTTACGAAGGGACGGGAAAGCCTACTGGTTCGAATTTTGTGCATTTTGCTCGTGATCTGCTGACCCGGGTTCGAATCCCCTTCAAGGGATATCTCTCTCCCCCCCCCCCCTATCAATACAGATTCCACTCCCCTGAAGTCTTTCGGATGAGACTATAAACCGAGGTGTCGAGTGCGCACTCGTTAAAACCGGTTCCGCTTTTCGGTAGAGTAGGCCATTGTGTACCAATGGAACGGATGACAACATTTACAAAACTGCATACATACGGAGTCTTGATGTAAAACAGGACATGAGTGCTTATTATTCCGTTACTCAAGAAATCAAATAATACAATACAACATAGAAATGAAAGGGACAAGCCCCGATATGGCCTCTGCTGTCGGCGGCGCTATAAACAGGAAGATTGAATTGCATTGGTAATAAGTGCACTATAAGTAGAAGTACACTATAGGTCCACACTTTCTCCGCTTTGTTAAAGCATAACATGCATCGTTGATCTAGTGTCTGTTGTAGGTGCATTTGTGCCTAGTCCTTATTTGTTTGCATTGGTCATTTTTTTTATACTGTGAATGCATAACTTCATTATTCAGAATGTGACAAGGTTGCAGATTCGATCTCCCTGAATCTAAGTTTTTGTTGTTGTTATTGTCGTTGTTGTTGTTTTTCTCGCTCTACAAGCCTCTGATTGGTTTTGATATGGATACATGTCTTTTTTTGAGAAATTTCAAATTAAGATTTTGAGTGCAACATGGAATTCGTACACGTAAAAGATGTTGTGTTTTTTTCCCCCTTGTTTTTCTGTATTTGTTGTTCTCTTTTTTTTGCTTTGAAAGAACACTTTGAAAGCTACAGGAATCAGCAAAAATAGAATCAAATCAAATAAGGTAATATGACGATAATACCAAAATAAAAGCTATGTCATTCTATACCCCCTCTATACGACACACAACACACAACTTTCCGTTTCCCTGCCGTCACTCTCATGTTCTCACACATCGTCATTCCCACAGATGGAAATTTCCACATTTTGACCTCCCCCACAAAGTGAGTCGAAATGCACCTGACCCAATTTTCGAGGAAGGCATTTTAGGCAAGTTGGGGTTTTGATTTTTATACAGAAATTTCGATGATTATAAATTGCAAGGTTACTTCTACCTTCTACTGACGTATTAAGGTATATTTCAGTTTTCGTGTGCGTTAAAACACGTTTAAAATCACCTAAACCCCCTCATTCTGACCATCTCTTATGATGCAAATTTCGTCCATTTTTTTCTCATTTTGTCAATACCTGGTATCTAGCATTTTAAGTATATTTTAGATTTTTTAAAAATTTATTTATATTTTTATTGATTTATTTTATTTATATTTGTATTTATTATTTTAAAATAAATTTTACAATAGCTTTTCGTATAGTTA
>CM060328.1:24620689-24623189 GCA_030674155.1 Stramonita haemastoma
TTGTTTGGTTTCTTTTTATTCTTTCTGGGTTTTTTTGTTTTTTGCTACCACCCATTTACATTGCTAGTGTTATTCTCACTCCATTGTGGTGTCAAACATGTCATCTTTCTCCCTGTTTTTTTTTTCTTCAAAATTTGTTTGGAGATCTTTTTCCTCCTCCTCCTCTCTCCTCTCGTCCTCCTCCTCGTCCTCCTCCTCCTCCGTCCTCCTCCTCCTCTCTCTCTCTCCTCTCTCTCTCTCTCTCTCTCTCTCTCTCTCTCTCTCCTCTCTCTCTCTCTCTCTCTCTCTCTCTCTCTCTCTCTCTCTCTCTCTCCTCTCTCTTCTTCTCTCTCTCTTCTCTCTGCTCCTGTCTGTCTGTCTGTCTCTCTGTCTCTGTCTCTGTCTCTCTGTCTCTGTCTCCTCTGTCTCTGTCTCTGTCTGTCTGTATGTTTGTCTGTCTGTCTGTCTCTCCTCTCTCTGAAAACAGACACACTTAACAACATGCCTATCATATGGCAAATGTCATATTCCACAAGGAAATAGTTTGACAACCGCTACTTTGTTTTGTTTTCTTTTAGTTTTTGTTTTGTTTTGTTTTGTGTTTTTGCTTTCACCCATTTACATTGCCAGTGTTATCCTCACCCCATTATAGTGTCAAAAGTGTCGTCGGTCTGCCTGTTTTGATTGTGAAAGTTGTTTGGACATCTCTCTGTCTCTGTCTCCTTCTCCTCCTTCTCTCTTTCTCTCCTCCTTCTCTCTCTGTCTCTGTCTCTGTCTCTTTCTTTGTCTCTGTCTCTGTCTCCATCTTCCCCCCCCCTCTCTCTCTCTCTCTCTCTCCTCTCTCTCTTTCTCTCTCTGTCTGTCTGTCTCTGTCTCTGTCTCTGTCTCTCTCCCTCCCTCCCTCTCTCTCTCTCTATCTCTCTCTCTCTCTCTCTCTCTCTCTCTCTCTCCTCTCTCTCTCTCTCTCTCTCTCTCTCTCTCTCTCTCTCTCTCTGAAAACAGACACACATAACAACATGCCTATCATATGACAAATTCCCTACTCCACAAGGACACATTTTGTCAACGGGCTTTTTTTGTTTTGTTTTGTGTTTTGTTTTTTGCCTTCACCCATTTACATCCTCAGTGTTATGCTCAGCCCATTGGGGTGTCAAAAGTGTCTTCTTTCTGCCTCTCTTGTTTGTAAAAACATATTTTGACATCGTTCTCGCTCTCACTCTCTGTCTCTGTATCTATCTCTCTCTCTGTCTTTGTCTCTGTCTCTCTTACTCTTTCTCTCTCTCCCTCTCTCTCTTTCTCTCTTTCTCTCCCCTCTCTCTCTCCCTCTCCCCCTCTCTCTCGGATTAGGCGAATAGCCTAATGGTCAGAACATTGCGCTCGCAATTTGAAGACCCGGGTTCGAGTCCGGTCGAGGAAATTTTCTTCCTGGAGTTAACATCAGTGCTGACTCTACTCTCCCCAAAAGTCCTTCGGATGAGACTTTAAACCGAGGCCCCGTGTGCGAACGCACGCAGAACATCTTGCGCACACGTTAAATCCTGTTCCGCTTTTCGTAAGAGTAGGCCATCGTGTGCCGGTGGGAACAGATGACAATATTTACAAAACTGCATACACACGGGGGACCGGATGAAAAAAGCACATGATTGCTTATTCTTTTATCATCGATATAAAAGAATAAATAAATAAATAAATAAATAAATAAATAAATAAATAAATAAATAAATAAATAAATAAATAAATAAATAAATAAATAGATAAATAAATCTCTCTCACACACACTCTCTCCCCTACCTCAATCTTTCGTGTTTTTTAATTCCTTTCTTTTTTTGTTTATTTTTCCTTTCTTTCTTTCTTTCTTTCTTTCTTTCTTTCTTTCTTTCTTTCTTTCTTTCTTTCTTTCTTTCTTTCTTTCTTATTTTCTTTCTTTCTCTTTCTCCCCCTTTCCTCAAAATAAAACACACAGAGCTAGTATCGATATCGTGCCTATCATATGACAAGTCTCTTCCTCTTGCCTCACAAGGAGATGTCAGTGTGACTGATATTTTTTTATTTGCTTTTCCTTGTGTAGCACATGTCTGACGTCAGTGCAATCAAGAGGCATGTTATTGGTTTCGATATTGATACCGTTCTGCCCTTCAGTTTTTTTGCAAGTGTGATATCTATGACAGTTTTAGACTGTTGACATTCCTCGAAGTCTGTATGCAGATACCTAAACGGTGGGGGTAAAACAATAGTCATGTACGCACAATTTTACCCATTATTTTGTGAACCTCAGAGCTCTAGCTAAAAATACAAAAAACAAAACCCCAAACAACTCACTATTTGGAGAAGATGTGCATCAATTCATTAAATTGTTAAAACGTTCAAATTTGAAAGGTTCAAGTGTTGGCTGTCTTCTATTGTGTACTGTATTGTATTTTAATGTATTGTATTTATTGAATTACATTGCATTGTATTTTCTTGTATTGTACTGTATTGTATACAACTTTCGGTCAGGGCAGTTGTGGTCTCCGTGACATTC
>CM060328.1:24628189-24630689 GCA_030674155.1 Stramonita haemastoma
TTTTCGTTAAAGTTTTATATATATATACTTTTCTTTCTGTTCTTCTTTGGTCAATTTACCCCTGTGATGTTTTTTTTTCTTAAAAAAAAATCAATTTCGTTCTTCATTGCTCTTCTCTCTCTCTCTCTCTCTCTCTCTCTCTCTCTCTCTCTCTCTCTCTCTCTCTCTCTCTCTCTCTCTCTCTCTCTCTCTCTCTCTCTCTCTCTCTCTCTCTCTCCTCTCTCTCTCTCTCTCTCTCTCTCTCTCTCTGTACATTTTTATGGGTGTTTTTAAGGTGGTTTTGGCTCATGTCTGCGTGGGTATGTTCTAAAAGGTGCTGTTGAATAGGTTTCACTAAGAAGCGAAAGGTTAAAAGAGAAGAGTGGAAATGAAGGAAATGAGAAAAGAAAGTACAACCTTTTTCGAGCTTTTCTTCTTTCGTCTTTTACTTCCGTGTTCACTCTGTTTTAAATGATGACTGCTGTCTCTTTGTCTTTGCTAATTTTCTTTCTTTCTTTCTTTTTTTTCTTTTATTTTTTCTTTGTTTTTTCTTTTTCTTTCTTTCTTTTCTTTCTTTCTTTCTTTCTTCTTCTTTCTTTCTTTCTTTCTTTCTTTTCGGTCTTTCTTTCTTTCTTTCTCTCTTTCTTTCTTTCTCTCTTTCTCTTTTTTTCGGTCTTTCTTTCTTTCTTTCTTTCTTTCTTTTCTTTCTTTTCTTTTCTCTCTTCAATTCTCATTTTTTCTCTCAGTTTTTCTTCTTTCTTCCAACATTATTTTTGTTTTCTTTCATTTATTCATTCACTTATTTTCTTGTAAATTCTTTTCCAAGTTTTGTATTTGCTTCTTTGTGCTGTTTTCTTTCGGACAATCGTTGCAAGGGCATATTCTTAAAACGTGGCCTGGCATATTATTTCTCATTCAGAAAAAGGTGGATCAGTATCTAGCGGTTAACGCACCTGCCTAGAAAGCAAAAAGTCTTGGTTCAAAGTGTGTGGTGGTTTGATCCCCGTTTGCACCAAAGACTTTTCCCACTTCTTGCGCTTAGACCGTGAGTGGTGTTCTGGGTGCTAGTCTTTCGAATGAGATGATAAACCTCGAGGTCCGGTGTGTTATACTTTCGAATTTAGCGCACGTAAAAGAACTTACGGAAACAAGGGAGAGGTTCCTGGCAAAATTCTGTAGAAAAAGGTCAGTCTGATAGAAGAAACAAATACAATTGCAGACAGGAAAAATAACACAACAAAAGTACTAGGTGGCGCTGCTCTTGTGGCGACGCGCTCTCTCCGGAAAGAGCAACCCTTTATACAGTTTCAAATACAGGAGTAAAGGGTTTAACTAGGAAAAGGGGAAATGAAGAAAATAAGAAAAGAAAGAACAAGGTTTACAAGTTCTTTCTTTTTCTTTTTTTTTCTCCTGTCTTCCTTGCTAACTCTTTACCAGAAGATGAATGTTCACGAAACTGGTGTTGATCTCTCTGTTTGTCATTCTGTCTGTCTGCTTTTCTATCTTTCTTTTCTTTTCTTTCTTTTTTGTCTTTTCTTCTATCTATTGCGGTATTCTTCTTTCTTCTCCCTTTCTTTTTTTGTCATTTTTTTCTCTCTATATCTTTCTTGGTTTCTTTGTGTCTTGGTTTCTTTGTTTCTTTTGTTCTTTCTTTCGTTCTTTCTTTCTTTTGTTCTGTCTTTCTTGGTTTCTTTCTTGGTTTCTTTCTTGGTTTCTTTTATCTTGTTCTTTCTTTCTTTCTTTCTTTCTTTCTTTCTTTCTTTCTTTCTTTCTTTCTTTCTTTCTTTCTTTCTTTCTTTGTCTATCTTCTATCTCCTACCTATCTTTCTTTGTTCCTTTCCTGTTTATCTGTCTTTCATTGTTTCTTTCTTTCTTTCTTTCTTTCTTTCTTTCTTTCTTTCTGTCTGTCTTTCTTTCTTTCTTTCTTTCTTTCTTTCTTTCTTTCTTTCTTTCTGTCTGTCTGTCTGTCTGTCTGTCTTTCCTTCTATCTCTCTTTCTTTCTTTCTTCCCTTTTTTGTTTTACCTTATTTCCTGCATCCAACCTACCTTTTCTCTTCCTGAAATTCCATTCTTTCTTCCACCCGAACTTGCATTAATTGTTTGATTGATCGATTGCTTGATTGATGAATTGATGAATCGATTGATTGATTGATTCATTTATTCATCCATTCAAATATCCTTCCAGCCATTCATTCATTCAGACATTTTTCCATTTACTTTTACCTGCTTTATTTCCGAATAAAATTTGTTCTTCCTTCCTTCCTTCGTTCCTTCCGTTCAATCTTCCTTCCTTATTTTTTTCTTCCTTTCTTTCTTTCTCTTTCTTTTTTTTCATTCTTTCATTTTCTGTCTTCCATAGTTCTACCATTTTTGTTTGTTTGTTTGTTTTTGTTTTTCTGTTTTCATTTCTTTTCTCTTTTCTTCCTCCCCTGTTATGTGATTCTGTGTGTGTGTGTGTGTGTGTGTGTGTGTGTGTGTGTGTGTGTGTGTGTGTGTGTGTGTGTGTGTGTGTGTGTGTGTG
>CM060328.1:24640689-24645689 GCA_030674155.1 Stramonita haemastoma
ATGTAACGTGTGCGCAAGATGTTCTGCGTGCGTTCACACACGGGACCTCGGTTTATAGTCTCATCCGAAGAACTTTTTGGGAGAGTGGAGTCAGCACTGATGTTAACTCCAGGTGAAAAAATCCCATCGAACGGAAATCGAACCTGGGTCGTCAAATTGAGAGCACAATGTTCTGACCACTAGGCTATCCCGTCCTCCGTTTTCGAAAGAATATGTCCTTTCCCCTGTGAATGCATGTGTGCGTGCGTGCGTGTGCGTGTGCGTGTGTGCGTGTGTGTGTGTGTGTGTGTGTGTGTGTGTGTGTGTGTGTGTGTGTGTGTGTGTGTGTGTGTGACATACAGATTGAGTTTCAAACTGCCAGTTTTGTGGGAGCGGTAAAGCGAAGTGGATAGAATGTTTAGGTAGTGATCTGACGATGCAGGTTTTAGCCGCTACTGACAAACGCGTTCAAGACGATTGTTCCCCTTTAAGTTAACATCAGTACTGACTCCACTCCCCATAAAGACCTTACCGAGGTCCTGACTATGTGGTATTTATGTATGTGCCTTGTCCTTTTTTGTTTGGTTTGTTTAGCCTTGGGTGACCGTTTGCACGCCTTGGCTTCAGTACAGTCCCCCCAGGTCACCCAGATGTAAAAGGGTACATGCCCTCTTTAGGGTCTTGGAAGGTAAAGCAGCGAGAGAGAGGAGATGGGCGCCGCCCTCAACGTGCTGGCCTCTTGAGAAGCTGAGGTCTCTGATGCCTTGCTTCCCTATAACCAAACAGGTTATGGGACACCTTTACCTTTACTTTTACATTGCCTTTGTTTAGTTTTTACTTTGAGCTAAACACAAAGCTTCACATTAACACTTCTAGATTCCACTTTTTTGTTGTTGCTAAAACAAACATTTTTTAAAGATCTTTTTTTTTTTTAATGATGAATAAGCACCCACCTATGTGTTGTTGTTGTTTTTATTTTTACATCAGATCTCCATCTGCTTACTTTTGTTATAACTTTCACTATCTGTTCCTACCATCACCCAATGACCAACTCTTTGAAAAAGAAAAAAAGAAAAAAAGTAGGATTAGATTCATAGCAAGTATAGGCACTGTTAATTAAAGCCGTAAGACTGACTACAGACTCTAACAGGTCTGAAGATTTGTTTTGTTTTTGGGGTTGTTTTTTTTTAGCACATGTCCCAAACAGAAGCTAATAAAACTCCACTTTCATTCACACTGGGAGGAAATGAGGGGAGGCGTGCCATGCATAATCTATAGCTTTTTCCTTCCCCAGAAAAACACACTGTGGAGGAAGGCAGCTTCCCCTGTGAACTTGGGATGTGCAGTTCTGCTGTTCTTTACTGCAAAACCCCAGAGAAAAAAACTGTATTGGCGAGAAAAAAAGATGAGGGCTCATCCAGGAACCGAAACTCGAGTCAGGTCAGGCCAAAGGCATGGTTCTTACTAAAAAAAAATGCCTACAATGCTGTCACTGAAAGACATCATTTCCTAGATGTTATCTTTTATTGAATTCTTTTGAAATTGATCTTTGGAAAGTCATTTTCAAACTGATTGAAAAGTTGGTACCTGCACTTGTTTTTCCTCCACAAGTTTTTCCTCAATAATACTTTCTGGCCAAGTGGGCAGGTTGTTGAGTGAGTGAGTCAGTTAGTAAATGAGAGAGAGAGAATGAGTAAGTAAATGAGAGAGAGAATATAATTATATGTTCACAGTGGAATAGATAATGCCTCTGTCCAAGTTGTCTTTTATAGTGTTATCATCATCATCTAAATTGAAAATCTGATTACAACAAAATCTAAGTTCAGATATTTGCGTGTGTTTTTTCTAGTTTGAGCGTTAATGATCATAAATCTGTTCAAGTCAGGACATCTTTCTCTGTCTCTGTCTCTGTCTGTCTCTCTGTCTCTGTCTGTCTTCTGTCTCTGTCTCTGTCTCTGTCTCTGTCTCTTCTCCTATCTCTCTCTCTCTTTCTCTCTCTCTCTCTTTATCTCTCTCTCTTTATCTCTCTCTCTTGTCTCTCTCTCTTTATTCTCTCTCTCTTTATATATATATCTCTCTCTTTATCTCTCTCTCTCTTTATCTCTCTCCCTCTTTGTCTCTCTCTCTCTCTCTCTCTCTCTCTTCTCCTCTCTCTCTCTCTCTCTCTCTCTCTCTCTCTCTCTCTCTCTCTCTCTCTCTCTCTCTCTCTCTCTCTCTCTCTCTCTCTCTCTCTCTCTCTCTCTCTCCTCCTCCTCCTCCTCCTCATCTCCTCCTCCTCTACCTTTTTTCTTCTCACCTTACTCTATTCTCAAAAAACGTCGCACTTTTCTCCTTCCATTTTCATATTAATTTTTCTTTTATGAAATATGCTAGAGCAAGCGCGCTAGTATAGAGCCAAAAAGTGTTTTCCTCTCTCCAAAAAACCATTATTCTAGAGTGAGGAAGAAACCTGCAGATTACACAGGATGGCGCATCTCTCCTCATCTCCATCCAGTCTCATTGCTGTGAGGAGACTTTTACGAGTTTCTAGGTGCTGCAGATATGCCAGACATGCTTTTGAAAGATGAGATCCGGGAAGCGAGGGTTTGGAAGAGAAGAATTTGGGGTGATATATAGGAGAGGGGGTAGGGCGAGGACTTTAAAGTCTCTCTGTAGTAGCAGTATGACTAGAAGGGGAGGGATTTCTAAGTCTCTCTCTATAGTAGCAGAAGTAGTACTATAAGCTAACTATGAGAAGAAGTATTTCTAAAGTCTCTCTCTGAAGCAGCAGAAATACCCTCGCAGACACCTTCAAGCTGCATTATATGCCAGACAAGTCTTTTAAAAGATAAAGGTATGGAATGAGGGGGGGGGGGGGGGGGGGGGGGGGTTGGTGGTGGTATTAGGTAGGGGCAAAAGGTGAGTCTGTGATGTGGTAGAATTGGAAGGAAAAGAGGAATGGAAGGACTCTCCAAATTTGTCTGTATTTAGCAAATGCTTATGAGCATCTTTTTTTTTCTGCACCTTGCAATCTTGGAGTAAAACCTGACTGAGGTGAAAAGGTTTTACTGTTGAAAGATACAAAAGGCTTGGGAAGCAAACCCATCTTTCAAAATCTTAGGTTTCCTAATTGATAGAAAAAGCAAAAGTGTTCAGTATGGGAAAGTTGTGGAAAATTGCTTGTTTATTCATGTTTTCCAACAACATCACATATAGTACTAAGATATCAAGCAAATTATTGTTTACGTGTACTGAAATATTTCACATCAACAGAGAGTGAGAGTGAAGAGAGAGAGAGAGAGGAGAGAGAGAGAGAGAGAGAGAGAGAGAGAGAGAGAGAGAGAGAGAGAGAGAGAGAGAGAGAGAGAGAGAGAGAGAGAGAGAGATTACAGACAAACGACAGAGACAGAGGCAGAAACATATAGAGGATAAAAAGACACTTAGACAGATAGACAAGCAGAGAAGTAAACAGTCAAGCAAACACACAAACAGACAGATAGGTAGACCAAATACATAGACAGACATATAGACAGGCAGACAAGCAGGCAGATAGAGAGGTTGAAAAAAAAACCCAGACACGGTGATATGCAAACTACAAGCCAGTTATCAGAACACAGGTATGAAAATAATACAACAGATAAAGAGATTATCTAAGATAACGATACAAACAGATAGAGAGATAGAGGGAGAAAGAGAGAGAGAGAGAGAGAGAGAGAGAGAGAGAGAGAGAGAGAGAGAGAGAGAGAGAGAGAGAGAGAGAGGAGAGAGAGAGAGAGAGAGAGAGAGAGAGAGAGAGAGAGAGAGAGAGAGGACGCAAACGCAAACGCAAACGCAAACGCAATTTTATTTAACGAGGGTAATAGATTAAGTAACAAGACTTTTTTTCATCCAGCCCTCAAAGAAAAGAAAAATAATTCCAAGAAAAACAAAGCAATTGATACAAACGAACATACACAAACATGGATACCAATAATGCAAAAAGAAGGAGAGAGAGAGAGAGAGAGAGAGAGAGAGAGAGAGAGAGGAGAGAGAGAGAGAGAGAGAGAGAGAGAGAGAGAGAGAGAGAGAGAGAGAGAGAGAGAGAGAGAGAGAGAGAAAAGAAAAGAAGAAGAAGAAGAAGAAGAAGAAGAGAAGAAGAAAGAAGACAAAGTTAACAAGTAAGGAAACAGGATATACATGTTACACTAATACATCTTGGGAAGGAGATATGTTATATCATATTGTTTCATCAAAAGATTATGATACATTGTTTTAAATTTTGTCAGATTAGTTTCATTTTTTAATTGGGATGGAAGCCTATTCCACAGCCATCCCCCAGAATATGCCAGGCTTGATTTAAATAGGATCATCTTAGGTAGAGGTAGATTAATTAAATGAGAGTGTCTAGAATTATTTACTGAAAAAATGCTTTGTAATAAGGATGGGGCGTTTCCATGTAAGATCTTATGCATCAAAACTCCTTTGTTAAACAGAAGCTTGGATTTAAGGGGAAGAATATTATTCTCCGAATGGTCAGCTACTGTTAAAGAAGATGATTTGTTTAAGATAAGCTTTATGGCGCGTTTATGCACTCTCACTATTAATTTAAGGAGATTGTTGCTGGCCATATCCCACAATGTAGATGCATAATCAATAGAAGTTTGAATATAAGAATAAAAGAATATTTTTCTGGCATGCAGAGTTAGGAAAATTTTTTATCTTACCGAGTTGGTATACCTTTGAGGCAATGGTTTTTGACAGTTTTTGGATGTGGGCAGACCATAGTAGGTTGTTATCAATGGTTATCCCTAATATTTTGTGATTTGAGACTTCCTCTATTTTTTCATTGCCAATATAGAGCGGTGGTAGATCGAAATTAAGGTTCTGTCGTTTCTGTCTTGTGGAAATGAGCATAAATTTGGTTTTTCTTTGGATGAAGTGCCATGTGGTTTATTTGAGTCCATTCCAGAAGCACATTAATAAAGAGAGAGAGAGAGAGAGAGAGAAGGAGAGAGTGAGAGAGAGAGGAGATGAGAGAGAGAGAGAAGAGAGAGACAGACAGA
>CM060328.1:24655689-24658189 GCA_030674155.1 Stramonita haemastoma
GACGATGTCCGTTAAATGCACAAAAAATCGTCTAGAAGGGTTAGTCCGGTAGACAAAAAGATGTGCAATGTTTTGGCGATAATGATGTTTTTCTCTTAAAGCATCAAACACTAATTGCTAAGTGTGACCTACCGTCACATAATGAACCGCACGGCACCAGGAGTATTTTTTGTATTTTTTAGTTACTCACATTTGATTAATTTTTTGTAAAAAAAAAAAAAATTGCAGGGGTGGGGATGGGGGGGTGGGGTGGGGGGTGGACTTATCACAAAATAGATCAACCGTCGGATGATTCAATCAAAAATAAAGTATTTCGACTAAAGTTCTCTAGATTCAAAGAAATGAAAACAAAATGAGAAGCTGACAAATGTTTTTATTTATTTATTTTTATTTTATTCTTTTATATCGAGGATAATGGGATAAGCACTCTTGTGCTTTTTTGCTTTTTTTTACATCAAGTCCCAGTGTGTGTGCAGTTTTGTAAATGGCATCTGTTCCCACCGACACACGATGGCCTACTTCTCCGAAAAGCGGAACAGGATTTAACATGTGCGCAAAATGTTCTGCGTGTGTTCACACACGGGGCCTCGGTTTATAGTCTCATCCGAAGGATGAATCTGAAGAAAGTGTTGCATCGTAAGAGGAAGTCGGGATAATGGATTGAGTATTTTAAAACACGTTCCAGAGCAAAATGAAATCACATTACGCCTAGATACATCTACACATACAAAGTAGAAGACAGCCTATAAACAACTGGAATATCCAAATTAACAACTTGACCCACCCCCATCCCCCCGACACACACAAACACACACCTACGTAAAACAGCTTCTAGCTGCAAAATTGGGTTAGACGCAATGCGACTCATTTCGAGGTGGACGGTCAGATTAAAGACACAGTCTTCGAGGGCAGTGTCACTCCGTGCAGCAGATTAGCTGAGTCATATAAAAAGATGGGTAGATAAAGATGGAGAGTATTAGCACGCTTTGTAGACCAATCAGAACATTCTGAACCAAGGGCTGAAAGCTTCTTTTACTTTTAGATTGGGGATAGGGAAGAAAAGCTAAGCAAACGTACACATTCATGCATACGCACATGCATACGCTTATATAGTTACATAAGAAAAGCAAATTAATGCTTATTCAAAGTTACCATCTGGAAATAAAAAATTTGATTTTGACCTTGACTTTGATATAAGTATTTTGGTGTGTGTTTACGTGTGTGTTTGCGCGCGTACACACACACACCACACACACACACACACACCACACACACACACACACACACACACACACACACACACACACACACGTGCGCGCGCATGCACTCGCACACACACTCGATCGGATGAGAGAGAGAGAGAGAGGAGAGAGAGAGAGAGAGAGAGAGGAGAGAGAGAGAGAGAGAGAGAGAGAGAGAGAGAGAGAGAGAGAGAGAGAGAGAGAGAGAGAGAGAGAGAGAGAGTCAGACAGACAGACAGACAGACAGACAGATAGACGCAGACAGACAGACAGACAGACAGACAGACAAACACAAACACAAACAGACAGAAAGGAAGACAGAGAAGTAACAGAGCTAATTAAAAACTGACCAATTTAGATTAAAAGAAAAAAAATCAATCAACAAGCAGTGGCAGCAGCAGCAGGAGCAGCACCTACAACAACAACATCAACAAAATCAACAACAACAACAACAACAACAACAACCAAGAAAACAAACGTCAAAAAGCAGCGAGCAAAACAAAACAGAAGATGAAGCAAATCAACAACAGCATCCTTGTGCCTTTTGATCAGAATTCTATTTTGATTCCTGTTTTTGGTTACATGTGCTTAATAACAGAGCTTGGTTACAGAGAATGCATTGACTCGCACAGAGAGAGACAGAGAGAGAGAGAGAGAGGAGAGAGAGAGAGAGAGAGAGAGAGAGAGAGAGAGAGAGAGAGAGAGAGAGAGACAGACAGACAGAAAAGAAAGACAGACAGACAGACAGACGAGACAGACAGACAGAGACAGACAGACAGACAGACAGACAGACAGACAGAGACAGACAGAGACAGAGAAAGAGAAACAGAGAGACAGACAGAGACAGAGAGACAGAGAGACAGACAGATAATTCCTGGCACATAATTTCTAGAGGACGGAGATACTATTTAAATACTGACATACCTCGGGTATTCCCACGTGGGATAACATGATAATATTATGCATGATAACAACAAACCTGAGGCGGAACGATGGTCTAGAGGGAACCCCCTGCCTAGAAAGTGAAAATTCTGGGTCGGAAATGTACTGTGGTTTGATTCCCGTTTGGGCCCCAACACTTTTCCCCCGTTCATTTGACCATGTATGGATGTCTGGTGCTTGTCTTTCGGAGGAGACGATAATGCCGAGGCCCAACTGTGACACAAAATTCCTTATCGCAAGTAAAAGAACACACGGCAACAAGAGAGTCGTCCGTGGTAAAATTCAATAAAAAAAAGTCACACTAAACAACGTCAGTT
>CM060328.1:24663189-24683189 GCA_030674155.1 Stramonita haemastoma
GCGTTGTAATGCCGTTACGCACCTGACAAGGCAGGCCAGCACCTCCATTTTCTAGGGGACGGGAGGGGAGAGAGAATTGATTATCTTTTAAGTCTTTCTGTAAAATAAAGAAAAGCCACCACAGTAAAATGGACCAAGAAGGCAAGAAATAGACAAGAAGGAGAGGTTCAGAAAGAAAAAGAACATTGACAAGGCACACATAAAGACGAGAGGGACAGAGAAGAGGGAATTGCTAGCACAAAGTGTCCAGAATGTAGGGTTGCTCTATATAATCTATTTATCTTTTTTTTTTCCTTTAATATCGAAGATAATGGGATCAGCACTCTTGAGTTGTTGTTTTTTTAATCCAGTCTCCGTGTGTATGCAATTTTGTAAATGTCACCTGTTCCCACCGGCACACGATGGCTTACTCTTGCGAAAAGCGAACAGGATTTAACTTGTGCGCAAGATGTTCTGCATGCGTTCACACACGGGGCCTCAGTTTATAGTCTCATCCGAAAGACTTTTGGAGGAGACTGGATTCAGCACTGATGTCAACTCCAGGAGAAAAATCTCCTCGAACGGGAATCGAATCCGGAGCGTCAAATTGCGAGCAGCAATGTTTTGACCACTAGGCTATATTCGTCCGTTAATCTCAGGCATTAACACCCCCCCCCCCCCCCCCCATCCCCCCGGCATCCCCACGGGGGCAAACAGAGTGCAGTATTACGACATCCCTCATGTTGTGTAACTGTTGAGAATGCGTACGTTTCTGTAACTACTGTTCTTTGCTTAAGGTAAAAACGCATAACTTAAACCAAAACAAACTAGGTCATAAGTCAGCTAGAGAGATAAGGAGAAAAAACTACGTCTTAATGAAACAGAGTTGGCGTTATATGTTTGTTACGGGATTTGTATTTGGGTGTATTTTTATTTGATTGTTTTGTTTGGTGTGGGTTGTTGTTTGTTTTTTGTGCTAGTAGATTAGTTTGTGGTGAGGGAGTTTGGTGGTTTTTTGTTGTTGTTTGGTTTGTTGTTGTTTGTTTCTTTTTTGTGGTTTAGTAGATGTTGTATAGAAGTGGGTTATGACAGTTATTTTTTTTGTTGTTGTTTTTGATGTCGTTTGTTTCTGATTGTGATGTATGAGTGGGTATGCATTTTTTTCTTGTTTTTGTTATGTCTGTTCTGATTTGTTCTATGTTTCCTTTGTCTCTCTGTCTCTGTATGTCTTTCTTTCGTTGTTTTCTTCTCTGTCTCTGTCTTCTGTCTTCTGTTCTTTCTTTCTTCTCTTCTTCTTTCTGTCTTCTTCTTCTTCTTCTCTCTCTCTTCTCTCTCTCTCTCTCTCTCTCTCTCTCTCTCTCTCTCTCTCTCTCTCTCTCTCTCTTTCTCTCTCTCTCTCTCTCTCTCTCTCTCTCTCTCTCTCTCTCTCTCTCTCTCTCTCTCTCTCTCTCTCTCTCTCTCTCTCTCTCTCTCTCTCTATCTCCCTATTTTTCCCGATTAAGCAAGGAATGGCTCAGATGTTTTAGTGGCAGTAAAAAAAAAAACCTTAATTAATCATTTCAAAAGCTGTTTATCTCCAAAGTCTAGTCCCCCTCCCCTCTCTCTCTCTCCCCTCTCTCTCTCTCTCTCTCCTCTTTCTATCTCTTTTCCTCTTCCCCTCTCTCTCTCTCTCTCTCTCTCTCTCTCTCTCTCTCTCTCTCTCTCTCTCTCTCTCCCCCACCCTCTCCCACCACACAACACACACACATCACACAACACACCACACACACACACACACACACACACACACACACACACACACACACCCACCACTCACCACCACTACACACACACACACACACACCACATACACACACACACCACACACACACACACACACACACACACACACACACACACACACACACACACACACACACACACACACACACACACACACACACACACCACACACTACACACATTGTCGATAAGAACATAGATGGTGTAAAGAACATCTTCGATGCATACCGTTTTTTTTTAAGGAGGAGAGCCATTTATGAGAGAACAGAAGTACAAAGAAGTGGATAATGTGTAGTAATTTTTTTAAATGTTTCGCTCTTCGACTAAAGCTCCAAATAGTGAGATTTTGCGACCGTTTTCCCACATTCAGGTAGCTGCATTCTGTCTGTATGGGATTATATGTGACGCTCCACCACATAATGAGTCGCAGTGCTCCAGAAGTCAATTTTAGTTGTTAATATGTTATCAATTTGTGATACAACAAATTTACAATACAAAAAAAAAGACTAAAAATCAAGACAATTTATGGAAAGTTATTACAAATTGAAATGATTGTCAGCAGAAAGTGACAAAATAAGAAATTGGCACGTTCTGGAATAGCAATAGAGGGTCAGAATAAGGGTCAGTATGCTTTTTGTTTTGTTTTTCAACCGTTTTTAAATAAAAAAGAAGCAAAATTATACCTTGATATTTCAGTACAAACAAGTAGAAAAAATGGATGCAGTTCTGTAATCAATCAAAATCTCAGAATCAACAACCTGACCCCACCTGCCTGAAAAATGCCTCATAAACAGAAAAGTGGGTCAGGTGCAAAGGGACTCATTTTGTGGTGGAGTGTCACACGACACGTCTAAACAGAGCACCAGCAGTGTTTGCGCGCGTTTTTTTTTGTTTTTTTTGTTAAATTTGTCATGCACATGTTTTTTTACCGGCACATAGTGACCGACTCTTTCAAAACACAGGTACATATTTTATTTTAACATCGGGCAAGAAAAACAAACTGAGTGTGTTTGCACATGAATTCTGGTTTATAGTATCATTGAAAGACTTTCACGGGAAGTGGAGTCGGTACTGATGTTAACTCTAAAAAAAAGATTCCCTCGAACAGGCAAGACTCGAACCCTACCACAGATTTGCGAGTATAGCGTTCTAACCACTAGTCTATCCTTCGCATCCGCCCCCCTTTTCCACCTTCAATACAAAGCAATGAATCAAGATGTTATTTTTCTCTCCAAATAAAATATCTTCTCTTTATTCTCGTTGAAGTTGTACCTTTGTGGTCGAAATGAACACGGAAAATAAATGACAACTAGCCCCATTTCTAATCTGCAGTCTTTTAGCTATAACTTAAAGAAATGGGTTTTTTGTCGTTTAATCAGGAAGATATATATATTTTTAAAATATTTTATATTTATTGATTTATGGATGGTAATTATATATGTTCTGTATTTTATTGACTCTTCTCTCAAACTTTCTCATTCATCTCTCATTGTCTTGTCTCTGTCTCTTCTCTCTCTCTCTCTCAGTCTGTCTGTCTCTGTCTCTGTCTCTCTCTCTCTGTCTCTGCCTCTCCTGTCTCTGTCTGTCTGAATTCTGTCCTGTCTGCTGTCTGTCTTCTTTGTCTGTCTGTCTGTCTGTCTGTTGTTTCTGTCCTCTGTCTCCTGTCTTTGTCTCTCTGTCTTTGTCTGTCTCTGTCTCTCTCTTCTCTCTGTATATCTCTGTCTGTCTCTGTCTGCTCTGTCTTCTCTTTCTGTCTTGTCTCTCTTTCTCTGTCTGTCTTCTGTCTTCTGTCTCTGTCTGTCTCTGTCTGTCTCTGTCTGCTGTCTGTCTGTCGTCTGTCTTGTCTGTCTGTCTGTCTGTCTGTCTGTCTGTCTGTCTGTCTGTCTGTCTCTCTCTCTCTCTCTCTCTCTCTCTCTCTCTCTCTCTCTCTCTCTCTCTCTCTCTCTCTCTCTCTCTCTCTCTCTCTCTCTCTCTCTCTCTCTTCTCTCTCGCCTCTCGCCATTCTTTGTGTCTAGCAGCACGCTGGACGAAAACAATCATTATAATATATTTATTATTTTAAAAAAAATGTTTCTTTGATGCCAGCATTTATGGGTTCTTTTCAAAGGCGAAACTTCCAATATGGAGCTCACAAGCGCAGAAAAGTATATGATGTAAAGCAATAAATCAGGCGGCTTCTATCCACATTCCAAGTGGATCGGTTGGCTAGAGGTAACGCACCTGCCCAAAAAGCCAAACAAGTCTGGGTCTGGAGTGTGTGTGTGGTTTAAACCCCGTTCAGGTCAAACATTTTCCCTTGATGCATTTGACCATGAGTGGTGGTCTGGGGCTAGTCTTTTGGATGAGATAATAAACCAAGCTACTGTGTGTTACACAAAGTTTTTCAGTGCACATAAAGGAACCCACGGCAACAAGAGAGTTATCCCTGGCAAAATTATGTAGAAAAAAAACGCCAATCTGAGAGGGAAACATACAGTTGCAGACAGGAAAAAAAAAAATAATAATGCGTGGCCCTGCTCTTGTTCACGGAGAAAGCATCTCAAATTTCACGCAGAGAAATCTACTGTCACTTAAAGTAGTGTAAAATTTCAAATGGTAAAGAAATGTAAACAGAAAAAAAAGAAAATGAAAATAGCTCTTTCTCCTTCAGTCTTATTATGGTCTGTACTGAGCGAAATGCGCTGCCGTGACCTTAAGCACCTGACAGTCAGGCCTAGGGGTATTCAGCTTCGGCAGAGGAGAGAATTGTCTTTTACGTCTTTCTGGAGAAAAAAAAAAAGGCAGAAATATAGATCCCAAAAACGGAAGGGAATAACAGACATGAAGGTGATGACAGAAAGGAATAGAACGAAGTAGAAACAAAGGGAGGGATTGAAAAGGAAATCTGGAACAGAATTTCTAGAAGTGATGGATACCATCTATACTGACAAGCCCTTCGCCCCTTTCCCCCCCCCTCCCCTCACCCCCCTCTCTCCTTATCCCCTCCCCTGAATCCCCACTGAGGGAAGTTTTCGTTTCAGGGAGTATTTAGTCTAGTTAATTTTTTTAGGACTGCTCTCTTTATCTTAATTCCCTACTTTTGTTCTAGGAGTCTCAGTGCTCAAAACTGCCTGGATGTCTGTTTGTCCATTGGTCCATCGTCTGTTTATAAGCCAGTCTGACTGTTGTTGTTTGTCTGTCTGTCTGTCTGTCTGTATGTCTGTCTTTTCTGTCTCTATGATGGCTCTGTCTCTCTTTTTTATGTTCGTACCTCTGTCACTCCGTACCTGTCTCTGCCAATGTCTGTCTATCTATTTGTCTGTCTGACTATCTGCCTCTATCTCTGTCTCTGTCTCTTTTTGTCTCTCTGTCTGTCTCTGTTGTCTGTCTTCTGTCTCTCCCTCTCTCTCTCTCCTCTCTCTCTCTCTCCTCTCTCTCTCTCTCTCTCTCTCTCTCCTCTCTCTCTCTCTCTCTCTCTCTCTCTCTCTCTCTCTCTCTCTCTCTCTCTCTCTCTCTCTCTCTCTCTCTCTCTCTCTCTTCTCTCTCTCTCTCTCTCTCTCTCTCTCTCTCTACTCTCTCTCTCTCATCTTCTATCTCTATCTATCTATCTATCTATCTATCTATCTATCTATCTATCTATCTATCTATCTATCTATCTATCTATCTATCTATCTATCTTATCTATCTATCTACTATCTATCTATCTTATTCTTTGCGTATTGCACGCTCGACGAAAACAATAATGTATTATGAAAAAGTGACCTCTTTGATGCCAGCATTTATTTTTTTTTTCTTTAAAGGAGAAACATCCAATATTGGAACACACAAGTGCAGAAAACTGTATGATGTAAAGCAATAAATCAGGCGGCTTCTGTCGACATCAAAACAGAGAGAGAGAGAGAGAGAGAGAGAGAGAGAGAGAGGAGAGAGAGAGAGAGAGAGAGAGAGAGAGAGAGAGAGAGAGAGAGAGAGAGAGAGAGAGAGAGAGAGAGAGAGAGAGAGAGAATGGCTCTTCTTTCTTCTTCTTTGTTTCCAATGTGGATATGAAACTGAATATGAAGAATAACCGACGATCATGCTCTCTATCTGTCTGTCTCTTTCTGTCGGTCTGTCGGTCTGTCTCTGTCTCTGTCTCTGTCTGTCTCTTTGTGCCTGTCTCTGTCTGTCTCTGTCTCTGTCCCTCTGTCTTTGTCTCTGTATTTGTCTCTTTCTTTCTCTCTCGCGCTCACGTGCGCGCGCGCGCGCGCGATCGCCTCCACACACCAACCACACGTACACACACACCAACCGACCAACCAACCAGCCTTTTTTATTTTGCAAAAGAAAAAGAAATGAAATCACCTTCACCTACCTCTTTGTCTTGTAGAACGTTAGGGCACTTACTGAAGATTTTGCAACCAGCTTCCTCCACTCCTGGCGTATCCAATATACACACAATGAATGTGGAGGAGGTGGATGGTGTCAAGCAATAAATCAAAAGACACCACTAAAAAAATACCCAAAGAGGCTCCTTCCCTTTTCCTGCTGCTGATAGCATGCTTCTCTTATCGATACGAGAGAACAGGGACAATAAATGAAAATCAGCTCTTTCCTCATCCGCTAGCCAAACTTGACAAATTTGGACGACGAACGCTATCTATAGCTGAGTGGTTAGGAAACGTGTGACTTCTTCAGTACTGTGGATCTATGAAGTCATGGGTTTGAATCTTGACGGCTGTGGTGTCTGAGGGTTGAGGGGGGGTCTTTATGATTGATCTCCCAGGTCAAATTCAAATACAGTTCTGTCAGTTCTTTAACTGCATTCGTGTACTGTATGTACCTACAGAGACCGGCCAATGACATGCGGAAGATTAAAAATGCACGTTAATTAAAACAGATCCTGTAATTCATGCGAGTGTTAGATAGGTTACGGAAACGCGAGCATACCCAGTATGTTTCTTGTACAATGAAATGAGCTGCTCTGATTTCTTTCTTTCTTTCTTTCATTTATTTATTCATTTTATTCTTTTATATCGAGGATAATGGAGTAAGCATTCATTTACACCCAGTCCCCGTGTGTGTGCAGTTTTGTAAATGTCATCTGTTCCCACCGGCACACGATGGCCTACTCTTACGAAAAGCGGAACATGATTTAAATGTGCGCAAGATATACTGTGTGCGTTCGTGCATTGTGATGTGAGGATGTGTCGGCTGAGGCCAGCGCGCAAATGCAAACTCCGGAAATAAAAAAATAAGCGCAACACAGCCTGCTGGGTAAGGAAGGAAGGAAAAGAAATAAACAAAAAAAGGACTTTGAACTTCCATGGGGTTTTGTTTGATTGTTTTCAAACCAAACTCCGTCCCAATCTGCCAGTCTTTGGTCAACTTTGAACTTCTCAGGGTTGTTTGTTTTTTTGTTTGATTGATTGTTTGCTGGACTGGCTTTTTGTGTTTAATCTGAATGTTTTTTTTAGGGATTGTTGTCTCCCTCTGTCACTCTCTATCCTTCTCTTTTTTTCCCCTTTCTGTCTGTCTGTTTTTTTGTCTGCTTGTTTTAGGGTGATTGATTGGAGTGACCGTTCGTGTGCCGTGGCTTCAGCACAGTTCCCCGGTTCACCCTGCTGTAAATGGGTACATACCCTCTTTAGGGTCAGTAAAGGTAAAGCAGTGAGGGAGAGGAGATGGGTGCTACTTTCAAGATGTTGTCCCTTAGAGAAGCTGAGGTCTCAGACATCTCACTCCCCAACAAACCGTATGGGTTATGGGAACACCTTATCTTTTTTTTAACTTACTTTTGAATTTACTGTGGGACTGGGGTTCTTTAGAACAAAGATTATCCTCTTTCTGTGAGGTTTATCTTCATCAAGTCCTTAATCTTCGTTCGCGAAGCTAAGCCATGATGAAATGATTCTTCATCAGACTATCCCAATGTGTTAGTCTTTTTCTGTCTTTGTAGGAAGTATGTGTTAGTTTGTTTTTTTAAAAGCTTTAAATTTTCAAGTTAAAGGGTGCTATAAAAAGATGCTTGATCTACATTCAAGTCTTTTGGGAAATTCTAGTTTAATTTCCTTCAATGTCTGTGTGCTTGAGGCAATGTATTCCAGTATGTATTAAGTAAGCAGAGAGCGGCCATGTTTTTGTGATGGGCTGGGCTTAGGATGACATTGTGTGTTGCTTGAGGCAGGGTCGGGGGATTGGTGGGTATTGCAGTGCTGGAATTTTTGACAACGTCGCTGATGAAAAAGCCTTGTGAAGTGTTTGTTGAAAACCAGCTGCATTTGGCAGTTTTGTTCTCTCTGTCTCTATCTCTATCTGTCTGTCTGTCTGTCTGTCTGTCTGTCTGTCTGTCTGTTTGTCTGTCTGTCTGTCTGTCCGTCTGTCGTCTGTCTGTCTGTCTCTGTCTTTCTGTCTCTATCTCTCTGTCTGTCTGTCTGTCTGTCCGTCCGTCTGTCTGTCTGTCTGTCTGTCTGTCTGTCTGTCTGTGTCTGTCTGTCTGTCTGTCTGTCTGTCTGTCTGTCTGTCTGTCTGTCTGTCTGTCTGTCTGTCTGTCTGTCTGTCTGTCTCTCTCCTCTCTCTCTCCTCTCTCTCCTCTCTCTCTCTCTCTCTCTCTCTCTCTCTCTCTCTCTCTCTCTCTCTCTCTCTCTCTTCCTCCCCCCCCCTCTCTCTCTCCTGGTTTGTGTAGCCTAGCGTTATGAAAAGAAAAAGAAACTTAGTCACAGAACCGTGTGTGAACGTATACGGTGGATTTGTCAGTTCTGTTAATATTTTTTTTTCTAGAAGTAATTCTATGTCTGCACCAAGTTTTGTTCTTCCCTGTAGGCCATATGCATTAAATAGTTTTTTTTTCTTTTTTTTCTGCGATCAGGGCTCATGTGGTACGGTAGAAAAGTCTTAGGTCTGCTACCTATTCTGTGATCTCGCTTGGATGGTTAGAGGGCAAACTAGTATTATTATTTTTTTTTCTGCTTGTCTCATTCAGTTTTCCTTCTTGGTTTTGGTTTCGGACATTTTTTGCTTTAACTTTTGATGCAGGAAGCTTGATTTTCTTTTTTGTTTTTATTATTATTTTTTTTTTTTTTACTTAAGTTCTAGAATAACTTTTTTAGTTGTTGAATGTCGTGCTTTTAGTGTAGTGAGTCAAGTTGAATCAGTCTTTCCTTTTTTGCTGTGAGTTCCTTAAGAATAAGATAGTTCTACAGTTGTAATGATTTATTCTGAGTAGCATGCAATTCATTGACTTAGTTTTCTCACAGGCTCCAGATGGACAGAAAGACAGACAGACAAACAGGAAGAAATGCAGACAGATGAGTGTATACAGAAAGACATGCATACATACATGCTTACAAACATACACCATACATACATGCATTCATGCATTCATACATACATACTTAAAGCAGGTAGGTAGGTAGGCAGGTAGGTAGGTTGGTAGGTAGGTAGTTGGGTAGGTAAGTAGGTAAGTAGGTATGTAGGTAGGTAGGTAGGTAGGTAGATAAATATGTAGATACGTATATACAGAATGTACAGATACAGTGATATATACATAGATCACCTCTCTCTGTGTGTCTCTGTCTCTCTCTGTGTGTCTCTCTCTCACTCTCTTCTTTCTCTCTCTCTCTCTCTCTCTCTCTCTCTCTCTCTCTCTCTCTCTCTCTCTCTCTCTCTCTCTCTCTCTCTCTCCTCTCTCTCTCTCTCTCTCTCTCTCTCTCTCTTTCTTTCTCTCCATCTCTCTCTCTCTCCATCGATAATTATATCTATCTATCACTTTCTTTCCATTTATCTTTTTTTAATAAAAAACACAATCTTCAACCACGGCAAGACTTCCTCTCTCTCTCTCTCTTCTCTCTCTCTCTCTCTCTCTCTCTCTCTCTCTCTCTCTCTCTCTCTCTCTCTCTCTCTCTCTCTCTCTCTCTCTCTCTCTCTCTCTCTCTCTCTCTCTCTCTCTCTCTCTCTCTCTCTTTCTTTCTCTCCATCTCTTTCTCTCTCTCCATCGATAATTATATCTATCTATCACTTTCTTTCCATTTATCTTTTTTTAATAAAAAACACAATCTTCAACCACGGCAAGACTTCCTCTCTCTCTCTCTCTCTCTCTCTCTCTCTCTCTTCTCTCCTCTCTCTCTCTCTCTCTCTCTCTCTCTCTCTCTCTCTCTCTCTCTCTCTCTCTCTCTCTCTCTCTCTCTCTCTCTGTCTGTCTGTCTGTCTGTCTGTCTGTCTGTCTGTCTGTCTGTCTGTCTGTCTGTCTGTCTGTCTGTCTGTCTGTCTGTCTGTCTCTCTCTCTCTCTCTCTCTCTCTCTCTCCTCTCTCTCTCTCTCTCTCTCTCTCTCATCTCTCTCTCTCTTCTCTCTCTCTCTCTCTCTCTCTCTCTCTCTCTCTCTCTCTCTCTCTCTCTCTCTCTCTCTCTCTCTCTCTCTACTTTCTCTCTCTCTCCAGCTCCCCTCCCCCCAATCCCCCAAATTTCTCCCCCACTACTTACTAGAGGAGCCCCCGTGCTGTCACTGTTAGCAGGGCCCCCATCTGCTTGATTCAATTACACAGGCACCAGAACAGTGCTTCCACAACACCGCTACGTCTGCCAGACAGAACATCAGCTTTTACTGAAAAGTGACATTTCCTACTCCAGTCCCCCCATCGATTTTTCAATTTGAAAGTCTCTACACAACCCTTGCCTTGCCTTGCCTTGCTTTCCTTCTACTTTTTTTTTTTTACTCTTGTGCTACTTATTTCTTTCTGTCTTTCTGTGTGTGTGTGTGGTGGGGGGGGGGGGGGGGGGTTAGGGGTGTGTATTCTAAGAGAATATTTCTTCATTATTTTTCATCTCTTCTCTTACATAGTTCTTTTCTCTGTCTTTCTGTTTGGGGGGGGGGGGGGGGGGGGGGTTATTGTAAGAGAATATTTTTTTTTCATTTTTTTTTATCTCTTCTCTTACTTAATCCTTCTGTCTTTTTGTGGGGGTTTTTATGTGTATCCAAAGAGAATTAGTCTTCATCTTTTTATCTCTTCTCTTACTCATTTCTTCTGTCTTTCTGTGGGGATTTTCTGTGTATCCGAAGAGAATTACTCTTCTTCTCTTGTGCTACTCATTCCTTCTGTATTCCTTCTTGCATTCTTAAGTACACAATTTTGCAATCGAAATTTTAAAAAAATCATCCGATTTAAAGTGATTGCATTAAAAAAAAATCTTTTAATTGAGGGGAAAAGATAGTGTTAATCCTTCAAACTTTCGCACTGATTAATACATATTTAAAGCCATACTCCGTACTTGTTGATATAAAAAAGACAGTAGATTTGGTTTTTAAACCCTGTTATACATCTGCAAATTTTCCTTATAAGATTTTAAATTCTTACAAGGTAACAGCCACGGTATGGCATGGCCTCTGTGATTTGCAAAACTATAAACTAGATGATTGAATTGGACTCACTCTTTAATTTGAGGACATCAATATGAAGAAGATTTTATAAAGGAGAAGGACAGAAAAAACACAAGAAGACAAAAACCTCAACAACTTCCAAAATGAGATATATCTGAAGTCGGAGTATGGCTGCCTTTATTGCGAGGTACTTGAAAGCAATCATACACTCAAACTCCTCATTCAGTGTGAAATTTCAGTCTCACAATGATTCCTAGATGGGGAGATGAGTGAGTCAGAGTGTACAATCTGGGTGGAACGCCAGCGTGTTTAAGCTGGGGAACGCACAACAAAAACAGATACATGATAGCGCATATTGAAAAGAATGGAAATGCAAAACGCCTATACACACAGTTCTGAAACCTTCACACCTGCAACTAAGCTTCCTAAAAAAAACGTTTTGCCCTTTTAGCACCAATCTCTGCTCCTCCTATCAGCTTGGTGTCTGTAAAAGAAAAAAAAAGAAAACCCAATTAAACCCAACTGTGAGCATCACAAGCACTAGCAATGACATCTTCTGCCGGAGTGAGTTCTTGTAGTTACTGGATGGAGGAGGATCTCACACAACTTCCTTCCGCATCACGCACCAGAATAAAGGAGGAGGTCAGTTACCGGGCAGAAAAGTAGGTCAGACATTGTTAATTTTGGCCCTGCCTGACCCACTCTCGAGCTATACCCAAAAATCGATGGTGCATGGTGATGCAAGTTGAAAGGTTTTATGCAAGAACAAGACAGGCATAGAAAATAACCCAGACAGGAGAGAGTGGAGCAGTCTGGTAGTGAACTGAGATACAACAATGAACTCGCGATCTGACGGCAACTGATGGCGCGCAAGTTCGGGCGTGATGTGTCCTTAAATGGATTTCTTGTCACTAACAGGTTTGAGGACCAGTCTTTCGGAGGAGACTATAAACTGAGGTCCCGTGTGCGAACAGCACGCAGAACATCTTGCGCATACGTTTAAAACCCGTTCCACTTTTTGGGAAAAGAGTAGGCCATTGTGTGCCGGTGGGAAGGGATAACATTTTTTTTTTACAAAACTGCATGCACACAGGTACTGGATTTTAAAAAAAGCACATGAGTGGTTATTCCATTATCCTCGATATAAAAGAATAACAATAAAATAAAATGAATAAATAAAAAAAAAACGCATGAGCGCTTATTTGATCATTCTCGAAATATAAAAAAATGGCATAAAATAAATAAGGACTTCAATTGTGCGAACCTGGTCCAAATGTAACTGATTTTTTTTGTTTCTTTAAACGCTAAGCACACCATAACAACGCACAATCATGAAAGTACGACCTAACATAGTTGCAATAAAAACTATATTACTGAAATGAAAATTCAGCGGAAATTGCAAACGTAAAAATAAGTGTTTCCCTTACTTTTTTAGATGAAATATGTTGTTTATTTCAGATCTGCACACTCACAAAGACAATAGAGTTAAATTTTGTTTGATTTAGAATCGTTTGTCTTATGATGTGGAGTTTGTGCATTGGCAGCCGACCTGGTGAAGGAAAGAAGGAAATGGTTAGTGTCTGTAGAATGTTTCTAGACCAAGGGAGGACTTCTACCTTTCTTTTTCTTCTTCTCTCTCTCTCTTTTTTTCTTTCTTTCTTTTTCCCTATTTCTTTCTCTCTAAAGTCACTTTATAACATGACAGTGAGTCGACGGTGTGCTGTCTGTTTAAAAATATGTCATCTCTCGTGGGGACGGGATAGCTCAGTGATCAGAGCATTCGCTTTCCCCCCAGCCAAGGTTAACATCAAGCGTGAATTACCAATGGGATGGGTGACCGTTTGCGCGCTTTGGCTTCAGTATAGTCCCCCCTATTTTACCCAGCTGTAAATGGGCACCTGCCCTCTTTAGAGTCAGGGAAGGTAAAGCAGCGAGGGAGAAGAGATAGGTACCGCCCTCAATATGCTGGCCCCTGGAGAAGCTGAGGTCTCTGATGCCTCGCTCCCCTGCGATCACATATAGGTTATGGGACACCTTTACCTTTATCTCTCGTGTCAGAATTTTATTCCGATATTATTTCCTTTGGAAGTTGAGTTTTTCTCGTCTTGTTTAGGTTTTGTTGATGTTGTTGTTGTTGTTACTGTATGTCTGTCTGCTTATTGTGTTGTTAGTTTTTTCTTTGATGTCTTTTTGTTTGGCTGTCGTTCTTTGGTGCGTATTTTGTTGTTGTTGTTGTTATTATTATTGTTGGTGGTGGTGGTTTGCGTGTATGCGATTTTCTTTGCTAGCCATGAAGATAGCCGCATTCCGATATCAGAATGAAAACGAATTTATCTTTCGTAGAAGAGGAATTCGGATATAATTGGTTTTTTTACGACGTTCTTTTCCCCACCATGAAGGTAGCCACATTTCGACTTCGGGGATGTAAATGCAGGGCATGTTCGTGTTTCTGTAACCTATCGAAAGTTAGCACAATTACTGCAGGATCTTCAACGTGCATATTATGTGATCTTCCTTATGTATTTATATCCACGAAAGGAATAATGGCACTAGCAGCTAGGCTTGTACTAGATGTTGACCAGAAAAATCGTAAAAAAAAAAATCCCTACCCTTAATTCACCAGATGTTTACCGCCGAGATTCGAACTCATGACTTTCATGGATCTATGGGTTTGAAGTGGAATGTTCTTAACCACTCGGCTATGGCGTCCTACCAGAGTTTTATGACCCAGGTTTCAGCCAGGAGAGCTAGTCTTCAGAGACCAACAGGAGAAAGATGCAGATGGGAGTGAGAAGGGTCGGTCTGGTGCAATAAATCTGATCATTATTTCTTCCGCACAAGTCCTCTGTCTTAATCTGTGTTTCTGTCTCTTTCTCTGTTTCTGTATGTATCTCTCTGTCTCTATGTCTGTGTTGTCTGTGTCTCTGTCTCTCGCTCTCTCTCTTTTTCCCGTTCTCTCTGTGTGTCTCGTGACTCTGTCTCTCTCTGTCTCTTCTCTGTGTCTCTCTGCTCTGTCTTTCTGTATCACGTCTCTCACTCTCCTCTCTCTCTCTTCCACTCTCCCTCTCTCTCCTCTCTCTCTTCTCTCCCCCTCTCTCTCTCTCTCTCTCTCTCTCTCTCTCTCTCTCTCTCTCTCTCTCTCTCTCTCCTCTCCCTCTCTCTCTCCCTCTCTCTCTCTCTCTCTCCTCTCTCTCTCTCTCTCTCTCTCTCTCTCTCTCCTCTCTCTCTCTCTCTCTCTCTCTCCTCTCTTTCCTCTCCTCCCTCTCCTGTCTCTCCTTGACTGGCTATGTGAAAAGGAAGGAGGGAGGAGGAGGCTCTATCGTTAGGAAGACAATTCTGATCAATCACTCACACACCCCGATTCTCCATTCTTTCTGTCTTGCTGCCACAGCCCATAACTTTGATCTTCTTTCATCATCATCACTCTGTTTTTGCTGGCTCTGTCGATGTCTCGCTGTTGGGCTAACAATTGGTGTGGTGGATGATTTTGATGGTGGTGGTGGTGGTAGTGGTGGTGGTGGTGGTGGTGGTGATGTTGGTGGTGAGTGGTGGTGGTATGATGATGTGATGATAATGATGATGATGAATGATGATGATGATGATGATGATGATGATGATGATGATGATGATGTTAAGAAGCATGAGTGTGTGTGTGTATGTGTGTGTGTGTTGTGTTGTGTGTGGTTGTGTGTGTGTGTGTGTGTGTGTGTGTGTGTGTGTGTGTGTGTGTGTGTGTGTGTGTGTGTGTGTGTGTGTGTAGTATGTATGTATGATGTGTGTGTAATTGCTTGCGTGCGTACGTGTGTATGCGCGTGTTTGTGTATGTGGGTGTGTTTTTGAGCCATTCTCATCCTCGCGTTTGTTGTTTTTAGCGTGTTTTATATCATATTTCAAATGACCTTCTTTGTATATATAAAACAATCAAAAAGACACCACCAATGCAAAACCCACGCAGCAAAACAAACAAACAAACAAAGAAGATATAGACTGCAACTGAAGGAGAATATGGTCAACGGAGCTCTATAAATATGAATGATGATTTTTCTTCTGGGTTCTTATCATTACATCCTATAGTCCCTTTTTCTAGTTAAGTCATTCAGATGAGACTATAAACCGAGGCCCCGTGTGTGAACGCAGGTTAAAACATCTTGCGCACACGTTAAAACACGTTCTGCCTTTCACAAGAGCACGAAATTGTGTGCTTACGGTAGTGGAATGGCAACCTTAGTTTAAAAACAGCATGCAACACAAGTGTCGTGTTTAAGACACCATCCTGAGGGAAACATCGGGGAGTTGGAGTCCCCATGGCGGTTCGAGGCTGTATATGGCAACGTTTTGGCGCTCTTGCGACGGTACTGGTCCATTCATATCGGCGAAATGCTCTTTTCCAATGAAACCCATTCCAACGACGTGGAGAGGGTATGTCTCTGCTGCATGGGTAACAGTTACCCTCCATACTTAACTTACCCAGGCTTTGCGCTCTTAAAACCTAGAGCACAACTCCATAGTCCTCCGAGACTGACGGAGACTGCCCACTACTTAACGGGGTAAAATGTACACCCCCCCCTTGCTGCCCAGAAATTTGCTAGTAATCAATAACTAAGAGAAACGGAACAATGAACGTGTGGTCATTATTGCTCTATGGCCATTTAATGATGATTTGAACAGCGAGGAGGCGGCTGTCCTCATTACAAAGATGTCATTTGAAGTCCATCAGAAAATCAATGCAGTGGGCCGGTTCAGGCTATTTGCTATCTCCTTAAGTAGTTTATCTTTTTTGAGGGGTTGTAGTCAGTAAAACTTTCACGTCTATTTTTGTCGGTTTTTTTTTGGTTGTAAATATGTGTGTAGGTTGTGGAGGGAGGGGTATGTGTGTGATGTGTGGGAGGGGAGTGTAGTGTAAGTGAGTGGTGGTGGGGGGGGGGGGGGGGTCGGGTTTGTGTGTGTGTGTGTGTGTGTGTGTGTGTGTGTGTTGTGTGTGTGTGGTGTGTGTGTGTTGGGGTTGTGTGTGTGTGTGTTGTGTGTGTGTGTGTGTGTGGATGTGGTGGGTGGGTGGGTGGGTGTGTTTATGTGTTGTGTGTTTGGTGTGTGATGTGTGTGTATGTGTGTGTGTTTGTGCGTACGTGGTGATGCGTGGGTGCGTGCGTGGTGTGTTGCTGTGGTGGGAGGGGATGATCAGTATCAGTATTTGTTTCTTCTTTAGTGTTCCAAGCATCACATTTCAAGTTCCTCGTTTCGGAGAAGAAGAAGAAAACTAAAAATACCCCACAAATACAAAAACCTAACCCAATGAAACAAAACCCAGAGAAACCAAAATAAAGCAGGAGTGGGGTAAACGGAAGCTCTAATAGACCTGACTGATGATTTCAAGTGTAAAGAGCGAGAATCCCTTTACAAAGCTGTCATTTGATGTCCATCAGAAAATCAATGCAGTGAGTTCACTGGTTTAAGCTATTTGCTATCTCTTTTATGTTTTTGTTTTTTAGGCAGTGAACAGTTTGTTGCAGTTTTTGTTGTTGTTTTTTGTTTTCGTTGAAAGTTTATGCATGCATGAACACACATAAACACACATACACACACGAACACACACACACACACATCAACACACACACACACACACACACACACCACACCACACACACACACCGAATACACACATACATACACATACACACTACACACACACACACACACCACACACACATGCCCACACACAACGACACACACACACACACACACACACACACACACACACACACACACACACACACACACACACACACACACACACACACACACACACACACACACACACACACACACCCTACTAGTAAACAGCACAACACCCACACACACTGAAAAGGAAATTTCAAATTATAAAGAACAACTTAATATATTGCCACACATTTTCTATGTTTAAAGCGTAAACTGATAGCAATGGCTCTGGACGAACGAAGCCCTTGAAAATCATGCCAGTCTGGGTTTTAATGAAGAGAAGTAGCTCCCTGGATATGGGTCTCTCTGTGTGTGGGTCTATTGATTTGAAGAATCGATCAGCAGACATCGCAGTAATCATAGATCGATAGCAAAACACAGAATCCCTGAACTTAAAAGTTTGTTTCATGCTAGACAAGTGATGCTAGGATAGGATAGACTGCAGTTTGAATAGACTCCTCCGCTGTGTTTTTTTGTTGATTTAGTATTAGGACTATTTGTTTTGTTATCTTCTTCTGAAAATTTTTTCTGTGTATTCACTATAATGTGTTGTAGTGTTCCGTTGAATAAAAAGTTTTGGTGATGTATGTTTCGGTACAGAGTAGAATGCAGAAATGGTCAAATAAGTTTCTTGTAGTTGTTGTTGTTGCTGCTGCTGCTGCTGCTGCTGTTGTTGTTTTTCTTTCTTCTTCTTCTTCTTCTTCTTCTTCTTCTTCCTTCTTCTTCTTCTTCTTCTTCTTCTTCTTCTTCTTCTTCTTCTTCTTCTTCTTCTTCTTCTTCTTCTTCTCTCCTCCTCCTCCTCCTCCTTCTCCTCCTCCTCCTCCTCCTCCTCCTCCTCCTCCTCCTCCTCCTCTACTTTTTCTTCTTCTTCTTCCTCTTTTCCTTCTTTTTATCTTCTTCTTCTGAAATATCTCTACCAGTGTCTTTCGATAACAGTTTTCGATCAGGTGACACCAAAGTGTCTACAATAGCGATGCTTCTACTCTTCTAGAAAAGGAAGCGGGAAGTACAGGCTTTGCCAAGTTCAAAGTGTCCAAGGCATGTGGCATGGAAATTTCCATGAAGTGTCTAAATGACTGCTCAAGGAGTTTAGGGAAGAAGAGATGGGATATATAAACAAGAAGAGAAAAGAAAGAAGAGAGAAAAAAAAGAGAATAGGAGTGAAAAAGGGAGAGGAGAGATGAGGAGAGAAGAGGAGAGAAGAGGAGAGAAGAGAAAAGAAACGCAGATAAGAGAAAAGAAGAGAAGAGAAAAGAAACGCAGATAAGAGAAAAGAAGAAGAGAAAAGAAAGAGAGAAGAAAAAAAAAAGAAGAGAAAAGCAGAGACAAGAAAACAAGAGGAGAGAAGAGGAACAAAGAAAAGCTAAGTGAAGAGAAAAGAAGAAAAAAAAGAAGAGAAGAAAATAGAATTGGATGACAAGAAAAAAAGAAGAGTAAAGAAGAATGAGAGAAGGAGAAAAGAGAAGTAAAGAGAAGAGAAGAGAAGAAGAGAGAAACGACAACAGCACAACAATAACAACAACAACAAAAAGGAACAGAAGAGAATCTCACAGTCATCTCAATGCTTCATCGAGCAACTCGCATTTCAAACTTTTCTTCTATTAGCAGTGGGACGAAAGAAGCCTTTGAAAATCGTGACAGTCTGGGTTTTAATGAAGAGAGTGTCTCTCTTTTATACTGCTCTCTGTGGGGCCTTTGAATTGACAAAAATCGATCAGCAGACATTGATTGCGATAGTGATTCTTTGATAGAAAACATGGATTCTCTTTATTGTAGAGTTAGGGTTTTTTTGCTGGAAAGAAAACAGAAAACGCATACACTGCATCAATGTTTTAAGTGGTTTGTTAGTTTTGTATTAATTTGGATGGTTCTTTTCTTTTTCTGCGGTTCATTCATTGTCTGATTTACTGTTATTACAAAGGTGTAGAATGTAGTGGGAATGAGCATAGCCAGATTGGACCTGCTCAAGACACACTGTGTAAAAGTTTCAGGGTTGCAACTCAATGACTTCTACAGATGTTTAGGGGTAAAGAAAGAGAGAAGAGAGGAGAAGAGATTTGAAGAGAAGAGAAGGGATAAGAAGAGAGAAGAGAAGAGAGAAGAAGAGAAGAGAAGGGAGGCGAAGAGAAGAGAAGAGAAGAGAAGAGAGAGAGAGATGAAGAGAAGAGAAGAGAGAGAGAGAGAGAAGAGAAGAGAAGAGAGAGAGAAAAGAGAAGAGAGAAGAAGAGAAGAGAAAAGAGAAGAGAAAAGAAGAAAGGAGAAGAGAAGAGAATATAACAGAAAAGGAGAGAAATAAGAGGAGAAAAGAGAAGAGAATATAAAAGAAGAGAGAATTGAAGAGAAGAAAATAGAAGAAAGAAGACAAGAAAAAAACAAGACAAGACAAGACAATTGGAAAAAAAGAAGACTCCAACTCCAAATACAGTGAAGAGCAACTTGTATGTCAACGTTGTTCTTATTTTTGTTGGTTTTATTTTGTTTCTTTTTATCGGTAAACTGATAGCAGTGGGTCTTGACGAAAGAAGCCTTGGAAAATCAGGACAGTCTGAGTTTTAATGAAAAGAGGGTTGGCTCTCTGTACATTACTCTCTCTATGGAGGGAGCCATTGATCTGAAGAATCAATCAGCAGACATCGCAGTAATGATAGTTCTTCGATAGCAAATATAGAATCTGTGCCACACAGTCCCAAACCAGTGATTTAAAAAAAAAAACCGATACTTTCTCAAATGTTTTCTTCGATGGTGCAAAACTTTATGCAAGGTACATAAGCAAAAAATTCGGTCCCTAAAGTTATGTAAGGAGGGTAGGTTATTCTAAAAATCGAATGTCCTGATAACACTTTAAACCAATAGCCTGGCTTGGGTGCAAACATATTCAAAACATATTGCTCACTATGTTAGATCATATTTCTTTTTTTTTAAATAGAAGGCAATTCTAGGCTTGTGGAAATGGTTTGGACAACATTTAAAAATCCACGTGCATATGGGGACTGGATGTAAAACAAAAAGCACACGAGCATTAACCTTACAATTAAAGAATTTTTTGAAAAATCAGATTTTCTACAATTTCCTACTGAATCCCTTAGAGAGAGAACATCGGAGAGAAATGGAAGAACACAAAAGAGACATGAAAAGAGTGGAAAGAAAGTTTAAAAAAAAGCAAAGACAGAAAGACAGAAAGAGAGACAGAAAGACA
>CM060328.1:24698189-24700689 GCA_030674155.1 Stramonita haemastoma
TTTGTGTCTGTCTGTATGACTGTCTGTTATGTCTTCTGTCTGTCTGTGTTGTGTGTATCTATCTGTCTGTCTGTCTGTCTGTCTGTCTGTGTCTGTCTGTCTGTCTGTCTGTCTGTCTGTCTGTCTGTCTGTCTGTCTGTCTGTCTGTCTCTCTCTCTCTCTCTCTCTTCTCTCTCTCTCTTCTCTCTCTCTTCTTCTTCTCTCTCTCTCTCTCTCTCTCTCTCGTCTCTCTTCATGTATATATATATATATATATATATATATATATATATATATATATATATATATATATATATCTCATTTACTGTCAGTCTCTCTTTCTCTGGTTGTGTGTCTCTTTCTTTCTGTCGTTTTATTTTTCACCCGATTCTTCGGGTTTTTTTTTTCATTTTTAACCTGTTTTTTTTTGGTCACTCTTTCTTTCTTTTCTTTCTTTCTCTGTATGTTTGTTTGCTTGTTTCTTTCTTTCTTTCTTTCTTTTTCGTTTTTTTTTCTTTCTTCTCTCTTTATGCCTTCATGTTTCTGTCCCTCTTTATTATTTTTTCTTCCAGCTGCTGCCACTCCTGCCACTGTGGCATTTCTCCCTCTTTACGTCTGTTTATCTACTTCCCCTCATTCTGCCATTTATCCTAACTGTAGCGTAGTTTGGAAAGTGATATGCTTTCCCCACTGTTACTCATCCCTCCTTCTATCTATCTCTATCTATCTATCTATCTATCTATCTATCTATCTATCTATCTATCTATCTATCTATCTATCTATCTATCTATCTATCTGCGCAACTGTCTAAATTCTGGCCGCTCGATACCAAAAAAAAAAAAAGTTTGCTGTCGGAAAGTAAAGTTGATGCCACCAGGAAGGGCAAGCACTAGCTCTGCCACAGCTCCTAGACAAGGAGAGTTAACGGCCCTGTGAGCGGAAGTGCGGCCATGTTGAGGGTGATGGCTTGTGAAAGAGGCCATGTTTTATTCATGAGTAGCCTGCAGGGCGCAGAGTAACAAGGCGTGGGGGGCCCACATTGGGTGTGCATTTGGAAATAACAACTCCCTCTTATTTTCATCTCCCCCTAGGGGGTTAAATCTGGCTTTGTTATCAGAAATGCATCTCATAGAGAAGAATTAAACCATGTCTTCATTTCTGTAGGGTTTCTAAAAGGGATGATTCATCACAGAAAAGAAAGAAAAGAAAAAATAGCACACACAGGGATAACATCAGAAAGGAAGGTTAGGCGATTGTATCAAAAGTTTGTTTGTAGATTGGTTTGGTCATTCAAGTCTCTTGGCTCTAAAAAAATGTTAAAATGTGTACAAAAACAGCTGGGGGAAAAAAAGTAGGCGAATTAAATGAAGTGATTACAAATTTAGAACCCACAACAATATTTTAATAGTAGATGTACAACCTACTTTTGCTATGTAATTAACAACCGTTGTAAATTCATTTCAGAAAATATATACTTTATTTTTTAATCCGTAGTTTTATTAATATACATAAACCAAATTAGGTACGGACGAGGACATCATCACAAAGCAGTAAATGAGTACATCTAATGAGAATACTTAGTTTCCAAGAATTTAGCTGACACTTGAAAATCAAAATTGAAATGTACAAGGACACTATTTCAGACTTGTTACAAAGCATTTAGCATGCCAGCAAGGCAACTTTTTTTTGGCAAATTGACTCTAGAGGACTTTAGTTTTAAACTGCTTTCCGATAGATTCCGTATTACAATTTTTATAGTTTGTTTGTTACTATATTTAAGTAAAACGCCAGAATGTGAAAGGATTAACTCAAGTTTGTGTATTAGGAATCAAGAATCCCAAAGTGTTTGGCAGAAGATAATGTTTAAAAAAAGTCCCTGACGCCATGCACCAACAGTATTGACTCACTAATAAAATAAAAAAAAATGACTAACATAATGATGATGACTATTTATCCCATAATTACGAAAAAGTGTTTTTTAATATATCAAAAGCATGAGAAATTCATGGGGATTAATTACAAGCAAGCAGAGCTAAAAAAGAGGAGTAAACATAAAATAGATTCAGTATCACAGACCCAAGCAACTATTTCCCTTATCTTAACCCCTTCTTCTCTGATAGTTGTCTCTGTAAATGCAAAATATGTAACAATCACTTCATGCCATAACATATAAAATGATTAGTATACGTTAAATACGTTATTAGAGCTGTTGAAACTCTTATAACATGACAGCTTTTTTTTTCCATTCCTCAGCTTGAGCTCTGAGATTGACCAATGGTGAACTTTTGCGTATGCGATTGTTTTTCACCCACCACGCAGGTATCTGCATTCTGACTTCGGGGTAGGTATAGGATGACAGCTCTGATACAGCCTTTGTGATGGGTGGAACTGTATACAACACGAACTGATATGAAATGACAGATGATATGCTGGAAGACACAGTTGACACAAACACACCAAATAATGCTATTTCAAAGAGGAAGGGTTCAACAAGGTTCAGATTGTCCAAGAACACACTGCC
>CM060328.1:24713189-24716122 GCA_030674155.1 Stramonita haemastoma
TCTTTCAAGATTTAAATGATAACATCTCTTATGTGTTATTTTATATTTAGATCGTGTGTGCATAATTGAAAAAAAAAAACATACTCAATTATTTTAACATAGGCTTATTAAAATCATTGTATTTTGAGTATATCGATTTTGTTCATTGCACATTCTCGAAATTTGCAGCACAATCACATGGAAAAAGCTTAGGCTTTGAAATTTGGTGAAACAAACCTGTTAAGGCTAGCTGTTTGTAGACTAACAATCATTCATACAGCTAAGGTCATCTCTTGTCTGCTGTTACTATTTCATTCGAATGTCCTTCGCTTTTTCATTTAAATAAAAATAACAATTTGCCATCATCAAATAAATGTGTCCCATAACCTATGTGTCGTAGGGGAGCGAGGCATCAGAGGCCTCAGCTTCTCTAAGGGCCATAATATTGAGGGTGGCGCCCATCTCCCCTCCTTCGCTGTTTTAACCTACCCTGACGCTAAAGAGGGGCAGGTACTCATTTACAGCTGCGTGAACTATGGAACTGTACACCATCATCAAATATCAACATAACAAAGTAAAGGAAACAAGCAACGAAACAAGCAAAACAAAACCAAAAAAAAAAACCCAACCCCAACTGTCCAACTTTCTGTCACAATCTTGGAAACACTTGGACCGAAAAAAGCAAGAAAGGAAACGAGAGACACCATTGTAAGATTGCCAGAACACTGGCAGACTGCACAATAGGATTGTGCTACCTTCAGCAGACATCTTCGTCCCTCCTCATCCCGTCTCTCTGTAGTAGCCTAGTCCTAGTTTGTCTTCCACTGTTGTTACGCTGCCAGACCAATTTTCTTCTGCAGAGATCTTCCCCCCTCGCCCATCTCCCTCCCCCCTCCACCCTTGCCTTCACTCACCCCACCCTAGCCTCTTTTCTTCCTTCTCCTCTCTTTTCTTTCTTCATCAAACCCACACAGCTGAGATTTCCTAGAGTTTCGTTCTTTTGTTTTTTTTTGTTTTGTTTACAGCTTTTGTTCTGAGAAAAGAAAGAAAGATTACGGAAAGAGAGGAAAGAGAGGGTTAGGGTTTTTGGGGGAAAGCGAGACGTGTGTGTGTGTGGTTGTGTGTGTGTGTGTGTGTGTGTTGTTGTTGTGTGTGTGTGTGTGTGTGTGTGTAGTGTGGTGTGTGTGTGTTATTTGGTGTTGTGTGTGTGTGTGTGTTGTGTGTTGTGTGTGTGTGTTGTGTGTGTTTTAAAATGTGTGTGTGTTGTGTGTATTTGTGGTGTGTGTATTGGTGTGTTGTTGTGTGGTTGTGTGTGTGTGTGGTTTGTGCTTGTGTGTGTGTGTGTGTGTGTTGTGTGTGTGTGTGTGTGTGTGTGTGTGTTGTGTGTTTGTGTTTGTGTGTGTGGTTGTTGTGGTGTGTGTGTGTGTGTGTGTGTGTGTGTGTGTCTGTGTGTGTGTGTGTGTGTGTGTGTGTGAGTGTATAGGGGGAGGAAGATGAATAATCACGTTGTCGGGGTCTATAACAGTTAGCTGTGTGTTAGGGCTAGTTATCGGATGGAGAAGCTAGGAATACATGGCCAAAGACATCAATAGGACTAGGAAGTTGTGTATGTGTGTTTATGTGTGTGGTGAGGGGGGGGGGTGGGCTGTTAAGTGGTATGTAGTGTGTGTGTGTGAGGGGGGTGGAGATTGTGGGTGGGTGTGTCCTGTGTGTATGTATGTGTGTGAGGGTGTGTGTAGTAGAATTATGGAGTGGGGGTAGGGGGTGGGAGTGAGTGTGTGTGTGTGGTAATGTGTGTATGTTATTTTGTTTATTTTATACAAATTTTAATTTATTAATTATTTATTATTTCTTTATTCATTCATTTATTCTTTCAATTACCTATGTGTGTATGGTGTGGTGTGCCGCGCGCGCGTGGTGTGTGTGGTGTTTGTGTGTGTGTGTGTGTGGGTGTGTGTGTGTGTGTGTGTGTGTGTGTGGTGTGTGTGTGTGTAGTGTAGTGTAGTGTGCATGTTATGTGCATGTAATGCGTGTGGTGGTGTTCTGTCGGTCAGTTCAGCCTCTGTTCTTCTTTCTCCTCTGTAACTCTCTCTGTCTCTCTTTTCTGTTTCTCTCTGTCTCTGTCTGTTTCTGTCTGTCTGTCTCCTCTGTGTCCTCTGTCTCTGTGTCTCTGTCTCTGTCTGTGTCTGTCTGTCTGTCTGCTGTCTGTCTGTTCTGTCTGTCTGTCTATCTGTCTGTCTGTCTGTCTTGTCTTCTGTCTCTGTCCTCTGTCTCTGTCTTTTCTGTTCTCTCTCTCTCTGGTTCTTCTCTCTCTCCTGTTCTCTCCTTCTCTCTCTTCTCTTCTCTCTCTCCCCTCTCTCTCTCTCACTTTTTTTTTTTTTTTCTCCCCCTCTTCCCCTCTCCCTTCTTTCTCCTCTCTCTCTCTTCTCTCTCTCTCTCTCTCTCCCTCTTCTCTCTCTCCTAGCTAGACTAAAAAATCATACAAAAGGAGGGGGAAAAACCCCGAGATCAGTTTTTTCTGCAACTATACTTAGGCACTTCCCACCACCTGACTTTTACACCTTCAACTTCTTAAAAAGATCAAAAACAATTACACAAAACGACCCCCTTTCTGAATCATTATCTGCTCTGCATCGCACTCTTTTCGTCTTGGGTTCCCTTCCTTTTCCTGCTTCTGCTGATCTGACAGAAAAGCTGGTGTGTCGTGTGGGGTGAGGGGGAAAATGTGTGCGTGTGTGTGTGTGTGGGGGGGGGGGGGGTGTGTGTGTGGTGTATGTATGTGTGTAGTGTAGTATAGTGTTTGGGTATAATTGTGTGTGTTGCTTGTGTGTATGTGTGTGGTTGTGTGTGGTATGAGAGAGAGAGAGAGAGAGAGAGAGAAGGAGAGAGAGAGAGAGAGAGAGAGAGAGAAGAAGAGAGAGAGAGAAGAGAGAGAGAGAGAATGAGAAGAGAGA
>CM060328.1:24716222-24729666 GCA_030674155.1 Stramonita haemastoma
AGCGTGGGCCATCACTTTTGCCCCCTCAATTTGAATTTCAAAACAAACCCTTGCTGCTTTAGTGGCGACGCTGATAGATCTAAATGAGGTCACCCAGGCTACTAGCGTGTGCACGCACACACGCACACACACACACGCACACACACACACACACACACACACACACACCACACACACACACACACACACACACACACACACACACACACACACACACACACACACACACACACACACACAGTACATAGGATTTATACATTCTCTTTAAGTGTAGGACGAACGTGCTCCCTGTAAAAGAAAAAATGAAACTTCCTTAAACAATAATACTGAATCAGAGATAAACTTAAGAAAATATCTAAACCCTTAGTACAAATGAACAATTTAGGATAGAAAGGTACAGAGGTAATTCTCTTAAACGCAGATCAAAGCCTAGTTACTGAACACCCCAAGATAAAGATTTAAGGGTAAACAGGGTCCAGAAGTGTCCAAAATCGTGTGGTTTTTTAGAATAAAAAAATTGCTGGATACATTTATGAAGCCCTTTCCTCTGTGATTTTAAACAATTCAGGTTGTAAACAATGTCTGTAGAAATAGATTATTTCTACTTGTTATAGAGAAAAGGTTTAGGAGTTTAAAACATTTAGCTTTGGTGGCCATATTGGATAGTTTCCATGGCAACAGTGCAAAAAACTTTTTTTTTATGCTTTACAAATTATGCCCTTTCAATATATGGCATAACTTTTAACGTGGACTTCTAAACAAATTTTGATCAGTTTTGACCCCCGTGTCCCAAAACAACAAGCATAGACACAACCACTTGCTAATATTTCCAAGACCCAGAAATAAACTGTACAAATCGAGCTTCTTGTATTCAGGATAGGCTCCAAAAACTGAAACTTACCAAAAACAACGATCACTTTAAAGCGCAACTAAAATATAATCATTCAATAAATCAATTATTAAGTGGTCAGGTAGATCATTGGTCTACAGGTAACGCCTGTCCACAATGCGAAAAGTTCGGGTCGAAGTGTGCGGTGGTTTGAATCCCGTTTTGGCCCAAACTTTCCCCCCATCCATTAGATCATGAGTGATGTTCTGGGTGCTAGTCTTTCGGATGAGACGATAAACCTAGGTCCCGTGTGTTACACATCAGTATTTAATGCACGTAAAAGAATCCACGACAACATGAGGGTTGTCCCTGGCAAAATTTTGTAGATAACAGCCACTCTGATAAGGAAACAAATACAACTGCAGACAGGAAAAATACAAAAACAAATAATTGGTGGCGCTGCACTTGTGGCGACACGCTCTCACGGGGAGAGCAGCCCGAATGTCACGCAGAGAAATCTGCTGTGACATAAAGTGGTTTAGAACACGATTTGTCAACTTGTACAGTGATCTTTCCTTTAGGCATCATCCTTTTCTGTTTCACTTGAACGTGTTTGTAGCGGGGTTTATTGCTTCCTTTTTTTACACCTTTTTATTTTGGTTGTTGTTGGTTGTTTTGTTGTTAGTGTTATTGCTTGCATTTTCTATTGGCACATTGTATTTTTGAAGGTGTTGATATCATGATAGTTAATTAATGTTTGTGAAACGTTTTTCTCTGCTTTTTGTTTTTTTTTGGGGTGGTTGTTGGAGGTTTTTTGTGGATTGTTTATTGTTTTGTTTTGTTTTTCTTTAGATAGATGACTGATGAAAAAAAACAAATTGATGCTTACTCACTGTACCATCTGAAAATAAAATTTTGACTTGACTTGACTTGACACCTTCACACTACTTTAAGTCATGGGATATTTCTCTGTGTGAAATTCGGGCTGCTCTCCCTTCGGAGAACACGTCGCCACGAGAGCAGTGCCACCCTTTTTTATTTCTTTTCCTGTCTGCAGCTGTATTTGTTTCCCAATCAGGGTGGCTGTTTTCTACAGAATTTTGCCAGGAACAACGTCTTGTTGCCGTGGGTTATTTTACATGCGCTCAATATTTTTTGTAAGACATGGGACCTCGGTTTATCGTCTCATCTGAAAGATTAGCACCCACACCACCACTCATGGTCTAATGGATAGGGGAAAAGTTTGGGGCTCAAACGGGGGTAAAACCACCGTACACTTCCGACCTGGACTTTTCACGTTCTTTGGCAGGCCCGTTACCTTTAGACCACCACCCATTCAACAAAATTAAATGAAAGGAAAGCTAAGAAGGCTCTTTCTTTTTTTCCAGTTATTACTGAAATCAATATAATGTGTGCGTGTGGTGGGGAGACAGAGGTGTAACTGATGTTATTGTTATTATAAATGAGGCATGACCCAAGTTTATACAGTCATAATCATGTATTAATGTATCTTATCTAGGAATACCCAACTGATGTGGTGATCTGATTTTAGACCCTCATAGGTTTGGTTGTGTGTGTGTGTCTGTGTCTGTGTTTCTGTGTGTGTGTGTGTGTGTGTGTGTGTGTGTGTGTGTGTGTGTGTGTGTGTGTGTGTGTGTGTGTGTGTGTGTGTGTGTGTGTGCGTGCGTGCGTGCGCGCGCGCGGGCACGTGCATGCATTCGGCTATAGTTGTAGGTGTCTACAAGTTGTAAGGTGGATCGGTGGTCTAGGAGGTAACGCGCCTCGCCTAGAAAGCGAAAAGTCCGTCGGAGTGTGTGGCAGTTCGAATCCCGTTTGGGCCCAAAACTTTCCCTCCATCCATTAGACGATGAGTGGTTGTGTGGGTGCTAGTCTAAAATAATGACAATATTCAACAATGTGAAGCACCACAGCAAAGTGCAGGGTCCCTGCCGCATGCACACACACACAAACGCACAGACAAACACCACCGCGCACGCATACACAACCCCATGAAGAAAAAGTTGCCTTAGCCAGCACAGATGTGACGGAAAGAGTCGTTTTCAGCCCCGTCCTATACCCATTTTTGCACGGTAAAGGACCCCACGGCACCAAGACAGTGCTGCACTGCATGCATACACCCTTCACAACCATTCTTGATACATGTGGCGCCGGACTTGTGGCGACACCACAGCCCCCAAGAGGTCCAAGAGGTTCCTTGTCGGAAGGAAAGCTGGTGCAGTGTAGGCAACAAAAAGGTAGCAGTGCGCGCAATAATAATGACAATATACAACAATGTGACGCACCACAACAAAGTGCAGGGTCCCCGCCGCATGCGCGCACACAAACAAATGCACTGACAAACACCAGCGCGCACGCATATATAACCCCATGAAGAAAAAGGGGCCTTTTGCTTCAACAGATGTGACGGAGAGTCGTTTTTAGTCCCGTCCTACACCCATTTTTGCACGGTAAAGGACCCCACAGCACCAAGACAGTGCTGCACTGTATGCATACACCCTGGCAGTAACTGGCAGTAAATTGTGGCATTGTGTCAGGTCTCAGACAACATAGAAATAAAATTCATAACAATTACAACAACAAAAACAAACCAAATTTATTTAGAGGCCGGACGTGAAGATTCACATAGCTTGTAATGACGTATTTTATAAAATACACAGAAAAAAGAGAAGGAAGAGAGAGAGAGAGAGAGGAGAGAGAGAGAGAGAGAGAGAGGAGAGAGAGAGAGAGAGAGAGAGAGAGAGAGAAGGAGAGAGACAGAAGAAAGACAGACAGACAGACAGACAGACAGACAGACAGACAGACGAGACAGACACGGAGACAGACAGAAAAGACAAGACAGACAGACAGACAGAGAAAAAATATATACCGATAGACACAAAGAGAGACAGACACGCAGATAGACGAACAGAAAGACACTCTATACACTTTCTTTGAAATTATTGGTTAGTTGTCTGCTTTGGTCTCTTGTATACAGCTCCCGCATGCCCCCCCCCCCCCCCCCCCCCAACAAACACGCAGGCACACACATACACACTCACACCAGCCTACACCCCTGTCCATCCACACCCACACACCCAAGTTGCCAAAACAAAGAAATCAGCATTTCTCACTACAGTAGAATTTATTCTGTGACATTTAAAAACACATAACAAGTCAGATAAACAATTCCATGTTTTCTACACAACAAGCAAACGTACTCAGTAGAATTTATTCTGTGACATCTAAAAGCACATAAAAAGTCATATAAACAAAAACTTTTTTTCTACACAACAAGCAAACGTACTCAGTAGAATTTATTCTGTGACATCTAAAAGCCCATAAAAAGTCATATAAACAAAAACTTTTTTTTCTACACAACAAGCAAACCTCCTCCAACTGACGTTATTACAACAAAAACAAAAACAAAGCTAAACATAACAAAAGAACCCCCCCAAAAAAAAATCACCCCAGACCCTTTGACGTGATTTCAGAAAAATGCCCCATCTCCTCAAACACATTCAACACCACAGTACAAATTGCATTTTTTGGTCATTTTTCTTGGTTTCATTATTTTTTTTTAAAGGAACACAACACATTTTTTTTTCCACAATAGAGAACACAATGGCACAATCTACCCACTACGAGATTTAAAGAAAAAAAAGATCTAGCATGAATAGTTTACAAGAAGTTTTTTTACAAGATATGTTCGATGTGTTGGTGTAAAATCTGCCATCCATCTTCCAGCAGAAGATCAATACACAGATCTGCCACCAACATGACAATCACATGGTGATCTTTGCTATTCCTTTCACATTTGATATTATTTCAAAAAAGAAAGAAAAATCCCTTCTACTCACACACAGTCCACACCATTATACAGTCTGTATTTTCTCCCTCATCTTCATTTGATTTCTTTAAAAAAAACCACACACATTAAAAAACCAACTCGCAGGCACATTTTACACACTATAAGACATTACAGCATTAAAACAAAATTGATAAAACTGCATACACTCGCAATTTGACGACCCGGGTTCGATTCCTGTACGAGGGGATTTTTCTCCTGGAGTTAACATCAGTGCAGACTCCACTCCCCTATAAAGTCCTTCGGATAAGACTATAAACAGAGGCCCCGTGTGCAGACACATGCATAACATCTTGCGCACACGTTAAATCCTGTTCCGCTTTTCGTAAGAGAAGGCCAGTGTGAACAGATGACATTTACAATACTGCATACCTGCAGGGACTGGATGTAAAAAACCAGATGAGTTCTTATTCCATTATCCTCGATATAAAAGAATTAAAAAAAAATAAAATACACACAGGGACTGGATTTTAAAAAGCACATGAATCATTAATTATCCTCGAAATAAAAGAAAACAATAAGAAATATGGGTTGGTGTAAAATCTACCATCAATCTTCCAGCAAAAGATCAATACACAGTTCTGCCACCAGCATCATCTAAAGTCATTTGACAGAATATCAGTGCCAATCACAACACAAGCTTTCTTTTTGTTTTTAAATTTTATATAATTTAAAAGTAAAAAATAAACACTATATTATACACAACAAACATTATTTGATGTTTACATTTGATCTCATTATTTAAAGAAAAAAACCAACAGAAAACCAACCTACACAGGCCCATGCTACAAATAAATCATTGAAATATCACTGGGAATGCAACACAAGGTTTCTTTTTGTTTTCACATTTGATGTGATTTTTAAAAAAAAGAAGAAGAAAGAACCTCAACCAGTGCATTTCCTACACTATCATACTACAGACATCTTTCTTGTAAATTAACATTTGATCTCATTGCGAAAAAACAACAACAACAAAACAATAACCACGGACACAGGCACATTACAAAATACTACACTTAATATCAGATGCTATTAAATCTTTTACACACATTTTTCGTAAGATGTGTTGGTGTAAAATCTGCCATCCATCTTCCAGTAGAAGATCAATTCACAGATCTGCCACCAACATGGCAATCACCTGACCATTTTTGTGATTTAAAAAAAAAAAAAATGGCCCCTTCTGCTCACACAGTCCACACCGTTATACAGCCTGTAGTTTTCTCCCCAATCTTATTTGATTCCTTTAAAAACAACAACAACAACAACAACAACTGGCAGGCACATTTTACACACTATAAGGCATATAGCATTGAGATGAAAGTTCGATGTGTTGGTGCAAAATCTGCCATCAATCTTCCAGCAGAAGATCAATACACAGATCTACCACCAGCATCATCTAAATTCATTTCACAGAATATTGATACCAATCACAGCACAAGCTTTCTTTTTGGTTTTAAATTTGATATATTTTTTAAAGCAACAAAAATCCCTGTCCTTACACACTTTCCACAACATTATGCAATCTACTATACATTTCCTGCCAATTTACATCTCCTTGTTAAAACCAAAAAAAAAAAAAGAAAATGGTTGCATGTTACCCAGTGCTATACTTACAATCGTATGCCAGTTATCTTTTACATACATTTTTCAGGTTGTATTGGTGTAAAATCTGCCATCAATCTTCCAGTAGAAAATCAATACGCAGATCTGCCACCAACATGGCAATCACATGACGATCTTTATCATTCCTTTCATATACAATGTGATTTAAAAATAAGAAAAAAGAAAAGACCTCCATCTCCCACTGTTCACACACAGTTATACACCCTGTATTTTCCCCAATCTTCATTTGATTCGATATAAAAAAATAAAAAATACACAAACTCACACACAGGCACAGTTTACATACCATAGGATACAAACCATAAAAATGTGTTGGTGTAAAATCTGCCATCAATCTTCCAGCAGAAGATCAATACGCAGATCTGCCACCAACATCATCTAAAATCAATATAAAAAACCCCAAAGGACAAACAAACAATACAGGCATATTAACCATCTCCCCTAAACACACACACACACACGCACAACACACACACACACACACACACACACACACACACACACACACACACACACACACACACACACACACACACACACACACACACACTTACCCTCTCCCTAAAAAAACCCAACACATGGACATTTCTCTCTCCCCCTCCCCCAGAAAGACACAGGCACATTTACCCTCTAGCCCCCCCCCCCCCCCCCAAAAAAAAAAGGCACATTGACCCTCTACCCCCCCCCCCCCCCAAAGTCACAATTACCTTCTAACAACCCCCCCCCCCCCCACAAGGCACATTTACCCTCTAACCCCCTCCCCCCAAAGGCACACATACCCTCTAACCCCCCCCCCCAAGTCACAATTACCTTCTAACACCCCCCCCCCCCACAAGGCACATTTACCCTCTAACCCCCCTTCCCCCAGAGGCACACATACCCTCTACAACCCCCCCCCCCCCAGCACATTTACCCTCCCTCCCCCCCAAAAAAAGGCACATTTACCCTCAACCCCCAAGAAAAGGCACATTTACGCTCTCCCCCACCCCCCAAAAAACCAACCCCAAACACAGCCACATTTATTTCCCTACTATACTTCAGTTTTTCCCATACATTTTTCGTAAGATGTGTTGGTGTAAAATCTACCATCAATCTTCCAGCAGAAGATCATTACACAGATCTGCCACCAACATTATCTAAAGCCAGTTCACAGACTATTGATGCCAGTCACAACACAAGCTTTCTTTTTGTCTTTAAATTTTATTGAATTAAAAAGTAATAAAATAAATCCTCTTTGGGCACACTAACACAATTATACAACATTCTACATTTCTCTTGTCATTTCACAATTAATTTCATTTTTAAAAAAACAAAGAAATGAAAACCAAAGCACACAGACACGTTTTATCCAATGCTGTAAATAAAATCATTGAAATATACCTATGCCAATCACAGCACAAGCTTTCTTTTTGTTTTCACATTTGATGTAATGGGAAAAAAAGAAAAAAAGAAAACATCCGTACATTTTCTACACTTTTATACAACAAACATTTTTCTTGTAAATTCACCTCTGATCTCATTACTTAAAAAACAACAACAGGAAAAACATCTACTACACTTAATATCATATACCATCAGTCTTTCACATACATTTTTCTTAAGATGTGTTGGTGTAAAATCTACCATCAATCTTCCAGCAGAAGATTAATACACAGATCTGCCACCAACATATTCTAAATTCATTATATATATAAAAATAAAAATAAAAAAACAATCTACGCAGGCACATTTACCCTCTCCCCAACACACACACACACTCACACACTCACACTCACACACTCACACTCACACACACACACACACACACACACACACACACACACACACACACACAGGCACACTTACCCTTCCCCGAAAAACCCACACAGGAACATTCACCCTCTCATCCCCCTCCCTAATAAAAAAACAGGCATATTTACCCCCCCACTCCTCCCCCCCCCCGAAAAAGGGACAACCCCCCCCCCCCCCCCCCCCTCAAAAAAGGGCGCAATCATACTGTCCCCTCAAAAAACAAACAGGCACAACTACCCTCTCCCTCCTTAAAAAGAAAACCCAAACAAACCCAGGCACAACTACCCTCTTCACCCCCCCCCCCCACCCCTAAAAAAAATCCAAACAAACAACAACAAAAATCCCACAGGAACAATTAGCCTTCCCCCTAACAAAAACACAGAGGCACACTATATTCAACACTACACTTAAAATCATATCCCATCAGCCTTTCACATACATTTTTCTGAAGATGTGTTGGTGTAAAATCTGCCATCAATCTTCCAGCAGAAGTTCAATACACAGATATGCCACCACCATCATCATCATCTAAAGTCATTTCACATAATGTCAATGCCAATCACAGCACAAGATTTCTTTTCGTTTTCAAATTTGATTTTTCAAAAAGCTAAAATAAAACCCCATTTTCCTTACATATTTTCCACAACATCATAGATAGTACTACATTTGTGACGCTCCACCACATAAGGAGTCGCATTGCACAAGAGGTCAATTTTAATTATTGATATGTTAATAATCTGCAATAAAAAGGCTATTTAATACAAAAAAAACAGATTGAAAATCGGACAGCTCTGTGCAAAGTTATTAAAAATTGAAATGATACACTGCAGGATGTGACAAAATGAGAAACGGGCAAGTTTATTTTCGTAACAGGTTGTCAGAATGAGGGCTTGGGTATTTTCAAAACACATTTAAAAGTAAAAGGAATAGAAATCATGCCTCGATATTTTATTACAAGGTAGAATAACAGATATAGTTTAATAATCGATCAAAATCTCAACATTGACAACTTAACCCCCACCTGCCTTTAATGGCTCCTAGCGCAAAATTGAGTAATGTGCTAAGCGACTCATTTCGTGGTGGAGCGCCACAATTTTTCTGGCCAATTTACATTAGTATTGATCTCCCCCTCCCCCTCCCCCCCCCACAAAAAAGGGAAAAGAAAAACAGTTACACTTTACCCATTGCCATACTTAGAATCACATACCAGATGTATTTCCTGTATATTTTTCGTAAGATGTGTTGGTGTAAAATCTGCCATCAATCTTCCAGCAGAAGACCAATACACAGACCTGCCAGCAACATCATCTTAAGTCATTTTACCCAATATGGATGCCAATCACAGAACAACCTTTCTTTCCGTTTTCAGATTAGGCCTGATTTTTTTTCTAAAAAAGCAAAAACAAAAAAACAAAAAAAACCCCTCCAACTCTTTGCCTTATAACATTTACATCATACACGCTTTCCATAACATTATACAAACTATTACATTTTTCTTGCCAATTTACATGAGTTTTTATCTCATTACTGAAAAAAGGGAAAAGAAGACAGTCACACTTTACTCACTGCTATACTTAATATCATTAACCAGTAGTCCTTGACATACATTTTTGCTAAGATGTGTTGGTGTAAAATCAAGCAGAAGATCAATGAAAAGATCTGCCACCAACATCATCTTAAGTCGTTTCACAGAATACCAATGCCATTCATAGCACCAAATTTCGTTTTTTTACATTAAAATTGAACAGATTAAAAAAATAATGACAAAAAAAGAAAAACACTTCTGGCACACTTTCAACATTATAATACACCATTGCTACATTTTCTATGCTGTTTACATTTGATCTTATTCTTAAAAAAAATAAACAAGACACACAGACACGTTTTATCCAGTAGTATGCATACAATCATTAAAGTATCAATACCAATTTCAGCACTGTTTTCACATTTGATGCGAGTTTTCTACAACATTGCACAACATTATATTTATCTTGTAAATTCACATTCGATCTCAATACTTAAAAAAAAAGAGAAAAACCAGGCAGAAGGCACATTTCACCCAATACTACACACAATATCATATACCATTAGTCTTTAAAGTACATTTTTCGTAACATATGTTGGTGTAAAATCCGCCATCAACCTGCCAGCAGAAGATCAATACACAGATCTGCCACCAACATGGCAATCATATGTCGATCTTTTTTATATTCTTTTCAGAACTAATGAGATTTTAAAAAATGAAGTCCCTTCCCCCCACACATGGTCCATACCATTATACAGCCCTAATATTTCTCCCCAAACTTCATTTGATTCAATTAAAACAAATTGGCAGGTGGCAGGCACACTTTACACAACATAAGATATACAGCATTAAAATGTGTTGGTGTAAAATCTGCAACCAATCTTCTAGAAGATCAATACACAGATCTGCCACAAACATCATCTAAAGTCAGTATTATAAAAAAAATCGCAAACGACAAACCAGGCACACATGCACATTTACCCTTTCCAAAAACAAATACACATACCCCCCCCCCCCACACACACACATACACACACTTACCCTCTCCTTAAAAAAGCCACGGGTATTTACCTCCCCCCCCAAAAAACCACAACAACACAAATTAAAGAAATGCAGGCACATTAACCCCCCCAAAAAAAAGAAAAAAGAAAAAAAAAACACAGAAAAAAACGGACACTGGCACATTTACCATCTCTCTTCCCCCCCCCCCCTCCACAACAAGACACAGGCACATTACCCCCCTCCTCCACCCCAGAAAGTCAAGCATATTCACACTCTAATCACTCCCCCCCCCCTGAAAAAAGACACATTTACACTCTCTTCCCATCCCCCTTCCACCCTAAAGAAACCACCGCCACATTTCCTTCACTACTATACCTCAGTCTTTCCCATACATTTTTCGTAAGATGTGTTGGTGTGTGTAAAATCTGCAATCAATCTTCCAGCAGAAGAGCAGAAGATCAATACACAGATCTGCTACCAACATCATCTAAAGTCAATTCAGAGAATATTGATGCCAGTCACAGCACAAGCTTTCTTTTTGTCTTCAAACTTTATGCAATTTAAAAGTTATTTTTAAAAAATCCTCTTTGGGCACACTATTAACACAACTATACAACATTCTACATTTTTCTTGTCATTTCACAACTGATCTCTTTATTAAAAAAAAACCAAAGATATGAAATATCAGCGGCAATTACAACAGCAGCTTTCCTTTTGTTTTCTCATTTGATGCGATTGAAAAATGACCAACAAAATCTCATTTATTTCCTACACTATTATACAACAAAAAATGTTCTTGTAAATTCACATCTGATATCATTACTTGAAACAAAAATCTACTACACTTAATGTCATTTTTTTTTTTTATCATTACTTGAAGCAAAAATCTACTACACTTAATGTCATATACCATCAGTCTTTGAGATATATTTTTTTCTTAAAATGTGTTGGTGTAAAATCTGCCATTAAATCTTCCAGCAGAAGATCAATACACAGATCTGCCACAAACATGGCCATCACATGACTATCTTTGTTATTCCTTTCACATTTGATTTTATTTCAAAATAAGAAAGAAAAAAGCCCCTACTCCTCGCACACTGTCCACACCATTATATAGCCTTGTGTTTGTCTCCCCTATCTTCATTTGATTCGATTTAAAAAAAAAATGGGCAGGCACACTTTACACACCACAAAACATATAGCATGAAGATGTATTGGTGTAAAATCTACCATCAATCTTCCAGCAGAAGATCAATACACAGATCTGCCACCATCATCATCTAAAGTTATCATTTAAAAACAAAACCCACCAAACTACAAACAAACCAGAAAGGCCAATTTACCCTCTCCCCGAAACACACACACACACACGCACACACGCACACACACGCACACACACACACACAGGCACGGGGGGGGGGGGGGGGAGGGAGGCGAACACACCACAATTTTACCCTCTACCTAAACAAAACAAAACAAAAAAAGCACAGGCACATAAAGTCTCCCCCTAAAAAGAACTCAACAACCAAAAACACAAAAACAGAATATTAACCTCCTCCCCCCTCCCTCCCAAAAAAAAAACCCAAACAAACCCACAGGCACATTTACCCTCTTCCCCCAAAAAAACCCAGGCACTTTTACCTCCTCTTACCCTCCTTAGATAAACAACACAGGCACATTTATCCCCCCCCCAAAAAAAAAAATTGAAAAATAGACAGGCACATTTACCCCCAAAAAACAAACAAACAAACAAACAAACACAGGCACATTTACCTTCTTTCCTCCCTAACCAAAACAACAACAAAAAACAGGCACAATGATCCTCTAGCCCCCCTCCAATAAAGGAAAAAACAAAAAAACACATGCACAAATACCCTTTCCCCTAACAAAAAAAGACACAGATACACTTTATTGAACCCTACGCTTAAGATCATATATCATTAGCCTTTCACATATATTTTTCCTAAGATATATTGGTGTAAAATCTGCCATCAATCTTCCAGCAGAAGATCAATACACAGATCTGCCACCAACATCATCTAAAGTCATTTCACAGAATATCAAAGATTTCTTTTTGTTTTAACATTTGATGAGATTTAAAAATTAATAAATAAAAAAGGAAAAACTCTTCTGGCACACTTTCAACACCTGTATACACCATAGCTCCATTTTTCTTTCCTGTTTACATTTTATCTCATTCTTTAAAAAAACGAAAACAAAAGATAAGCCACATAGACACGTTTTATCCAGTACTATGCATGCAATTATTAAAATACCAACGGCAATTACAGCACCAGCTTTCTTTTTGTTTTCACATTTGACGTGATTAAAAAGAAACAAAAAAACACCTCTAGGCATTCTATTCACTATTACACAACATATATTTATCTTGTAAATTCACATTTGATCTCAATACTTAAAAAAAGCAAAAAGCAGCCTCGCAGGCCCATTTCATCAAATACTACACTTAATGTCATTCTATTTATCTTTAACATACATTTTCCGTTAAGTTGTGTTGGTGTAAAATCTGCCATCCATCTTCCAGCAGAAGATCAATACACAGATCTGCCATCAACATCATCTAAAATCAGTTCACATAATATCAATGCCAATCACAGCACACTCTTTCTTTTTGTTTTTAAATTAGATTGGATTAAAATAATTAATATTTTTTTAAAAACCTCTTCTGGCGCACTTTCAACACTATTATACAAGTTACTACATTTACTTTGCTGTTTACATTTAATATCATTCTTAAAAAAGAAAAGTAACCAAGCCCACAGACACGTTTCATCCAGTACTTTATCAA
>CM060328.1:24729766-24734766 GCA_030674155.1 Stramonita haemastoma
CAATCACAGCACAAACTTTTTGTTTTCAAATTTGATATTTTAGAAACGGAAAAAAACTTCCTCTCCCATAAAAAACACCAGTCACGTTTTCTTCACTTCTACATTTAAAATCATATACTATTAGTCTTTCACAAGCATTTTTCGTAAGATGTGTTGGTGTTAAATCTGTCATCAATCTTCCAGCAGAAGATCAATACACAGATCTGCCACTATCATCATGAAAAGTTGTTTCTCAGAATATTAAAGCCATTTACAGCAAAAGTTATCTTTTTGTTTTTAATTTGATGTGATTAAAAAAAAAACCTCTCCCTACACACTTTCTGCACCATTATACAACATGCTAAAATTTCCTCTGCTATTTCCTTTTCATCTCAGACAGACACATAATATTCATTACTATACTTAAAATCAAACACCATCAAAAACTGCATACACACGGGGCTGGATGTAAAATAGCACATGAGTGCTTAATCCATTATCCTTGATATAAAAGGATAAATGAATAAATAACACTCTGTGTCACTCAACGCCACCACTATGGCAGTTAATTTTTTTCTCAGTCATTTACAAATCTATGTCATCAAATTTCTTTATCTTTTCATTACATAAGCACACAATGTAAAGTCTCCAACATAGATGGTAGGTATTTGCCTGCTGTGTAAACTAATAAGCTCTGGTTAATTTTGGGATTACTGCAGAACTATATCATTTTGAGCTGGTGTTTTGTCTCACAATCAAACAAGAAAGCTTTTCCAATCTTCAGACAAAAATATCAGTGATAAATAAAATATGCATCAAAAGTTTAAGTGATTACCCCCCCCCACACACACACACACACAAACACACACACACACACACACACACACACACACACACACACACGGTAACACAATCACACACACACACACAGTCAATCACGCACACAGTAACACACACAATCACACACACACACACAGTCACACACAATCACACACACAATGACACACAGTCACACATGCACACAGTCACACACACCGAGTCACACACAGAGAGTCACACAATCACACACAGTCACACACACACTCACACCTACCCATACACACCCCAGTCACACCCACAGTCACACACAGGGAGACAGACACACAGACGCACACAGACACACACAGACACACACGCTCAGTCATACCTCTTCCCACACTCCCACAGCCCTAACTGCCTACTTTAACCCCCCCATCCCCACCCTCCATCCTAGCACCCCTTTCCCTAAATTTCTACCACCACCCCAACCCTCAAAATCAAATTTTGCCATTGTGTCAGCTAGTAACATGTCATCTACCTGCCTTTTGTGTCCACATGAGGGGCCAGGGTTAGTGTACAGGTTAGAAGGATTAGTGTGAACAGTAAGCATGCAAAAAGGGGAAGGAAGCAAGCAAAAAGGGGAAGGAAGCATGCAAAAAGGGGAAGGACGCATGCAAAAAGGGGAATGCAAAAAGAGGAAGGAGAGTGGGTCTGTTGGCTGGTCTGTCTTGTCAAAAAGCATGTGGACACAGCAGCAGATAGAACTGACGGTACTTAGCCGTAGACACAAGGATGTGGAGCTCTAATCGAAATTTTCTTTAAAAAATGACTGGTCCTATCAACTATTAAGGCTCTGCTGGTCCTATCGACTGCTAAATCTTTGTTGTACTTTTGATTGTGTTTGGATTTTGAATCACATATTTCCAGCTCTGCTGCCATCAAAGCCGTCTCAGGCCAAAGACTTTGGAACACAGTTTCTCTTTAGTTTTCATTCCTCGGCTAGAGCTCCAAACTTTACCCACGATGAATTTTTTTAGCGTATGCAGCTTAGCCCAACCATTTAGGTAGCGGCATTCCAACTTTAGGGATATAGTTGAGAAATCGACCTACCAATTTTGCCAGGACAGTCGGGAGGTACCGCACTGCTCTTTTCGATTTTCAAATGTCATGGGATTTGTTTTGCTCTTTTTAAATATGTAATTTGATTTTCACGTCAAACTGGAAAGAAAGTGTAGGGCTGAGAGTCAACCCAGAACCTCAGGCGTTATATCCATGTAAAAAAGAATTTGACCCCCCGCCCCCAAAAAAAAAAAAAAAAAAAAACCAAACCACCACCACCCCCCAAAAAACCCCATGTGATTAAAACAAAAATTACGGCCATTTTAAAAAAAAATGTAGCCTTGATCCCCACTTGTGTCCTAACCCCTCCTCCTTACACCCTTTTCCCAGAATAACGCCCATGTCCCCTCCTTTGATTACCACACAAACAACACACACACACACACACACACACACACACACACAGAGTCATACACACACACAGAGTCACATACACACAGAGTCACACACACAGAGTCACACACAAACAGTCACACACACAGTCACACACACACAGTCACACACACACAGTCACACACACACAGAGTCCACACATACACACACACACACACACACACACACACACACAGTCCACACACACAGAGTCACACACACACACACACAGAGTCACACACACACAGAGTCACATTCATAACACACACACACAGAGTCAACATACACACACCTTACCGAGTCTGGAAAAAACAGATCGTGTTATCAATTACCATCTGAATAATTGATTGATTGATTGAAAGAGATAATATGATATGACAGAGTCACACACACACAGAGTCACACACAGAGTCACACACAGAGTCACACCAGAGTCACACACACACACACACACACACACACACACACACACACCACACCCTCTAACTGGACACTATAAAACTTTACACTGCAGTAATATCATGGAAAGATAACCAGAGGTAGATCATCACATCAATTGCTTCACAATACTGTAATAGTAAAGGTAAAAGGTAAAGATGTCCCATAACCTGTGTGGTCGTAGGGAGCGAGGCGTCAGAGACCTCAGCTTCTCCAGGGGCCAGCATATTGAGGGCAGCGCCCATCTCCTCTCCCTCGCTGCTTTACCTTCCCTGACCCTAAAGAGGGCAGGTACCCATTGACCGCTGGGTGAACTGGGGGGACTGTACTGAAGCCAAGGTGCGCAAATGGTCACCCATCCAAATGGTAACCACACTCGACGCTGCTTAACATTGGTTGGGGGAAAGCGAGTGGACTATTGAGCTATCTCGCCCCCGTCTCTCATTTGTTCCAATTCATCAAAAAAAAGCTTTGAAACAAGGGTAAGGGAAGCCTTAAAATAATTGTCAGACCTACGGGGCTTATTTCAACCAAAATTTCTTAACTGATCATTAAATACCCCATCCAAATTTGTTTTTAATCTAAAAGCTTGGCTGAAAAATCATCACACAAATTATTTCCTGGATGATGGGATATGCCAGGATGATAGTATTTTCTAATGGGATCCGATGTACTACAAAATAACAACTCTCCTCTCTCGAACATTTGTCATTTAAAATACAAATCAGGCAACAAAACTTCAAATCACGACTATCATTAATCAGATCGGGCGATATCTTCGCGGCAACAGCGATGTTTCTGTCGTCTCACGTGGCGACGGCGATGTTCTTCTGCGGCGACAGCGATGTCTTCGGCGAAAGTCTTCTGCGGCGACGACGGCGAAGTCTTTTGCGGCGACGGCGAAGTCCTGGAGGGTTTGGTGTCCTCACCTTCCTGCCAGAACACACATCACAATCATCATTATCATCATTCACTAGATTTATTTTTCGTTTTTGTTATTCTTCGGCTAGAGCTCCCAGGTTTATTTGAGATGAGATTTTGCGAATATGACCGTTTTGCATGTTTTTATGCCATGGAAATTGTAAAAAATTAAAGTTTGGGAAATGGTTGTCTGCTGGGCCAGTGATACCGATTTAGGTATGGAAACTATTTTTAAAATATTAAAGTTTGGGAAATGGTTGTTTGGCCAGTGATACTGATTTGTGCTACTTTACGACCTTGGTCGTTTTCAGCTACAGGTAACTCGTTAACCATAAGCCTCAAACTTTTGTCCCTCTAGAAACTTGACTTCTTGCAGCTCATCCTATGCTGCAGCCTAGGCACTGCTGAAAGTGGCATCAACGTACACCAAGTCATACACTGCATTGCACTGCACACACAAACCTGGCGTCCTGTGATTTTTTTTTCTAACGTTTCATCACACACTGATGGGGCTTGTTGACTGACAGTGCTAAAGGTCAAGCCAGTCTCTTGCTTGAAAATGTAAAAAAAAAAAATCCAGTTTTCAGGATTATGCTGATAGTACTTCCCAAAGCACACAGGTGTCGTGTTTATTTATTATTTATTTATTTATTATTTATTTATTTATTGATTTGCTTTTCTTAAAAGCATGATATTACCAGCTGGAGAGGAGTCAGAATACCATTTATTATGTCATGTCAGATTGTTACATTAATTACCAGCTGCAAAGGAGTCAGAATACCATAATGCGTCACTTGTACAAATTAACCATATCAGCTACAGTTAATCATGTCACTGTCAGTTTACATTTTACATTACATCATATTACCAGCTGGAGAGCAGTTACAATACCATACGTCACTGTCAGATTGTTAAGTGCATTCTGGATTAGAGACTTTGCCTATAATGAACTTTTGAACGTACTTCTTCGAGTACTTTGCCATGAAGGCAGCCATACTCAACTTCAGAGGATGTTTCTCCTTGAGAGTGCAAGATTCTTCACTACGAGCGTGTCCCGGCTGAAGACAACTTTGACATACCATTTAAAATCTAACACCATGTCAGTCGAGACCTTGGCCCTTAGCTCACATCAATAACTGACAAAGTTTGGCCTGGGCCAGAAAAAAAAGGAGTCGATGAAATTTGATGTTACCTCGTCACGTCCTGGTAACTGACATGCTGTGCCGGATGGCGTGTCTGTTCTTTGGCACTTGATTCCAGTCCTGGAGCTCCTGAAAGCAGTGAAGAAATGTCAGTGACAGGGAAATGTTCACAGATCTACTAGCGTAAACCCGATTTCATGTTATCCCTTAAACAATAGATTCACAAGACTT
>CM060328.1:24739766-24742266 GCA_030674155.1 Stramonita haemastoma
CTTAGAACTTCGGGAATAGCAGAATAACACCATTCTAAGACCTCTGGAAATAGCAGAATATCCCCAGTCTGAGATCTCTGGAAATAGCAGAATATCCCCATTCTGAAAACTCTGAGAATAGATTTTAACAACTTTGGGGATGACAGAATATCCCACTCTAAGACATCTGGGAATAGCAGAATATCCCATTCCAAGACCTCTGGGAATAGCAGAATATCCCCATTCTGAACACTTGGGGGATAGCAGAATATCCCCATACGAAAAACCTTCGGGATAGCAAGACTATCCCCATTTTGAAAACTTCAGGTCTGACATTCCAGATTTAAACTCCATGAGAACAAAGCTCTGCGAAGGCTTTGTTGAAGCATTTCCTTCCTCCATTCCCTACCCTCTATATAACAAAGGCCCAACCCAGCTAAACACCAACGTGGATCACAACAGGCCGATTAAGGTAAGGTGTTCTGAGGTTGCTGGGAAGCTTCTGATAACAAAAAAGACAAAATAAAAAAAGTAAAATAATTACGACCTTACTATTAGCAGAAGAGTAAGAGAAGGCGTGTGTGTGTGAGTGTGTGTGTGTGTGTGTGTGTGTGTGTGTGTGTGTGTGTGTGTGTGTGTGTGTGTGTGTTGTTCTTCAGTTTAATGTCTATTCACATAAGTGATATTAGACAACAACAAAAAACAAAACAAAAAAACAAACAAAATTTTTTTTTAACCAATGCTAGAAACAAAAACACAAAAAGTGAACACTAAACGCTGAACAATCAATCAGAACTTTTTAGAAAATTAAGAAACAGCACGAGATTAAAGACTCTGTCTCTAAACAAGCTATTAACATGTTCATACCAACGTGGATCACAACAGGCCGATTAAGGTAAGGTGTTCTGAGGTTGCTGGGAAGCTTCTGATAACAAAAAAGACAAAATAAAAAAGTAAAATAATTACGACCTTACTATTAGCAGAAGAGTAAGAGAAGGCGTGTGTGTGTGAGAGAGTGTGTGTGTGTGTGTGTGTGTGTGTGTGTGTGTGTGTGTGTGTGTGTGTGTGTGTGGTGCGTGCGTGCGTGCGTGTGTGCGAGTGTAAGTGTGTGTATGTGTGTGTGAGTGTGCGTGTGCGCGCGGGCACGTGCATTGCATGTGTTCGTGCGTGCAATCGTGCTTACTTTGTCTGTGTGTGTGTGTGTGTGTGTGTGTGTGTGTGTGTGTGTGTGTGTGTGTGTGTGTGTGTGTGTGTGTGTTCACGTGCGCGCACATGTGTGTGGGTGTGTAGTTTAAGATAGAGTAAATTGTGTGTGTGCGTGTGTGTATGTGTGCGTGTGTGTGTGCTGTGCGTGTGTGTGTATATGTGTGTGTATGTTTGTGTATGTGTACTGTGTGTGTACATGGGTGGTTTTTTTATTCTTTTATTTCGAGGATAATGGATTAAGCACTCATGTGCTTTTTTACATCTAGTCCCAGTATGTATGCACTTTTCGAAATTCTGTCAGTTCCCACCGGCACACAATGGCCTACTCTTCCAAAAAACAGAAGGGTTTTATCGTGTGCGTCAGATGTTCTGCGTGCGTTCGCACACGGGGGCTTGGTTTATAGTCTCATGGGAAGGGCTCCTGAAGGGAGTGGAGTCGCCACTGATGTTAACTCCAGAGGAAAAATCCTCTCGAACGAGATTCGAACCCGGGTCAGCAGATCACTATGGGATAAGTACTCTTGTGCTTTGTTACATCCAGTCCCCGTGTGTGCAAGACGTTCTGCGTGCGTTTCGTATACGGGACTTCGGTTTATAGTCTTATCGAAAGACTTTTTGAGGGATTGGAGTCAGCACTGATACTAACTTCCAGCGGGGAAAAAACCTTACAACATTCAAAACCAGGTCAGATCACCAGCGCATCAATCGCCATGCTATCCCCTTCCCCGTGTGTGTGTGTGTGTGTGTGTGTGTGTGTGTGTGTGTGTGTGTGTGTGTGTGTGTAGTGTGTGTGCGCGTGCTGTGTGCTGCGCGTGCGTGTGTGTATGTGTATGTGCGTGCTGCGTGTGTGAGCGTGCGTATCTGTGCGTGTGTATACATGTGTGTGTGTGTGGTGTGTGTGTGTGTGCGTCTGTGTGCTTGTGTGTATGGTTAGTCCCCGTGTGTATGCCGTTTTTTAAATGTCATATGTTCCCACCGGCCAGGATGGCCTACTCTTACGAAAAGCAGAACATGATTAAACCTGCGCAAGATGCTCTGCGTCTGTTCGCACACGGGGCCTCGGTTTATAGTCTCATCCGATTGACTTTTCAGGGGATTGGAGTCAGCACTGATGTTAACTCCAGAGGAAAAATCCCCTCCACCGGGTATGGAACCCAGTCGTCAAACTGGGAGTCTAGCATGTAGGTATACTTGAATGGAAAACATCACTAACCTTTGTATGGATGAAACAATCTGCGTATAGATCAGCACCTTCAGTTGATACCACACTCGTTGGAAGAGGGCACAGAAGACCAACTGGCGATACAAACCAATG
>CM060328.1:24749766-24764766 GCA_030674155.1 Stramonita haemastoma
GTCTGTCTCTCTCTCTCTCCTCTCTCTCTTCTCTCTCTCTCTCTCTCTCTCTCTCTCTCTCATCTCTTCTTCGTCTCTCTCTCTCTCTCTCGTCTCTTCTCTCTCTCTCTCTCTCTGTGAAACAAATTCATCTGTGTGTGTGTGTTTGTTGTGTGTGTGTGTTGTGTGTGTGTGTGTTCTCTTCTCTCTCTCTCTCTCTCTCTCTCTCCTCTCTCTCCTCTCTCTCTCTCTCTCTCTTCTCTCTCCTCTCTCTCTCTCTCTCTCTCTCTCTCTCTCTCCTCTCCTCCGTCCTTCTTCTTCCTTCCCGTTTTCTTCTTTTCTTTCTTTCTGTTCTCTTCTCTAGTGTTATTTTCTTGCACTGTAACACAGAGCCAACATCAACCAGCAAGCAACTACACATGTATGCAGGCCGGCGAAGCAAAACGTCAAGAAACGCTAAACACCAAGGTGAAATAAGCCAGCCAGTTAGCCAACCCGTTAGCCAGCTAGTGATGAAAAAACAAAGAAAAAGAAGAAAAAGGAAGAAAACGGAGAACCCCCAAGTGATGACCCTCCAAGCTGATGCCCCATGATACCAACACATGGAAACGAACTCGGCTCAACCACAGTCGGTTTCAGAACTCTTGCCAAGCCGACATTTTCATTTCTGAATGGCAACGACTAAGATGATTGGGAAGACTGGCATGCAGAAAATCCACACCATGCATCGTGACAGACAAGATGATTGTGTAGACATGCATGCAGAAAATCCACACCATGCATCCTGACAGACAAGATGATTGTGTAGACATGCATGCAGAAAATCCACACCATGCATCGTGACTGCGCCACACAGCGCCAATTTCTTCCCGAAGCTACAGGTATGTTTTCTTTTTGTGTGTATAATGTCCATTTGTTTTGTTGTTCGTGGTTATATTAAATGTTCGAAATAAAATTATATTCAAAAGTATATTAAGGGGAGGGGCAGGAATTTGCATGTAAGGTTATAGAAAAATGTTGCTTAGATCATTATGTTGGTGGAAGAGAGGGTGGGGGGGGGGGGGGGGGGCAAGATTTCCGTGTGCTCCCACTCTTGTGACTTAATTTCTACTTTTAAAAATATTTGAAGAATAACGAAAACAGCACTTGTTCGCTTTTTCACTTACAGTTCCTATGTGCATACAGCTTTGTCAACTTTGTCAAGCACATGTTTACAAAAGACTTCCATTCAAACACAGCCTGGTCAGCTGTGTGGCTAGAGCTTCGACTTTGTGACGTTTGTCCTAGAGTGAGATTTTTGTTATGGGACCATTTTTGTTCTCCAATGAAGGTAGCCACATTTTGGCTACGGGACCTACACCTAGACCTACACGCACACACGCACACGCAGGCATGCACATGTGCGAAGACACAGCATGCATGTATACGTGCGCGCACACGCACAAATACGTGCACGAGCATGTGCGCGCACATACACACACATACACACACACCTACGCACACATGTGCACACACACACTTTTCTCTCCTGTCTCTCTGTCTCTGTCTCCCTCTCTCTCCATCTCTCTCTCTATATCTCTGTCCCTGTCTGTCTGTCTGTCTGTCTGTCTGTCTGTCTGTCTGTCTCGTCTGTCTGTCTGTCTGTCTGTCTGTCTGTCTGTCTCTGTCTGTCGTCTGTCTGTCTGTCTGTCTGTCTGTCTGTCTGTCTGTCTGTCTGTCTTCTCTCTCTCTCTCTCTCTCTCTCTCTCTCTCCTCTCTCTCTCTCTCTCTCTCTCTCTCTCTCTCTCTCTCTCTTCTCTCTTTCTCTTTCTCTCTCTCTCCTCCCCTCTTTCCCTCTCTCCTCTCCTCTCTCCCTCTCTTCCTCTTCCTCTCTTCTCTGTCTCTCCGTTTTTCTCCCTCCCTTCTCTCTCTGGCTCCTTACCCCCTTCTTGTTCCCCCCCTCCCTCATTGTGCACCTCTCTCTCTCTCTCCTCTCTCTCTCTCTCTCTCTCTCTCTCTCTCTCTCTCTCTCTCTCTCTCCTCTCTCTCTCTCTCTCTCTCTCTCTCTCTCTCTCTCTCTCTCTCTCTCTCTCTCTCTCCCTCCCTCCCTCTCCCTCTCTCTCTCTCTCTCTGTCTCCCTGTCTCCTACAATCATATTCTGCACACTACTTACCGCTCACATTTGTATTTTCAGAAACTTTGCAGCAATCTTCAACCTACATACACCACAATGCCAGACTTACTATGATTCACAAGGATCTTGCCTTGTTCGGCCGATGTTTTGGTAGTAGAGGGTAGGAATCGAATAATAAGAAGAAACTTTTCAATAAAACCTTTCAAGGATTTTGCTTTCTTGGGGTCTGGTACATAAGTCAATCCTTCATCTTAAGAATATGAATAGTACGTTATCGCCAATCCTTCGGTGTTTCTTTCTGGACTCCAGTTTGCAGCAGTTTCGCTAGGCGTTCATCATTGGGGTTATCAGGAATGCAAAGCTTGCCAGTCAGACAGTGTGTTGCTTCGTTGCTCAGCGGATTTACAGATTTTACTTGTATAATGTTTCCCCTTTGCTCTGGTCAGATGTTTCCCCTTGTCTGGCTTTGGGTTGGTCTTTTTGTCCTGCTTGGCTTTGAGTCTGTGTGTCCCGCTTCCAGTCCTTGTGTCCGGCTTTGGTTTGTCTTTGTGTCTTGGTGTAGTTCCAGTCTTTGTGTCCCATTTTTCCACCTTGGTTATGTGTGTCTATGTTCCAGTCTGCGTGTCTATGTTCCATTCTTTGTGTCTATGCTCCAGTCTTTGTGTCTCTGTTCCAGTCTTTGTGTCTATGTTTCAGTCTTTGTGTCTATGTTTCAGTCTTTGTGTCTATGTTCCAGTCTTTGTGTGTCTGGCTTTGATTTGTGCCTGTCTGGTTTGTCTTTGTGTCCTCTGGTGATTCTGTTTTTTATGCCTATGTTTGTCTTTGTGTCCATATTCCAGTCTCTGTGTCCATGTTTCTGTCTTTGTGCCAAGTTTTGTTTCAGTCTGTGTTAGACCTTCCCTGTCTTCAATTGATCACTAGGCGCCTTCTGATTGCAATCAGTATTTCTTGCTCAAATAAAATTAATATCAACTATAATTAGCTTCAACAAAATAAAGTGAGATGAAATAAAATCATAAACCTAAAATGAAATCTAGAGAAAATAAATTAAGATAAAAATAATGAGATAAAAGAAAAATTAGGGTTCAATCTAAACTAGAAATACATTTTTTTAAAATCAAATAAAATTAAATAAAACAAAATAAAATGAATTAAAAGTAAGACATAATCTAGACTAAGATCAATAAAAACAAAGCAAAATAAATAGAATAAAATAAAAAGTAAATAGAATAAAAGGAAATAAATAAAATAAAAACAAAAAATAAATCAAAATAAAACAGGGAAAAAGATAACGCAAGAAATCTGAGGGCAATTTGGGTGACAGTGATCTCTCTTCTCATCCGACCCCCCCCCCCCCCCCCCCCCCCTCTCCCCCCCCCCTAATGGCTTGGAGACAAGGGTCGCGAGGCATTGTGACTTGGCCATTTCTTTACTTTTCTGATAGGTTTCCTTAGGTCTGAAAATACCAGCATCTACAACAGCTTTGAGACTGCTTTCATGAGGTATAGTGATTCAATCATCCCCTTCAATTCCTGATCGTTTTTCCCTATGTCTGAAAATACCAGCGGCTTTGAGACGGTTTTCATGAGATATTGTGACTCGGTCAGTCCCTTCCATGTCTGATAGGTTTCCTTGTGTCAGAAAATACCAGCACCACTAGCAGTTTTCATGAGGTATTGTGAACGGATCATTCCTTCCATTCCTAAGGCGTTTCCTTGTCCTTCCCCTCCTTTAATCAACATGGGTCCTAACCTGGTGGTGAGTCATTATGTGGATCATCCTGAAGACTTCAACAGTGGGGCCAGGTTCTGCTGATCATCACCTTGGAGTCATCTGCTGCATGAGATCCTGGCATCTGTCGGTAAGTACTTTGATGTCAACATGGCAGCTTCTAACTCTGGAATGGAGAGAATTATGATTGTGTGGACAGTAAAGCCTCCTTGTTGAAAATCCGTTGAAACATTTGTTGATATAGAGTGTTTGATTAGAATAACATGTCTTACTGTAGTTTTGGAATATATAGCTCCATAAATTAGTTGGATTTTGATGTGAATATTAATTGGCGAAGAAGCATGGTGAAATCTGTCAGATGAAATCAAATCGTTATGATATCGGAGCCAATAAAACTAGAACTGTCGGTCTACTGATGATGGTTTTACTGCTTTCAGGGGCTCTGGTAATCAAGTGCCAGTGACCTGAGGTGTGTGAGGGCAGCCATCATAAACTGCATTTTCTGTAAACTACGTAAGGTATTTATATTTCTGCTTCTGTATTCTGATTTTTTCTGATCTGATACTTTTGTCTGTCAAATTTGCTGTCGTTGCTCTCTTTTATTGTTTCTGCCTGTTTTGTTTTTCTCGTTCCTCAAGTGGTTCTCCAGTGGTGAAACTGTTGTGTACGCGACCACTTTTTGGCCACTATTTGGGTGTTGGTGCAGTGATGTAGTTTCTGTTTTGCATCTGTAAAGTGGTTCATGCTCTTGTTTGTGGTCCCAGTCTTCCCATTAAACCTGTAGGTTTTTCTCGAGGTAGGAGCAGGGTGGGGTTTTAAAAAAGCGATAAAAAACGTGCTTTTCTAGAGATTTGAACTCGTAAATTACCAAGTTTGGTGTGTTTAGCCACTGCACCATTGCAGCTGGTCAACTTTTTTTTTTCTTTATTGATAGACAAATCATGTACCGCTTATGTTATAACTTTCTCTTATTTCAAACGATGTGATTTTTGTCAACTCTAGCAGGTACCATATGAGCCACAACAGTTCCAGTGCAATCCAAAGTAGGGACTGCTAAACCATGCCATCAACTCGCCATCCAATGCTGTCTGCTACAACTGCACCAGAGGCTGCCATGCACGGGTTGGACTTGTGAGCAGCTCCAGACATAGCCCCCAGCACGACTGAAGCAGAAAGAAGACACAGCCATTGTCCTCCGAGACGGGAGGAGCCTGACTGAATGAGGACAAGCATCGCTACTACTATACTGCAAACGTCCGGGTATGTACCTGCGTGGAATGGAGTCAAGATGCCTGACATTTCGGCAAAGTTCAGGTTATAAGATTGCTATCATTTGTAACCAATAGGGTGAAAGTGTGATGATGTTTAAAGAATAATTTTGAGTTATTTTGTATTCACATAAGCTATGTTGTGTTCATATAAAGTTAAATCTTTTGAACATTTGAACAAAAAATGTAAAATAGTTTTTTCTTTAAAGAATGATTGTGAATTTATTCTGTTCGAAGCCGTGTGTTTAAAGCATGTTTTTTTTATATTTGAGGTAACAGAGGAAGAGTTGAAACGAATCAGTGTCTGTTAAGAACTCTTGTGAATTTATTCTGCTTCAAAGTGGTAAGATAAAATCATAGCATATGAGTTGACATTCCACATTTTCCCACATGTCAGTGATGTCTTAACTGCTGACAGGAACAACTGGACAAGAACCAAGTGCCGAAGAACAGCCAGCCATCCAGCACACTCGTCGGTTACCAGCACATGATCAGGTAACATCTTTGTGTCCATCCCCCTCCCCAATCCACTAGACTGGGTAGTGGTCTGAGTGCTTGTATTTCGGATGAGGCGATAAACTTATGTCCCGTGTGCATTTAGCGCACATAAAAGAACCCGGGCATCAAGAAAATTGTCCCAGACAAAATTCTGTAGAAGAAAGCCACTCTGATAGTGAAATATACACGTGCAAACAGGAGATGAAATGGGTGACATTGCTCTTGTTGCGAAGCAGCCGGTGCCCAATTTCACGAAGACAAATTTGTGAATTAGTGGAATACAAATACATTTTTTTTCAAAGCATTGGTGACTATTCCCTCTGTCTTAGCATTTGTGTTTGTCCTCCACTTTGTTTGTAGTACTGGCTGAAACGGACCTAAACTTTATTCTCAGTCAAGAGAGGCATATACTTATCTGCATAAACTTGTATATGTGTGTACATACGCACACGCACGCACGCACACACATAATCTCACTCATTCACACACTCGTTCAATCTGACTCGCTGACTCAGTCTCACTCTCATTCGCATTCGCTCATTCACTCATTCGCTCTCACGCTCTCACTCACTCACTCACTCACTCACTCACTCACTCACTCACTCACTCACTCACTCACTCACTCGCTCACTCACCCATCCACACCCATTCACACCCATCCACACTCACCCCACCCCCACCCCACGCACACCACACACACACAACACACACACACACACACACACACACACACACACACACACACACACACAGATTTAAAATCTCCATCGCCTTGATAAATTTCCCCATTTCTATCACTCCTTTCCTGTCTTTTTTCTTTAACTGTCCAATATCTCTTTTAAAAAAAAGTCCTACCTTCCCAAGTCCATTCTTTTGGCCCCTAATTAAGTCTGATAACTTTTTCTTTCTGTTCTTTTTTTCAGATGTGATGACATTTTGAGGACATCTCTATCAAGGACATCACTACAGTCAAGAGAAAGGACTTTCCAGTAACTCAAAAAGAACGACTGTCACGGACTGGTCATGCCAAGCGTCTCTCCAAGGAACACATGTTATGATTGCCCTGGGTTGATCCTTATGGTTGACCAGGGGGTTGATACAAGGAACGTCAGTAGGATTGATTTTTAATCTAGGTTCAATATGAATAGAGTTTCGAAGTTTTCAATTTAGGTGTAATAATTTGACAAGGTTGATAGCCCCCTCCCCCCTCAAATATGGTCTCTGTTGTCGGGGGAGTTATCAACAAGATTGGATTGGATTGGGTTTTATGATTTGCTGTTTTGCCTTTGTTGCAATTAGTTTAAAAGACTCCCTCCCCACCCCTCAATTTCCTCAGCTAGAGCTCTGAGGTTTACCAATAGATTTCTGCTTATGTGACTGTTCTTGCCCCCCATTAAGGTAGCCGCAATCCGAATTCAGGTTGATGTCTCTATTTCATCAATGAGTTTATTTACCGAAATATTAGTGTTAGATATTTTTTTAGGAAATGTGTGTTGAGTGGGGTGGGGTGGGGTGGGTGTGTGGTGTGGTGTGGGTGGGGGTGGTTTGTATGTATTGTGTGTGTGTGTGTTGTTTTTTTGGTGGTGTGTGTGTGTGTGTGTGTGTGTGTGTGTGTTGTGTGTGTGTGTGTGTGTGTATGTGAATGTGTATGTTGGTGTGTGTATTGGTGTGTGTGTTGTTTGGTGTTTTTGGTGTTAGTTGCGTACGTGTGCGCGTGTGCGTGCATGCGTGCGTGTGTGTGCGTGTGTAAGGGTATAGTTGTGGGGAGGAGACATTAGGTTGGAAGGAGAGGGGAGGGAGGGAAAGGGGTGTTTATGAGGAAAATGGATGCACATTTAGAACAGTGGGGATAGAAAAAGAGGGCTGGCTAATAGAATTTTTCTTGCTTTTTAGTTGCTAGGCTAGAGCTCCGAGGTTAACCAATAGTCAGAGTGGTGCATACGCAACCGTTTTTGCCAACCATTAAGGTAGCTGCATTCCGACTGTGAGGATCTTACACGGTTAAAATTTGGGCTTTTTTTTAAGTGAATGCAACTTGTTCAAGGTATGTCAAATCGTCACTCTTCTTTAAATGATAGCAGAACTGGAATTTTCGTGACACAAAGTCCAATGCACAGCCTCAGATTTTGTATAGGACAGGTGACTCTGGTTTAAAGCTCCATACCATTGCAAAATACGTACAGCCGTTGTGGTCGGTAGAATAATAAACATGAAATAAATACCATTGTGTTTATAGCTACATACCATTTTTCTATGTGCTATTGTGTCCACATTCGTTCTAACATTCAGACGACCATCTGACAGACATCCCTTCCCTGTTGTTAACTAACACTAATTCTAACACTGACCTCAACTCTTAACCCTGGCCCCACATGTGGACACAAAAGGCAGGTAGACAACATGGTATATGCTGACACACTGGCTAAACACTTTTTTCTTTTGGGTTGAAAGAATTGATTTGATTCGTTTATTACGAGTAAATGGATAAGCACAGAACAGCTCTGCAGCACACTTTCAAAAACCAAACAAAAAGTATACCCAAACCGTGGTGATCAAAGTTTTAAAGGCACCAGAATGATTTTAAAAGGATCATTATAACTAAACACCAATATTATATATAAAAAAGAAACGGTTCCTTAACAAGAGCTGTAAGGTTCCTCAACGGTCACATGTTTTCGGGTGCAACCGATTTTGCCCACCATGAAGGTAGCCGTATCCCGACTGTAGAGATAGAAAAATAGATCGTAGAGACTACTGCTAGGGTTGGTAGGGCAGGGGTGCTAGAGTTTTAGGGAAAAGAATGCTTGGAAGGGGTGGAGGGATTGGAGAGGGGTGTTTGAATGTTCAGGTATGTAACACAGAGATGGGAAAGAGGTGTAATGGCTGAGGATGGGGATGAGTTTCTCATGTTTTGTTTTTTTTTTTGGAGAGAAGACATTCAAATTCAGTTTACTAAAGTGTTCATACTCGGTTGTTTGGGGTTTTATATTTAGTACTAACGTATTCATATTTATATTTTATTGTACGGGGATAGGGGAGGTAGTTAAACTGTCATTAGCTTCAGGGAGGGTGGAGAGCATTATTTGGAAAATAACTGGAACACAAAATGTAGAGGTAGCTGGTTTTAGAAAACATGCTTGGATAAATTTAAGGGGAGAGCATTTTGAAAAAAAAGTTTTTCAAAACCAGAAGTAAGGGTGCTGGGTTTTAGAATGGTATGTGTGTGTGTGTGGTGTGTGTGTGTGTGTGTGTGTGTGTTGTGTGTGTGTGTGTGTGTGTGTGTGTGTGTGTGTGTGTGTGTGTGTGGTGTGTGTTGTGTGTGATGTAGTTTTACTATTGATAAAAAGCAGAGGTAGAACATCTCAAGTCGTGAGAGAGAGAGATGTTGTGTGGGGAAGTATTTGCTTCCAGCAAAGCCCTATGGAATTATATACCACAGATATTTGTCAACCTGTGGTGTGTGTGTGTGTGTGTGTGTGTGTGTGTGTGTGTGTGTGTGTGTGTGTGTGTGTGTGTGTGTGTGTGTGTGTAGTGTGTGTGTGTGTGTGTGTGTTAAGTGTGTAATGTGTGAGATGTAAAGTAAGTGTGTGTGTGTGGATGTATGTGTGTATATGTAATGTAAGTGTGTGTAAGTGTGTCTGTGTTTGGGGTTTTATATATAGGTGTTGTAAAATAAAAATGTTTACTGAAATAATGGTCACAGTTTAAGTTTTCTGTGTATGGTTTATAGAAACCTGTTAAACCCCTGGTTATCCGTAACCATTATTGACTGATTTTTCATAGTTTTGGAAAGGGTGGATATGAAGTAAGCGTTCGAATATCACACACAGAATCACAATTGCAGTATTCTTATACAAAGAAAATGTTCTGTGTATATATTCTTAGTTTTTAACAGCCTTAAACATCAGAAAATAAACATTTTATGTATTTAAGCCTTGTTTTGTTTTCTCTTTTTTTTCTTTCATTTTTTTTTCAAAAAATATAAAACCTTGCATTAAGAAAACCATGTTGCCCTATTTCTAGCTCATTTCTGTGGAGCATGTTTGCTTGCAGGCATCTTGAACTGGTGTATCCTGTTCACTTATTTCCCTTAGCCTCGTGCTTTGCTGTAGGTCAGAGATATACCCATTACCCAGGTCATGGCACTCTCAGCCCATTGATAGACTGCTCCATCTGCATCCCAGACATCTGAAGGCATTAACAGCCTTACATCTGATGAAGGCTGTTAACTAAGATATATCCCCATCTCTTTCTCCCCCTTCTCTCTCTCTCCCTCTGTGTGTGTGTGTGTGTGTGTGTGTGTGTGTGTGTGTGTGTGTGTGTGTGTGTGTGTGTGTGTGTGTGTGTGTGTGTGTGTGTGTGTGTGTGTAAATGTTTTATATTTGTATCTTATCATTGTGTAGTTGTAACTGATTTCAAAGAGTTAATTTTTTAATATTTTATTTTTCGTATAACAAACATACTTTATCATATGGTAGATTTTCTATATATGTATAACTACAAACAAAGAGTGTTAAGTGATATTATTGGTCAATTGAAAATTGTACGTAACATTACCTGGCTTAAAATGTACTGTGAAGCCCCCCCCCCCTCTCCCTCTCCTCTCTCTCTCTCTCTCTCTCCCTCTCTCTCTCTCTCTCTCTCTCTCTCTCTTCTCTCTCTCTCTCTCTCTCTCTCTCTCTCTCTCTCTCTCTCTCTCTCTCTCTCTCTCTCTCTCTCTCTCTGTTCTCTAATGAGGCTTACTAAACCGGCCGTGTCCGCCCAGACATTCTTGCGCAACGTTAACTGTATCCGATTTTAGTAAGATATGCCCTTGTTGAACAATGTATACATTTACAAAACTTTCAACACAGGGGATTCGATTAAAAAAGCATCAAAGAGTGCTTATCCATTATCTCTGATTATAAAGAATAAATCAAATTCTCTCTTCTTCTTCTCTCTTCTCTCTCTCTCTCTCTCTCTCTCTCTCTCTCTCTCTCTCTCTCTCTCTCTCTCTCTCTCTCTCTCTCTCTCTCTCTCTCTCCCCCCCTCTGTCTTCGTCTGTCTGTCTGTCTGCTGTCTGTCTGTCTGTTTCTGTCCGTCTGTCTGTGGATGAGTCACTTGTTGTTTAAACATATTACCATCCATATTGAGAAATGCTTTATTCACATTTTGTACTATTTTAATAATCACGTGTCAAATGTAATGGATTTTGTGTAAACTTTTAATTTTAAGTAAGCTGAATAACTATGGCATCACGATTACAAAATAATGGTTATGAACGTGCTTTTTATTACCATAATCATAAGATTAAGGTATTCGAATATGTATGTCCCAAAATATATGCCTTACAGCGGATGGATTTGTCTTGTTTTGTTACATGACTGAAATAAAATTAGGGATATACTCCTTTAGAATGAAGTTTATTGATGACATGAGCCCGAACCTCTCTCTCTCTCTCTCTCTCTCTCTCTCCTCTCTCTCTCTCTCTCTCTCTCTCTCTCTCTCTCTCTCTCTCTCTCTCTCTCTCTCTCTCTCTCTCTCTTCTCTTTCTCTGTGCGTGCGTGGTGCGTGCGTGCGTGCGTGCGTGCGTGCGTGCGTGCGTGCGTGGTGTGTGTGTGTGTGTGTGTGTGTGGTGTGTGTGTAGCTACGTGAAGGATGAGTCTTACAGTGTATTATTATCATACTATTATCACTATTATTGTTATTATTCTTACTGTTATTATTATAATCATTGTATTTTCTTTAGTTCCTTTTGAGTTCATTTTGTTGTTATGAGTTGTAACAATGTTGTAGCTAAATATTTTTGGTGGGTTTTCTTGGTTGTACTTTGCTTGTTTGCTTGCTGCTTCATTTCTGTTAGTTTTGTCTGTTCTTTGGTTAAGAACTTTTTGTTTAAGTCTTTTTTTTCTTTCTTGTTCTGTTGTTGTTGCTGTTTTGCTGTTGTTTTTTGCTGGATAAATTGCTTGATGAAAAAAAGCTAATGTATTGCTTACTCAATGTACCATCTGGAAATAAAACTTTGATTTGATTTGATTTGATCTCTCCCAGCAGTCATTGATTTCCATTGTTTTTACAAGCGTACTCTATTATAACTCTCTTTGATTTTTTTGTTCAATCTGTAAAGAAAAAAGTGGGGGAAAGATAGATCGGAGGCCTCACAATATAATTATAATGTTAATGTTTTGTTTTTTTTGTTCAGCCTTTCTATATGCTTTGCTTTCGAGCTCTTAGGAAACATGTATAAAAGCAGAAAATGGCTTAGAATGATTGTAAACTTGTTAAGAGTAGTTCTTACGAAACAGTTAATAGTAGTGGGTTTTTTTTTAAATTTTGCTTTGAATCATTTGTTCAAGTAGAAAAAAAAAACACGCTGTTTCATCGAGGAATTCTGGTGGACCGCTAGTTTTGCATTGAAAGTGTTTGGTTTTTCCTTTTTTTTCTTTTCCCGTTGGTCATATCTCTATTTTGTATTCAAACATTATTTCTAGATAGTTATCTTGGATTTTCTTACAAAAATATGATAATTTATGTATGCATTTGTATGTTTCAATTTGAAATAATGAACGCAGAGTGAAGCAACTCACAAAGTTTTTGTCTTTTGATATAAAATTACATGTTCAGTAATTTTTGCTGGTATTTGATCTTTTACATATTCCTTATGGAGACTTGAAATGTCTCCACTTTATCGGGGTAATTGTGTGACTGGTTTACTTGCATGTAACCATGTGATGGCTGGCACTGCACTTGTGGCGACGTCCCAAGAGAGAACCTAATTTGACGCAGAGAAATCTGCTGTGACTTACAGTTTATAAATCATTTTTTAAAAGAGCAATTTTGCACTTATTTATTCAAGGCGTTTGTACTTTCTGGCTGTAAAGATAACATATCTGGAATGAAGCTTTTTATCACTTCAGAGTTTTAAATGCATGTTGGAGTGAATAGGTCATTGTGGTATGATATTTTCAAAGGCTGATATGGGAATTAAAAATCAGAAAGTCAGTTGGTGGGTCATTGTCACGTCACTGCTGGTCAGAGCATTGGGAAAAGCCTACCTCCCCCTTCAGCCCCCAAAGAAAAGCTGGAGTTAGGGTTGGGTAGCCGGCTCACAGCTGAAAGAAAAGCAAAATGATAAGGAAACTTAGTTATCTTCAACACAGTGTTAAAACCTGATGAAATATGGTGCCAAAGAAATATGAAAATAAAAACCTGAAACTTGACCAGGTCTTTGTTCAAATTAATTTATGAATGACTGTGTTTACAAATGTGGAGTAGGAATACAAGATCTGATGCAATATATCATCCTCCCCCCCCCCTCTCTCTCTTCTCTCTCATAACATGCAATAACAGGATGCACTAGAGCAAGGTGCAGGGATGCCGCCACACGCAGACTCACAAGAAAACACGCAAACACGAGCGCGCGCACACATACGAGCACGCACATACCCCCCCCCCCCCCCCCCCCCTCCCCCATGAATAAGACTTGTTTATCGAAAAGATGTGATAAAAAGCACTGGATTGAGTCCCGTCCTAGCCCAACTTTCGCACAGTTAAGAGCCTACGGCACCAAGAGAGTGGTGTACTGTATGCATATACACTTTACCAACATTTTTTATGTACGTGGCGCCAGCTTGTGGCGACACACAGCCCCGAAGAGGCCAGCGTGGTTGAAATAGTCAGTTTGTCGGAGAAAAAATGGTAGCCAATGTGCGCAATAATAACAATGCTGTTTCACAACAGTGTTTTGACAGCATCTTTGAAGTCGGATTGCGGCAATTTCATGGGATTAAAAGCGGCTGCCTGCATAAAATCTCACAATTCAGAAAGGACTCCCCCGACAATAAAAATAAAACTGGCAACTGAAGCCTCTCTTCTTGTCAGGGTTTATATATTTTTTTAGTAGTGGATTTATTATATAATGGAATGTATCATCCTCTTGATGGTACATTTTTATAATGTTTTATTTTATTGTGGATTTATCATATAATGGAATGTATTTATTCTCTCAACGGTACATTTATATGAATGTTTGATTATTTTTATGATACACATTTATATGGATGTTTTATATTTTTTTGTACATAAATGGAATGTATTCATCATCTTGAGGCTTTTCTGCAATTTAAACAGTGACATTTTGGCAAGGGCGGCAGAATTCCACAGGGACTAGTAGTTTAATCATGCAAGTTTTTCAAATTAACTCCCCTGCCTTTGAATTTTAGTACCCCAAAGAAGGCAACAGCGTTCTTCAACCATGGGAGAGAATTTAGAAGCTTTGCGCATGCGCGTGATTAACTCCCATGATAGAGCGAGCCTTTATGAATTTTAGTCACCTCAAAGAAGGCAAGAGTGTTCTTTATCAGGGGGAGACAATTAAAGAGCGCCGTTACGTTTGAGCGAAGTGTGTTGCAGAGTGCCAAAAAAGAAAAAAAAGATAGATCTATATTGCGAATATTTTTGCCTAATTTTGCCTCTATATTTTTGACGACATTGTTGCAAACAGTAGATCTTAACAGTGCAGCCAAAAGATTATTGTTATGCACACGTTGAGAAAAGTGAGGCTAGAGTGAGGGGTAGTATACATGTGTGTGCCTTGCACACCTCCTACTGGGAGCCAAAAGATAATTTTTGTATCAAACGTTTTCCTTATGTGCTGTTCTCCCTCACTGTGGCCGAATGGTTAAGGCATTGTGCTGTTGCAGTATACTTTTTTTTTTTACCTTTATACCAATGTATTTCACAGCAGATTTATCTGTGTGAAAATCGGGCTTTCCTCCCCGGATAGGGCATCGCCACAAGTGCAGCGCATACCAGGGCTTTCATGTTAGCTTGCAGACGTCTTTGTAGCGCAGTTGGGGGCGGCCAATGCTTCTCTTGCTGGAGGCAAGTTCACCGTAGAAGAGATCTTTAGGAATGCATCCATCCTCCATCCTTCGCCATCTCAGTGCGTTGTCTGAGGAGTGTGTACATGGTGGGCGTGCATGAGGGCGTGGCGTGCATGAGGGCGTGGCGTACATGAGGCGTGGCGTGTATGAGGGCGTGACGTGCATGAGGGCGTAGGTTGCATGCTTTGGCCGCAAGGTGCCTTTGAAGGTTGTCTGGAAATTAGGCAAAGTCAGGGGTCATTTTCTTAGCTCCTGGCCGGCTAATGGCGGATTTTGTACCCAGAACTACTCAGAGGGATGTGGCTTTGTGTCTGAGGAATTTTGGCGCAACAAAACCCTGGTGACTTGGGTCAAAATTTCAGGCAGGTTTCCCACGAGGGTACCTTGGGAAACAGGTGGGAAATGGTCAGAGCTAAAAGGACATGCCACACATATCATCAGATATATACGGGTTCACCAAGTCTAAAAGAGTCCTTGACGAGGGGTGCATGGTTTGGCTGCTAGGCGCCTGTGAAGGTTGTCAGGAATATCTGCAAAGTCAGGGCTC
>CM060328.1:24772266-24777266 GCA_030674155.1 Stramonita haemastoma
TCCGTGGTGGCTCGATCCCCAGCCGTCAGGTCACGACCTTTATGCTCTAACCACTTGGCTATTCCGCCTCTGTGAGGGAATATGAAATGTATAATATATGGCGCTCCACCACGAAATGAGTCGCTTAGCACATTACCCAATTTTGCGCTAGGAGCCTTTAAAGGCAGGTGGGGGTCAAGTTGTCAAATTTGTGATTTTGATTGATTATTAAACTAGATCTGTTTATTTATCTTATAATGAAATATCAAGGTATAATTTTTATTCCTTTTGCTTTTAAATGTGTTTTGAAAATACCAAAGCACTCATTCTGACAACCTGTTACTAAAATAAACTTGCCCGTTTCTCATTTCGTCACATCCTGCAGTCTATCATTTCAATTTGTAATAATAATGCACAGAATTGTCCGATTTTCAATCTGTTTTTTGTATTCGATAGCCACTTTATTGCACATTAATAACATGTCAATAACTAAAATTTGACTTCATGTGCACTCCGTCTCATTATGTGGTGGAGCGTCACATATGTGTGAGTGTGTGATAAAAAAATCCCTGGTAAAATCATGAATCAGATGTTCTAGGCTAAAAGACTCTTCAACAGTTGATTGGTCATAAAAAGGTGACGGTTAGCGACGAAAACAGAAAACCAAACAAAAACAAATGGAACATCATCATTAACTAAAACAGCAACAACGACAGTAATGACAATTAAACACAAATGAATCTGAACTAGAGTAATCATGCAAATGTAACTCAAGTGACTTATTACAAATATGTTTTCGTATCCAATGTAGATGTTTCATGGTAGACTACTTTCTTTTTTTGCATGATATTTATTGGTATGCTTTTGTGTGATGACATGATGTTGATTTGATGATGTTTTGACATTGATCATCTTCATCTAAGACACGTTGCCAGGTTTAGGAACGGATCACCAGGACCTCTACATAATTATAACTATGCTGACTCATAATCAATGAACGAACTATGCAATCGAAACTGTCACGGCTTCAAAAATAATAAGTCATAGGTTTGGTGTGTGTGTGTGTGTGTGTGTGTGTGTGTGTGTGTGTGTGTGTGTGTGTGTGTGTGTGTGTGTGTGTGTGTGTGTCTGTGTGTCTGTGTGTTTGTGTGTCTGTGTGTCTGTGTGTGTATGTGTATGTGTATGTGTATGTGTGTGTGTGTTTCTGTGTGTGTGTGTGTCTGTGTGTGTGCGTGCGCGCGTGCTCTACTCCATCTTACTCCTAACCAGAATGGATTTACTCAGTGGGAAAACTGAGCCCACACAGTTGAGTATTTTTGAATGCAACTTTTTTTCTTTTTTTTTTTTTTTAGAGCGTACCTCCAATTACTTGACCAACACTGCGGGTATCTGTATCTCTCGGACCCGATTGATGTACCGGTATTATATGATGATATGAAGCACAGGATAAAATCATGTAAAGAAGTCTCAAATGCTACAGTGCATCATCCCGGCTTCATCATGACACCATTCTCGCCACCATATGAAATAGTATCACTGGAATAAAAAGAAAAATGTCTCTGATTCGGTGGTCATTGTTCTCTGTTGATATCAGTTTTGGTGCCAGCCCCTATAATTATGGCTTCTATGATCGGCGGGGCTATAAACAACGAGACTAGATTTGACTGGACTCCAGTTTCGGTTTTTTTAATACACTGATGTACCTGTCATTCGGATGAGACTATAAATCGAGGCCCCGTGTACGAACGCACGCAGAACATCTTGCGCAACTGTTAAAAAAACCCGTTACGCCTTTACAAAGAGCAGGACATTGTGTGCCGGTAGGAGTAGATGGCAACAACAACAAAAAAATGCAGCATGCACATAGGTGTCGTGTTTAGACACCATCCCTGAGGAAAACTCGGAAAGTTGGATTCCCCAGGGCGGCTCGGGGCTGTACATGGCAACGTTCTGACGGCTTCTGCGACAGTACTGGAACCATGCGTATCAGCGATTGTCTTTCCAATGGACCATTCCAGCAACGTAGAGACGGAGGGGGTTGGGGGGTTGTCTGCTGCATGGGTAACAGCTTGTTCTGCATACTTACTTATCCGTGCTTTGCTCTATGCGGCCTAGAGCCAACTGCATAGTCTTCTGAGACTGATGAATGCCTATTACTATGTACCTGTATGCTATTATCATTGGGTTCGGGGGCTAACACCGACCCCTTTGATGCTGACAGGTGAGACAGGTGACGTCTACCTATGGGGAGTTTGTGTCAAAGCCTTCGGGGTCTGGAGGTTCCGGGAAGACGCCATCTATATGTGACTTTGTGATCGGTCACTACTAGAAGTTGATTGAATTTGCATTGTGTTGTATGGTCTTGTAATTATTATGGTATTGCATTTATATTCTATTGTGCTGCATGTTGATGTATTGCATTGCTCTGCGTTTCATTATATTGTATTGTATTCCATTGCGTTGTATTGTATTGTATTGTATTGTATTATATTGTATTGTATTGTATTGTATTGTATTGTATTGTATTGTATTGTATTGTATTGTATTGCATTGCATTGCATTGTATTGTATTGTATTGTATTGTATTGTATTGTATTGTATTGTATTGTATTGTATTGTATTGTATTGTATTGTATTGTATTGTATTGTATGTCACTTTAAGTCACAACAGATCTCTCTGCGTGAAATTCGGAATGCTCTCCCCCGAGGAGAGCACGTCACCACATCATTTTTTTTTTCTCTTTTCCTATCTGCATGTGTGGATATCTGTGTAAATTTGCCTCCGCACCTTTTGCAAATAATTATTGTCGTTTGTAAGAGGCTAAGAAGGTGGTGCTACACATCGATTCACATTAAGACAGGTACGAGTAACCATTATCGATAATTATGACCCAGCAGCTTTGCAGGGCCCGTCTGGCTAGTGGCATCACAGCTCCCCGCAAAAAAAAACTTCTGGCCCTGAGACTACGACAAGACAAGCATGGGTATGACCGGGGTTGGCTTGGATCGGAATGAGACATATGGGTAAAGTAGGACAGGTACGTCATAAAAAAGGAGGCAGAAGAAAAATAAACAACAGCAGAAAATGAATACAGGTAAGTAATTCTTCATTCATGATTAGCGTATGTCAGAGTCATCACAATCACAACGAATAATAATAATAGTAATAGTAATAATAATAATAATAATAATAATAATAATAATAATAATAATAATAATAATAATAATAATAATAATATAATAATAACAATAATAATAATAATATATCATATGCCACTAGACTAATAGATTACAAAACATGATATTTCAAGCACAAACTATATCACATCTAAATGACCCATGAGGGACAGGGTGGGAAAAAAGTCAGGTGAATTTTTGTGTGTGTGTGTATCTTTCAGGTTTGTAAAATAAGGCATGGGGGAAAGACGGCAATGTACAGGTTTATTTCTTATTGGCGATAACAGATTACTCTGCTATCCACACAGCTAGCTTGCAGTTGACATCCACACCAAAGTCTAGTCAAGAGAGGGCAGTATACAATTAAAAAATAAATTAAGAGTTTTTGATGAAGCAACAATCAGAAAGATGTGCACAACAAAAATATAATTTCTGTAGCTCTTGATTTACTAGCGGTAGGTCTATCGGTTTACTTTCATCCTGTCTCACGCACCACACACACACACACACACACACACACGCGCGCGCGCGCGCGCACGCACACACACACACTCACACACACATACATACACACACTTACACACACGCACACACACACACCATAGAAAGGATATAATATAATAAATGTTCATTTTGGTGAGAAAATGACCTAAAAACTGCGTGTGAAATAGTGGAGTATTTCCTAAGATGTAACCGGCGCGGTGGACTCTGATTCTAAAAAAGAAAGAAAAAAAACAACAGTGTGCCAGTCTTTGGAACTTCTACACGCTCAGAATAACCTGGATGAACAATTCTAAAACTCCATGGAGTAATAATGAAAAAAACTATATAAAAAAGCAACAGAAAGGTACACCTTTCTTTTCATAATCCTAAAAAGTTGTGTAACATAGCTTGTTTTGAAAGGAGGTTTAAATTTGAAAATCAAACTGAAGCAATTTCCTTGACTAATCCTTGCTAGAAAAACCCCCAGCAAACACAAAAAAGCAAACAACTCCCACCCCTTCCTAACCACCATTGTTTTCAAACATTAGACGGCTCTATCTTGTACCAGTACATGCTTTTCATCACATTGACACAAAAAAAAGATCTCAAGAGTTGATCAACGGTAACATCTTACAAAAAAAAAAAGTGGATAAGCAATGATTGCATGAAGAAGGTATTTCTCATCACAATATACTATGAAATGAAAGACTACAGGAACAGATAACAAGAACACCCCCTCCCCCCACCCACCCCCCGGCCCACTTCTAAAAAAAAAAAAGGAAAAGGTGTCCCATAACCTATACGGTCTTAGGGGGTCGAGGCATCAGTGACCTCACCTTCTCCAGGGGCCGGCATGTTGAGGGCAGCCTCCATCTCCTCTCCCTCGCTGTTTCATCTTCCCTGACCCTAAAGAGGGTAGGTACCTATTTCAGCTGGATGAACCGGGGACTGTACTGAAGCTAATGCACGCAAACTATCAAGTCACCCATGCTAAAGACAGTGTCGCTCACAGGCACCACCTTTAGCAGAGTCTTACTAAACCCTTTCCTTCCATGAAGATGCTTTAGGACATCCCCACTGAAACTGGCGTGTCTCTTGGGCAAGTTAAATTAAACCTGGCAGGGCCCATACTTCTCCAGGTCTAAGATTGCATGCTGGGTATGTTCATGTCAACCGTGCCATTAGCTATAGCCAGACAACTGCTCTTCAATAATTATAATCATGTAGGATGGGATTTTATTGCCGCGCAAGTTGGTATGGGGTGTGTTAACACACGGGGACCTTGTTTTAGAATCTTCTCCGAAGAACTTGCTAGGGGAAATGAAATCAAAACTCAAGGTAACTCCCTGAGGAAAGAAACC
>CM060328.1:24782266-24784766 GCA_030674155.1 Stramonita haemastoma
GGATAGGGGTGGATTCCATGACGATCTCGTTGACCAGTTTCTGGTCTTCTTCCAGGTCAGCTCGGCTGGAACGATGCTGGGGTTCTTGCCGATCTTGGTCAGACGTTCTGCGGCCACGGACTCCATGGTTCGTCTCATGAGAGGATAGCGCTCCAAGACGTCGTTGAAGTGTTCCACGGATAGGGAGTACAGGTTGACGTAGGTCTCTGCCCTGACGCTGGCCACACGCCGGGCATTGGTCAGCAGGCAGATTTCTGTTGGACAACAGAGAGAGAATTGAATTGAAATTGAATACATTTTATTTAAAGAGGGTCATGGCATAAGCAAACATGCTTTAAACAAACTTAAAGAACAAACAAGACCGAGAGAAAGAGAGAGAGAGAAGAGAGAGAAGAGAAGAGAGAGAGAGACAGACAGACAGACAGACAAGAAGAAGACAGACAGACACACAGACACAGACACAAAAAACAGAGAGACAGAGACAGGGAGAAGAATGAACAATATGTACTAACCTCAGTCCCTCCCTCCTCCCTCCTTCCCCCTGCCCCCCCCCCCCAAAAAAAAAAAAAAGCAGCTTTGTTTGAACACTCCTTTAGGACAGCTCAACAACAACAACACCATAATTTCTCAGACCTCAGACACTTTGATGTGTCTCGTCTGCACCGTGGCTTTGTCCAGTGGGTTTAATTTGTGCACCTGTTCTGTCCCTGTGGTGTATTTGGTCTGTTCTCAGTATGTGTGTTTGTCTGTCTGTCTGCGAGCGTGTGTGTGTGTGTGTGTCGAAGTCAAAGTCAAAGTCAAAATGTTATTTTCAGATGGTTCATTGAGAAAGCATCATCGATTTGCTTGTGTGTGTATTCGTGTGTGGGTGTGTGTGTGTGTGTGTGTGTGTGTGTGTGTGTGTGTGTGTGTGTGTGTGTGTGTGTGTGTGTGTGTGTGTGTGTGTGTGTGTGTGTGTGTGTTGTGTGTGTGTGTGTGTGTGTGTGTGTGCGTGCCTGGCTGCCTACCTGCCTGTCTGTCTGTCTGTCTGTCTGTCTGTCTGTCTGTCTGTTTGTCTGTTTGTCTGCCTGCCTGCCTGTCTGTCTGTCTGTCTGTTTGCTGTCTGTCTGTCTTCCGCCCCTCCCTCCCCCCCCCCCCTCTCTCTCCTCTCTCTCTCTCTCCTCTCTCTCTCTCTCTCTCTCTCTCCTCTCTCCTCTCTCTCTCTCTCTCTCTCTCTCATAATTATATGACTGTGTGTGCGCGTCTGTCTGCATCTCCCTCTCTCTTTCTTGTGTGTGTGTGTGTGTGTGTGTGTGTGTGTGTGTGTGTGTGTTGTGTGTGTGTGTGTGTGTGTGTGTGTGTGTGTGTGTGTGTGTGTGTTGTGTGTGTGTGTCTGTTGTTGTCTGTCTGTCTGTCTGTCTGTCTCGTCTCTCTTGAAGTGATCTTTTTATTGAATGAACATTGATTTTTTTTACTCCATTCTTTATAGTGGTTTGTGATAAAGGTGTGATTCACAAAGACAATAGCACTAATCATTCAAAGGAAAAGGAAAACTTTAGGCAACAATGATCGTTAATTTGCGATTCAAACTGCTGGAATTGTAAATGAATGAGAATGGACATTTTTTCCTCTTGTTCCTGTTCTTGTTCTTGGTCTTGTTGATGTAATTGTAATTATTGTTGTTGTTGTTGTTTTTTTGCTTCTTCTTCTTCTTCTTCTTCTTCTTCTTCTTTCTTCTTCTTCTTCTTTCTTCTCTTGTTCTTCTTCTGCTTCCTTCTCTCTTTCTTCTTTTTTCTTTTTTTTTTTAACAAGATTATTAACTTCAAAGAGATAACGTTATGTCGAGTCCAACATAAGGAAAAACCAAGGTTAAGAAGCAATATTGATATGATCTCAAAAAGAGAGAATAGAAGAAGAAAGGACATTTAGAATAGTACCACATATCTCCGAAGAAAGTGAAAAAGAATGAAAATTTAGTACCACAATTAAACCCCCTACCCCTAAAAAGGAAAAGAAAACAAAACAAAACAAAAAAGAAGTGGAACAAAAATAAAAGTTCAATATTGTCACAGTCCGTCAACGGACGTGGAAGAAAGAACGAAAATGTAATGCCACCGTCCCTCAAAGAAAAGGAAGGATGAACGAAAATGTAATGCCGCAGTCCCCAAAAAGACGTCGAAAAAAGGACAAAAATTAATCGCCTGCATAGCCTCGCGTCAAAAGACGTTAACCCAAAAATAAAATCAAAAAAATTAATGCCACAGTCCCCCGAAAGACGAAAAAAAAAAAAGATCCCACAGTCCCCCAAAAGACGTCGAAAAAAAGAACAAAGATTTAATTTCACAGCGTAACCAAAGGATGTAGAAAAAAATTAATGCCACAGCCTCATCAAAAGACGTAGAAAAAAGAACAAAAACTGAGTACCACAGTTTTCTCAAAAGACCACTTTTGTTTTCAACCATGAATTATACAGGACAGCCAAACAAACGCCATTACTCTTCAGAACACAGACAGCTTTATG
>CM060328.1:24792266-24799766 GCA_030674155.1 Stramonita haemastoma
ACGACCCGGGTTCGATTCCCGTTCGAGGGGATTTTTCCTCTGGAGTTAGCATCAGTGCTGAATCCACTCCCCCTAAAAGTTTTTGGGATGAGACTATAAGCCGAGGCCCTGTGTGCGAACGCACGCAGAGCATCTTGCGCACGCGTTAAATCGTGTTCCGCTTTTCGATAGTGTAGGCCATCGTGTGCCGGTGGGAACAGAGGACAAGATTTACAAAAACTGTATACACACGGGGACTGGAAGTAAAAAAGCATATGAGTGCTTATTCCATTATCTTCGATATAAAAGAATAAATAGAGACAAATAAATAAATAAATAGATAAATAAAGAAACAAATAAACAAATTAATAAATACATAAATACATAAATACATAAATACATAAATACATAAATACATAAATACATAAATACATAAATAAACAAGGCACAAACAATCCTATCAACCAGACGCCTAAGTAGAAATTCAAACCCTCTCCCTTCCCCCATGAAGATAGTAGGGCTTCTATCAGTTTAAATAGCAAACCCCATCTTCTGGAAATTCGGTGCTAGGAATTTCCTCTTTTCTATCCCCTTCTTCTTTTCTTCCAGTCACTTCCTTCTTGTCTATTTTCTGCCCTCTTGGTCCATTCTCCGGCCTGTACTTCCCACACAACTTCAAAGACAACAGTACTCTCCCAAACCGAAATCGGATGCACTCGGCCTGACTTGTGCGACGCTTAACGGCAGTGCAACGCATTTTCGCTCATATGACTGGAAACAGTAGTTGCTTTCTGAGTGTTTGAAGCAAAAAAAGAAGAAGAAGAAGCATTGCGAAGAAGAATAAGCATTGCGAAGAAGATTTGCGAACAATTGCTAAGAAGAATTATTGCGAAGAAGAAGAATTGCAAAGGAGAGGAAGAATTGCAAAGAATTGTGAAGACGAAGAAGAAGAAGAAGAATTGCGAAGAAGAAGAAGAAGAAGAAGAAGAAGAAGAAGAAGAAGAAGAAGAGAAGAAGAAGAAGAAGAAGAAGAAGAAGAAGAAGAAGAAGAAGAAGAAGAAGAAGAAGAGAAGAAGAAGAAGAAGAAGAAGAAGAAGAAGAAGAAGAAGAAGAAAGAAGAAGAAGAAGAAGAAGAAGAAGAAGAAGAAGAAGAAGAAGATGAGAAGAAGAAGAAGAAGAAGAAGAAGAAGAAGAAGAAGAAGAAGAAGAAGAAGAAGAAGAAGAAGAAGAAGAAGAAGAAGAAGAAAGAAGAAGAAGAAGAAGAAGAAGAAGAAGAAGAAGAAGAAGAAGAAGAAGAAGAATTGCGAAGAAGAAAAGAAGAAGAATTGCGAAGAAGAAGAAGAAGAATTGCGAAGAAGAAGAAGAATTGCGAAGAAGAAGAAGAAGAAGAAGAAGAAGAGAAGAAGAAGAAGAAGAAGAAGAAGAAGAAGAAGAAGAAGAATGAAAGAAAGAATTACGAAGAAAAATTGCGAAGAAAAATTGCTAAAAGAATTGCAAAGAAGTAGAATGCGAAGAATAACGAAGAAGAAAAGAAGAAGAAGATTCAACCCCCCAGCCCCTGATTATCATCAAGTCAGGTCAGAAACACGTCACCCTAACCACTGGCATTTTCCCCTTCCCTTTTGCCAAAGACAATGTTCATTGCTTTAACAATTCCTTGACGTCTTTCCTAAAAGTGGGTGGAAAGACAAGATCGGTTGCTGGTGTGTTCGTAACAATAAATCCGATGAGACAAAAAAAGAATGTTATTTCCAGGCAGGTGAGACAGCGGTCAAAAGTTCACAGCACCCTCGAAAATAGATTTAAAATAAAATACCCAGAAATTGCACTAAAAGAATGTCCCAGAAAATGCTAACAGCAAACAAGCTTGCACATGAAAAACAGCACGTGAAAAACAAACACAATAAACAATAATTAACAAGAAAATGAATAAAAGGTCGAAGAAAAGTAAAAAAAAAAGAAAAAAAAACAACAACAAAAAAACCCGCCTATATCAATGCTGAAACAAGCCACATAGCAAAACATACAAACTAAAAGAAAGCATGATAAAGATAAAAACAAAAACGTAAAAACTGCAACAAAAATGCAATTTACCTTTGATAAACAAATTAAACTAAGAAAAAGAAAAAGAAATCGACCCTACGAAACAAAACACAGAGAATCAAAGGAGAAAAAAAGAAAGAAAGAGAAACTTCCAATTTCCAAGCTAATGGTATTTGACAAGAAAACGCAGTTTAAATGTTGTACACGTTCAACAAGAAGGTCAACAATTCTGTGTTTCAGTTCGAAAAGTAAAACAACAACAACAACAACTACAACAAAAAAGTTAAAGTTCCAATTATCCTAGAAATTAAAACATAAAAGTTTAAAGACCAAAAGATCCATACTGTGATCACAATGGCGCATGGAATACAAAATTTCTCAAACAAAACATAGATGAAAATTGAGGAAAATAAGTTTGTTTGTTTTTTTAAAACGATTTAGCTGTGTTCTGTTGTTACAATAATAGTCAAGTAGACATTTTCCTAAACTAGAGAGAGAGAGAGAGAGGGGAGAGAGAGAGAGAGAGAGAGAGAGAGAGAGAGAGAGAGAGAGAGAGAGAGAGAGAGAGAGAGAGAGAGAGAGAGAGATTCAAGACAAGACAAGACAAGACAAATTCTTTTATTCGAGGATAATAGATAAGCACTCATGTGCTTTTTTACATCCAGTCCCAGACAGAGACAGAGACAGAGAGAGAGAGACAGACAGACAGACAGACAGACAGACAGACAGACAGACAGACAGACAGAGAGTCAGGAAAGACAAAAAGACAGACAGACAGACAGACAGAAAGACAGAGGTTAAATACATTACTGGCTAGGCTGAGTGACTGTATCAATGGGTGGACACTCTTTGATACAGTTTACATAACGTGGAACGTTTCAGCTTTGTCTGTTTTGCTGTTGTTTTTGTTGTTTTGTTTTTCTGTTCACGCGCACCTTGGCAAAATATGGGATTATCGTAAAGTGTTTTTTTTTTGGGGGGGTGTTTCTCAGCTGGCTAGATCTCCGATGTTCGGCCATGGTGAGGTATTTGCATATGCAACAGTTACTTTTTGCCCACCATTAAGCTGACCGCATTCCAACTATGGGGATATGCTAGATCTAAAAACTATTCACTGCATACAGTCAGAGTCAAATCGGTAAGGGTCAACGAACGAAGGAGATACGTTCTAGAACAGAACACTTCTATCTATTTTTTTTCTTAAATTCCTAGAAACGTAATTTCAACGGAGGAAAAAAAATGTATGTACAAACTGGCACAAAAAATAGCCAAGATTCTCTTTTTACTGGTCTTTATGAGCCTAATCCAATGAAATTCAGGTACTATGTTTCCTTTAAGGTGAATTCTGAATGTCTCATTTTCATTAACATCCATCCCCTCCCGATCCCTGAAAGGATGACGGGATTTTTTCAGTATGAAAAAGCATCCCCACTTTCTGGAAAGTGTGTGCAATAAAATTCCTCTTTTCTATAGTCTCTCCTTTTTGTCTTTTTTCGTAGCATCCTCTCTCTGTCTTTCTCTTTCTGTCTCTCTGTGTCTCTGTGTCTCTGTGTCTCTGTCTCTGTCTCTCTCTGTCTCCTTCCCTCCCTCTCTCCTCTGTCTGTCTGTCTGTCTGTCTGTCTGTCTCTGTCTGTCTGTCTGTCTGTCTGTCTGTCTGTCTGTCTGTCTGTCTCTCTCTCTCTCTCTCTTCTCTCTCTCTCTCTCTCTCTCTCTCTCTCTCTCTCTCTCTCTCTCTCTCTCTCTCTCTCTCTCTCTCTCTCTCTCTTCGTATTTACATCTTTTTGCCTACTCAGACCATTTTCCTGTGTTTTTTAAGCAAACCTGAAAGAAGAAGAAAAAAGAAGAAAAAGAAAAAGGAGAAGTAGAAGAAGAACAGCGACAACAATAAGAACAACAACAACAACAACAACAACAACAACAACAAGAAACGAAAGAAAAGAATAAAACGTTTCTTAACATTATTATCATAATGTTTCACAAATCCCTTACACGTTCTGTTATTTATATTGCCTCCAAGTCTCCATTGAAAAAAACAACAACAACAAATAAAACACAACAAAGATTGCGTGTGCCTTAAAAGAACATATACGTTGGCTAGAATCAACTTCATACAAACCTTTTCTTTCTAGATAGATGAAACTACGGTCAGACATTGTGTTTTTTGGGAACTGCTCTCTAAAACAAAAAGAATAAAAAGTGAACGGAAATAATTTCACCGAAAAGGCTGCGCAAAAGAACAGACATCAGTAAACAACAAGAAAAATCCCCGATCAATGTCCAAGCAGGTCAAGATACAAAAACAAAGAAACAAAGAAAATATACAAATTAACAAGTAAAAACAAAAGAAAAACTAACAAAAGAAAAGAAAGAAGACAACCTATTTTTGAAAATGTACGATTTGCCAAATAAGAACACAAATAAAGACCACAGACAGACAGGAAAAACTATTTTGGACAACTGAATCAACAAAGAAGCAAAACAAACAAATAACTAACCAAACAACAACAACAACAAAAACAAGAACAGAAATCTGAAAAAAAACCTACAACATAAAAAAGACTATTAGTCGAAAAAACTAACTCTTATTCTGTTATTTATAACATTGGACAAGGAAACGCATATCCAGAATTCCACAGACGGAGAAGACAGGAAGTTCAAGATATCCGTGTTTGTGTTTACAAAATCATTACAGCAAAAAAGACAAAAATGAAAGTTTCAAGCACTTTAACCAAAATCAAGTCCAAACGTTTTACAACGTAAGCAAGAAGGGTAACGAAACAAAAAACCATGTCGAACACTATTTAGAAGAAATCTGATTCTTATGACCGAAAGACTTGTTTTAACTACGATATATCGTGTTTTCAAAATGATTATCGTTTCAATATCACAGAGATACAGAGAGAGAGAGAGAGAAGAGAGAGAGAGAGAGAGAGAGAGAGAGAAGAGAGAGAGAGAGAGGAGAGAGAGAGAGAGAGAGAGAGAGAGAGAGAGAGAGAGAGAGAGAGAGAGAAGAAGAGAGACAGAAGAGAAGAAGACGACAGACAGACAGACGACAGACAGAGACAGACAGACAGACAGACAGACAGACAGACAGACAGACAGACAAAGACAGACACAGAGACAGAACACAGAAGAGAGAGACGGACACAGAACGACAACAGACAGACAGACAGACAGACAGACAGACAAACAGACAACAGACAGACAGACAGACAGACAGAGACAGACAGACAGACAGAAAGACAGACAGACAGACAGAGAGACAAAGAGACAGAGAGACACAGAGAGAGAGAGAGACAGAGGGAGCGACAGGGAGAGTGTTATTCTATATTTTATACTCCCAAAAGATAATGATCAAGGATGCCTCAGTCTCAGTTTTCTGAAAATGCTCTGCAAGTTGGCCTTTTCTGCTTTGATTTGATCACTCAGCCAGCATCTTTTGTTGTCTGTTATGTAAGGCTGACTGCACGGTGCTACCGTTACGTACCTAACAAGTCAGGCCCAGCGTACACGAATTGATGATATCTTTTCAGGCTTTTGGGGGATAAAAGGGCACCAGGATAAACCAGGAAGACGGAAAATATGGCATGAAGGAGCTGACAAGAAGAAACAGAAGATGGCAGAAACAAAGAGAAGGATAGAAAAGAGGGAATTCCCGGCACAGAAATTCCAGAAGGTGGGGATGCTATTCATACTGACTGACCCCCCTGCCTTCCTCATGAGGGAAGGTGATACTGAAAGTTGTTGAAAATGCAGGGACTTATGGTAAATGCTAGAGTGTTTGAAGCACAGCCTCCGCTATGTTATCTTAATCAATTTCTCTCTCTCTACACACACCACACACACACACCACACACACACACACACACACACACACACACACACACACACACACACACACACACACACGCACACACACACAACACACACATATATATATATATATATATATATATATATATATATATATATATATATATATATATATATATATATATATATATATATTATATACGCGCGCGTGCGCGCGCACGTGCATTTGAGTCCAGGCTTAAGCCACCACTGAGACACCCATTCAAAGAGATTTTTCCCTTGGAGTTAACATCATTGCCTACGCCACTCCCCAAAAGTCCTCAAAATGAGACTATAGACACAGGTCCCATGCGCAAACAAACGCAATACATCTCTTGCACATGTTAAAAACTTTCTGCCTCTCCACATAATAGGCCATTGGATGCAGGTGAGAACATAGGACACAATGTAAAGCCCGCATACACATGAGAACTGGATGGAAAAAATCACACAAGGGATCATTCTATTTTCCTTAAAACAAATTGTAATCCCACAGACACACACACACACATACACACACGCACACACACACACACACACGCACACACACACACACACACACACGCACACACACACGCACGCACGCACGCACGCACACGCACACACACACACACACATACACACACTCGCGCACGCGCACTCACTCGCATTTGAGTCCAGGCTTAAGCCACCACTGAGACACCCATTCAAAGAGATATTTCCCTTGGAGTTAGCATCATTGCCTACGCCACTCCCCAAAAGTCCTCCCAATGAGACTATAAACGCAGGTTCCATGCGCAAACAAATGCAATACATCTCGTGCACACGTTAAAAACTTTCTGCCTCTCCACATAGTAGGCAACTGGGTGCAGGTGAGAACATAGGACAAAATATAAAGGCTGCACACACACAGGGACTGGATGGAAAAAAATCATACAAGCGATGATTCCATTTTCCTCAAAACAAATTATAATCCCCCGTACATACACACACACACACACACACACACACACTCGCACACACAAACACACACACAAACACACACACACACACACACACACACACACACACACACACACACACACACACACACAAACACACACACACACACACACACACACACATCTTTACTCTTCCTCTGATCCTATCAATGTTTCATACTAAAATATTTCTCACCTAAAAAAACACATAGATATGTAAGATTATCGAAAAAGAAATTATAATCATTCCACAGATCATCATTAATCAATGAATCATCATCACGTTTATATTCTTCTATTCTAAACTCTGACAAAAACTCAAACCAGCCCACTTTGTTTTTGTCTAAGCAAAAGGCTGATTACAAGAACTCAAGAAGGATTAAGTAAGGCAGCATTAGAAGTCCATTCACAAGACTGCTCCCTTCTGCCTGGCTGAGCGATCGCCATTAATCACCTGCTAATGGCATTGTCACCATGGGCCCAACTAGGCCATTCCATTGGCCTTTTTTCTGGCCAGAACCACTCATCACGGCTGGTGTCTTTCCACCTGATTGTGTCTGAGAGCTGGTGATTTGCCTGTCAGTTGTGTGTGCAAAGTAGTGAAATAGTCTGAAGCATTGATATTGGGGATAGTTAGGTCTGACATCTTTTTCTGAGAATTTTTAGA
>CM060328.1:24802266-24814766 GCA_030674155.1 Stramonita haemastoma
CATCAGTAGCAGCAGCAGCAGTATAATAGACTTGTCTGCATATTCAAAAGCCTGGAAGATAAATATGTCAATGTAGAATGGTATGTATTTCTGTTAATATTTCCATTTTTGATTTCATCTGAAATCAAGCAAAATATCTTTCTCTCGCGTTACCTCTTGGGCTCAAAACTGCCTAAACAGAATCAATTAGTAATGCCAAATAAGGAATACATCCCACTTGAAATCGGGGGGCTCATTCATAACTCTATATACCTTCCAATAATCCTCAGTCAGGTATCTCTTTTGAAGTTTTAGCAGCAAAGATGTTAGACCTAATGATCCTCAAATATCGATGATTCAGACCCATTTCGCTACTCTGCACGACTAACAGGCAAATCACCTGCTCTCATCAGACACAATCAGACCAAAGGACACCAGCAGCAGGCGCGATTAGTGGCTGTGACCAAAAAAAAGGCCAATCAATGGAATGGCCAGTTGGGTCCCTGGTGACAGTGTCATTAGCAGGTGATCAATGAGCATCGCTCAGCCAGGCAGAAGGGAACAAGTCTTGTGAATGGACTTCTAATGTTGTCTGGATCTATCTGAAGTGGTTTGGATCAGTGCAGCCCTTGCTGTGTAAAAGCTGCTTGCTCATTTTGTGTGTGCTGGAGTTGGAATGGATGGAACAAAATTAAAATGTCCATAAACAGTGGGGTTCTTTTGGTCGTATCAACTTTTTTTTGGTATGTGAAAGATATATTATGTCTTTGCAATGTACTGGGGTCTTGTTCTGACTATGGTGTGTGTGTGTGTGTGTGTGTGTGTGTGTGTGTGTGTGTGTGTGTGTGTGTGTGTGTGTGTGTGTGTGTGTGTGTGTGTGTATGTGTGTGTGTTTGTGTGTGTGAGTGTGTGTGTGTGTTTGTGTGTTTGTGTGTATATGTGCATGTATGTGTATATGCATGATTGTGTGTGTATGTGTATACGTGGCTCTGTGTGTATGTGTAATTAATGGTGTGTTTATGTATTTATTTATGTAACTATGTAATTGTGTAGTTATGTAATTGTGTAGTTATGGAATTGTGTAGTTATATTAACTATGTAATTATGTAATTATGTATGTATGTATGTATGTATATATGCATGTATGCATGTATGTATGTATGTATGTATGTATGTATGTATGTATGTATGTATGTATGTATGTATGTATGAGTGTGTGAAAGAGAGAGAGAAAAAATAGAGACATAGAGAGAGAGACAGAGAGAGAGAAGCAGAAAGAGAGAGAGAGGCAGACAGAGAGACAGAGACAGAGACAGACAGACAGACATAAAACAGACATATAGAAAAACAGACATAGAGACAAGCAGACATAATTATAGGCATACAGACAATGACAATATGACTTACTGAGTGATTGACAAACTGGCTGACTTATTGACTGACAGACAGAGACAAACACACAGAGAAAAAAAAAAGAAAGGTTGGAAATTGTAGTATGACTTTCTGTATGGTGAGGTACTTAAAATAAACAAAACAAAACAAAACACCACAACAACAGCCAAACAGGCAGACATTTTTATCTTTATGTGGACTTGTATAGTCTCATGCGGTAGTATGTTCGCTCTACATGATTGAGCACTATAAGAATTCCATCCATTAGTATTTTTGTATCATCATCATCATCATCATCATCATCATCATCATCATCATCATCATCATCATCATCGTCATCGTCGTCATCACCATAACCACCACCACCACCACCACCACCACCACCACCACCACCACCATCATCATCATCATCATCATCATCATCATCATCATCATCATCATCATCATCATCGTAAGTGATCCAATAGTGCTTAGAATAGATTACACTAGATGTGCTTATGTGGTAACATGGTAAAAGTAAAGGTGTCCCATATACATACGGTGTTTGTAAAGGTAAAGGTAAAGGTGTCACACAACCTGTGTTGTCGTAGGGGAGCGAGGTGCCAGAGACCTCAGCTTCTCTAGGGGCCAGCATATTGAGGGCGGCGCCCATCTCCTCTCCCTCGTTGCTTTACCTTCCCTGACCCTAAAGAGGGCAGGCACCCATTTAAAGCTGGGTAAACTGGGGGAACTGTACTGAAGCCAAGGCGAGCAAACGACCACCCATCCAACTGATAACCCTGCTCGTCGCTGCTTGACATTGGCATGGGGAAAGCAAGCGCTCTGACCACTGAGCTGTCGCTTTTGGTGGTGGAATGCCCAAATCCAAACAACAACAACAATAACGACAAATAAATATGACAACAACACTTCCAGCAGCAGCAACAACAGTAACAAGCCATCAAGTTGTTCTGACCACCTCCACCTCTACCTCCACCTCCACCTCCCCTCCCCTCCCCTCCCCCAGGTGAGGTGACATTTGGGTAAAGGGGTTGCAGTAGATAATGCCAGAGTGTACAGTGTGTGTGCCAGGGTGACATGACATTCTCCTCCCCACTCCTGCTGTGCTTTGAAAATAAATAACACCGTCTCCAGAGCGACTGCTGGCTACGCTAAGACAAAAGAGTCCAAGCAACATACGACTTGGCGTTGTGGCGTGTACACAAACAGACAGAGAGATAGACAGGCAGAGAGACAGACATGCAGACAGACAGATAGACAGACAGATAAGAAATAGACATACAGACAGACACACACCAGCTACGCACACTCACAAACACACACACACACACATACGCACACACATACACACACACACAATAGCACACACACACACACACACACACACACACACACACACACACACACACACACACACACACACACACACACACACACAACACCATCGCTAGTTCCAAAACAATCCTGTCATTTCAATGGAAATTAGGCCATACCATTCCCCCTCCTGAAATAACGAACAAAAGAAACCACCACCACTACCACTACCGCCAACTACAACAACAACAACACCAACAACAACAACAACGACAACAGCAAAACAGACAACAACAACCTAAAAAAACACCATCTGTCCTTGCAACACACTCTCTCTCTCTCTCCTCTCTCTCTCTCTCTCTCTCTCTCCTCTCTCTCTCTCCTCTCTCTCTCTCTCTCTCTCTCTCTCTCTCTCTCTCTCTCTCTCTCCTCTCCTCTCCTCTCTCTCTCTCTCTCTCTCTCGTGCTCTCATCTCTCACTCGTCTCATCTCTGACGTCATCTCTTTTCAATCTTGTGCTTGCAGTCTAGTCAACTTACGTAATGCAGGCATTCGTTGAGTTCAGAGAGATGGTTGTATTCATCAAACATCTTTCCTTGTAGCGTGTTCGTAAATAATCGGGGAATCGCTGGCAGTAAAATCCGGGCAGTTTCGGTAAATCATATACTCCTCCACTTGCTTGAACTGTTCATGAACAAAGAGAACAAAAAATAATCCACATAGAAATTGTTATTCATGTCTTACAGGAAAAAATGTGCTTGCTTATATGGTTGAGATGGTGGTTGTGGTGTGGTGGTGGTGGTGGTGGTGGTGGTGGTGGTGGTGGTGTGGTGGTGGTGGTGGTTATAATGATGATGGTGGTGAAGGAAATGATAGTGATGAAGGTGGTGATGGTGGTTGTGGTGGTGATGATGATGGTGATGATGATGATGATGATGATGATGATGATGATGATGATGATGATGATGATGATGATGATGATGATGATGATGGTGATGATCATGATCATGATGATCATGATGATCATGGTGGTGGTGGTTTGTGGTGATGGTGATGGTCGTCGTATTGCTGCTGCTGCTGCTGCTGCTGATAATGGTGATTATGATAATGAAGGTGATTATAGTAATAGATGTAAAACTCCATGATGTCTGCTTATACTTTCCCTAAAAGGAAGAATTAATTCATTGATTCGTTCATTCATTCTTACACACGCATACACAAACACACATACACACACACACACACAGAGACACACACACACACACAGACACACACACACACACACACACACACACACACACACACACACACACACACACACACACACAACACACACACACACACACAAACGCACACACAGATACAGATACGCACTTACATAAATACACACACAAATACACAAACACACACAGACATACATACACACATACATAAATACACACATACACATATAAACACATACACCCACTCTCTCACATACACTCACACTCACAGACACAGACACAGACACACGCACACACACACACACGCACGCGCGCGCGCATATACACACACACATACACACACACGCACGCACGCACGCACACACTTACACCTGTGTCTGTATGCATGCTTTATCAAACATTGATGCAAACAAATAGCATCTTTGCTTTTTTTACGATGAAATGTACATGACATATCTACTTCGAGATATGTTTTTCTATTCAAAAGTAGAAGAAAAAAAACAGAAAGAACAAATGAAAAATAGAATTGGAAATGTACGTGATGCAAGAAATCGCTTCTAGCTGAGGATAAGCACGTATGGCTCAGTTGAAGTCTGTTTCAAAGCTAAAAAGCAATCAGATAAGATAAACCAACTCTGATATAGCACAGACTGATTCTCCAGTTCACAGCAAAATCGATACAGAAAAGAAAAGAAACAGAATAGGACGTAAAATGTTGTTTATCTGATAGACAGACTTACAGACGTCTTAGGCTTTTAGTGTTATTTTGGGTTGAGTAAGATAGAGTTGTGTGCCACGTGTGTTGGCCAAAAGTAAGGACTCGATAACATGCTCACTGAATACACACACGCACACGTACATGAATATACGCGTACGTACATATGCACTCACACACAGACAGACACAGACAGACAAACAGACACACACACACACGCACACACACATACATTCTCTCTTTGTCTCTCTCTCTCTGTCTTTATCTCTCTCTGTCTCTTCTTCTTCTTCTTGTTCTTGTTCTTGTTCTTGTTCTTCTTCTTCTTCTTCTTCTTCTTCTTCTTCTTCTTCTTCTTCTTCTTCTTCTTCTTCTTCTCCTCCTCCTCCTCCTCCTCCTCCTCCTCCTCCTCCTCCTCCTCCTCATTCTTCTTCTTCTTCTTCTTCTTCTTCTTCTTCTTCTTCTTCTTCTTCTTCTTCTTTCCTTCTTCTCCTTCTTCTTCTTCTTCTTCTTCTTCTTCTTCTTCTTCTTCTTCTTCTTCTTCTTCTTCGTCCTCTCTCTGTCTCTAGTACATGATTATAACACTAAGAATTACTGAAAATCCATGATGGAAAAAACCTAATTCAGAACAAACCACCACAGGCCTGTCGAAACACTGATGCATATAGGCATTGCACTAACATTACTTTCTCTTTCAGAAACAAAACAGAACATTTTATAAAGTTATCCAGTAACAGTTTATTTTTTGTCCAAGAAAACAAAGCAAATCCGTGCAAATAAATCGACTGCAAAGAAGAGTAAGTAAAAGGAAGGAGAAGAATTGCCAAGAAGAAGAATTGCAAAGAAGAAAAGAAGAAGAAGAAGAAGAAGAAGAAAGAAGAAGAAGAAGAAGAAAGAAGAAGAAGAAGAAGAAGGAGGAGGAGGAGGAGGAGGAGGAGGAGGAGGAGGAGGAGAAGGAGGAGGAGGAGGAGGAGGAGGAGAAGGAGGAGGAGGAGGAGGAGGAGGAGGAGGAGGAGGAGGAGGAGGAGGAGGAGGAGGAGGAGGAGAAGAAGAAGAAGAAGAAGAAGAAGAAGAAGAAGAAGAAGAAGAAGAAGAAGAAGAAGAAGAAGAAGAAGAAGAAGAACTACAACAACAACAACAACAACAACAACAACAACAACAGCAGCAGCAGCAGCAGCAACAACAACAACAATATCAACAAGAACAAGAAGAACAAGAAGAAGAGCAAAAAGAAGAATAACAACAAGAACAAGAAGACGACAAACAATCAGAAATCTTTCAATGTAACAGTGACAGATTTCCACTTCAAAGCAAAACTTGATACGACTGACAGAGGAATAGGAAACAAACATTGTAGATTTTAAACAAGAAAAAAACCCACCGAACCCTCAGAGCATAAAGGGGATAGGAAAAGGGTGTAATGTAAACACTCTCCTTTCAGATAAACTGATGAGTGATGATAAGCAAGACCTGGCTATGCTGAAATCTTTTCTCGGAGCTAAAAGCTAATCAGATAAAAATTCTGATACCGCATTGACAGATTCCCCGGTTTAAAGCAAACTTGCTGTGTGCAAAAAAAAAATATATATCAAGAATGAAACTTGAAGATTTCTACCTTTAAAGAACGACGGGGATTAGCTTTCTTAACATGTTATATTCTTTCTTTGTGTGTGTTTATCGAGGTTTAGTGCTGTGGCTGTTTTTGATGTTGGTTGGAGGTGAAGGATCAATGATCCGTTTTTGCTGGGATAAAAGGGAGCTTAAAATTATCAAAGGTATCGCTTTTTCCTTTTGATCCTGTCACTTGAGGGTTACATTTTCAATGTTGGAAAGTGCGTGTGTGTGTGTGACGTTTTGTGTGTGTGTGTGTGTGTGTGTGTGTGTGTGTGTGTGTGTGTGTGTGTGTGTGTGTTTGTGTGTGTGTGTATGTGTGTATGTGTGTGTGCGTGTGTGTGCATGTGTGTATGTGTATGTGTTTGTGCATGACGCAAACGCGCGCACACGCATACACACATACATACACACGCACACGTATGCACACACAGAAAAACTCACTTACACCATTCTCTCTCTTTTTTCTGTCTGTCTGTCTGTCCGTCTGTATGTCTCTCCATAATTCAGTAATTAAGACAAACGTGCTTAATCACAAGAACAGAAAAAAACTCTAAGTTGGTACAAAGCCAAAGCTCTCTACACACTCAAACATGTATATATATATAGATAAAGCACAGACACCAAGGGGGCTGTAAAGCTCAGAGGTCAGAGCACTCCCTTTCCCCAAGTCAAGTTAAGCAGCGTCGAGTGTGGTTGCCAATAATTGCATGGTTGACCGTTTGCGCACCTTGGCTTCAGTACAGTCCCACCAGTTCACCAGCTGTGAATGGGTACCTGCCCTCTTTAGGGTCAGGGAAGGTAAAGCAGCGATGGAGAGGAGATGGGCGCTGCCCTTAATATGCTGGGCCCTAGAGAAGCTGAGGTCTCTGATGCCTTGCTCCCTTACGACCCCCTAGGTTATGGGACACCTTTACCTTACCTTTACAAACACCATATTTACTGTCACCAGAGGTGCGTAAAAAAAACGAAAGAAGCCACCTAGAATCAGCTTGCGTTCTATTAGAAAACAGAACCAGAAAAGCAAGGAAGTAAACAGCAACGCAGACCTTCGTGATGTAAAAATAAAAGAAGAAAAATCGAACCCAAAACCCAATCCGCTTGACAATAACCTTACACGACTTAGCTTTCGTCTGCTCTAAAGCTAAAAATCAATCAGAAAGCTCCTGATATAGCAGTGATCGATTTTTTACTTCAAAGCAAAACTTTCTACGAGACAAAGAAAGGAACGAAACACGATCATTGTTGCAGATTTTAAACAGAAACAGGCAGAGAATAAATAAATGGGACTAAAAAGATTCCGTAATGTCAGAAATTCTAAAAAGGTAAAGGTGTTCCGTAACCTATGTGGTCGTAGGGGAGCGAGGCATCAGAGATCTCCGCTTCTTTAGGAGCCAGCATATTGAGGGCGGCGCCCATCTCCTCTCCTTCGCAGCTTTACCTTCCCTGACACTAACGAGGGCAGGTACCCAATTACAGCTGGATGAACTAGGGGGTTGTACTGAAACCATGGCGCGCAAAGTTAATGGTCACCTATCCTTTTGGTAACCACATTCGATGCTGCCTAACCTTAGTTTGGGGAAAGCGAGCGCTCTGACCACTGAGCTATGCTATCCCGTCCTCACTTCACTCACTCACTCAGTCCCATGTCCCAAAGGACGTAGGGGGGACATGAGAGAAGACGCAACGGAGATCTTTTTCCATGCTTCACGATCCTGTGTGGCTAGTAGGAGGCGTTGCAGGGGTTGGGCAGTCCAGTCTTTGATGTTGTCAACCCATGATTTCTTTTGGCGGCCTCTTCTTCTCTTGCCCTCGACTGTTCCTTGCAAGATGGTTTTTGCTAGGGTGTTGTGTCTTGTGGTGTGACCAAACCACATCAGCTTTCTCCTCTTTATGGTGGAGAGCAAAGGCTCTTGGGGCCCACACGCTTTTGGATTTCTTCTTTCACATAGTTATTGGTCTTGTGTTCTTTGTATGATATTTTGAGGAGTCTTCTGTGGCACTTGTTCTCGAGTGCTTGGATTCTTCTCTCTAACTCTGCTGTCAGAGTCCATGATTCACAGCCATATAGGAGGATAGATATCACGAGGGATTTGTAGAGGTGGTATTTGGTGCAGAAGCTGATGTTGTTGCTTCTGATGATCCTCTGGAGTCTGACTAGAGCAGATGTTGCTGTTGCAATGCGAGCTTTCACCTCATTGTTTGATGTGCCATCTTTTGTTAGGATGGAGCCTAAGTATTTGAATTGGCTCACCTCTTCCAATATTTCTCCATTCATCTTTATTTCCGTGCTGTCATTACTCGCGCTGTTGACCATGATCTTCGATTTCTCTGTACTGACCTCCATGCCGTATGCGCTCGCTCGATCTGTTAGACTGTCTGTGAGGATTTGCAGTTCTTGTTTGCTGCTGCCCATGAGGTCAATGTCATCTGCAAATCTGAGGTTGCAAAGGGGTCTTCCACCAATGGAGATGGAAGTGTGGTGGTTTTGCAGTGTCTCTGTCATGATGTTTTCGAGGAAGAGGTTGAAGAGTACAGGTGAGAGAAGGCAGCCCTGGCGGACTCCAACCGTGGTCTTGAAGAACTCGCCCACGTGATTGTTTATGAAAACTGCACTTCTTGCATTCTCGTACAGAGCCTTGATGACTTCAATTAGGCAGTTGTCAATGTTGAAGTGCCTGAGTACTTGCCAGAGGTCGTCATGCCATACCCTGTCAAAGGCCTTTTTGAAGTCTATGAAATTGTGGTACAAGTCTTTTTGGTGTTGGAGATGCTTCTCTATCAGAATTCTCAGGTTGAAAATGTGTTCCATTGTGCTGCGTTTTGGTCTAAAGCCCGCTTGTTCTTCTGCCAGGAGTTTTTCTGCTTGGTTTTTCAGTCTGTTGAGGACTACCTGCAGCATGATCTTGCTAGGATGGCTTATGAGACTGATGGTTCTGTAGTTCTGACATTGCTTGAGGTTTCCTTTCTTTGGCAGGGGTATTACAAGAGACTGTGTCCATTCTTTTGGCCATTCTTTGGTGTCGTGGATCTTCTGACAAAGATCTGTGAATCGCCTTGCTGTTTCATTCCCTCCATTTTTTATGAGTTCAGCTGGGATGTTATCGATTCCAGGGGACTTCCCCTTCTTCAATTGCTTAATAGCTGTGTCTACTTCACACCTTAGTATTGGTGGGTCTTTATCTTGGTGTTCAGGGGGTTTGTTGGAAACTATGTTGGTATCTGGGCGTAGTGGGTAGTTATACAATCCCTCACAGTATTCTGTCCAGCGTTGGAGGATGGCATTGTTTTCCGTTAAAAGATTTCCTTCTTTGTCTTCAATAACAGAGGCTTTAGGCTGTGTGGTTTTAGTTAGTGCTTTCAGAGTGTTGTAAGCTGTTTTGCTGTTTCCCTTGGCCATTCCATCTTCGATGTTGTTGCATTGTTCTTCTATCCACGCTTCTTTGGCTTCTCTCATCTTTTTCCTCACTTCTCTGTGGCTATCCATGTACTTGTTGTTGGCTTCTTGACTTGTGAACTTTTGCTGCCTAAGTTCTCTTCTTTTGTCGCAGAGGTCAAGAACCTCATTTGTCACCCAGGGTTGTTTCTTTGTTCTGCTTCTGCCTAATGTTTCTTCTGCTGCTGTCGTTAGCACTTCTTTGATGTTGTTGGCTAATGTGTTCACATCATTGTCAATGGCTGTGAGTGCGGCGAACTTTCCTCCAATGTTGGCTTGGAAGATCTCAACCACTGTTGGGTCTTTGAGTTTTTCCAGGTCGAATCTTATGCGTGGGCTTTTTGGCTGTTGTTTTGCTTTCAGTTTCAGCCTGATGGTGGTAAGTACAAGGTCGTGGTCACTGCCAATGTCAGCTCCTGGGAATGTTCTTGTATTTGCCTTGTTTATGCTGGATTTGAATCTTTGGGGTGACAGAATGTAATCAATTTGATTATGAATCAGACCATTTGGTGAGTGCCAGGTTGATGTTCCAGATGGCTTGTGAGGGTGGAGTGTGTTAGCCAGAGTTAGTTTGTGCTTCTTTGCGAATTCCAGCAGCCGCTGTCCTCTGTCATTTGTTTCTCCCAGTCCAAAGCGTCCTGTGGTTCCTGCCCAGGTGTCATAGGCATCAGGTCCCACCTTAGCATTCCAATCGCCTTCCACAATAAGGATGTCTTTTTTGGGCGTTTTGGAGATGACGTTTTCAAGTTCTTCATAGAATTCTTCTATCTCTTCATCATCGTAGTCAGATGTTGGAGCATACACTTGGATGATGGTGAGATTCTGGGGTTTTGCAGAGACTCTGATTGAGATGAGTCTGCTGGATATTGGTGTGCAGTTGATGATGCTTGACACAATCTCTTTCCTGACAATGAAGCCTACTCCGTGTTGGTGTAGTTTCTCACCTCCACTGTACCATATCTTGTGGCAGTCTTGCGTGGTTGTTTCTCCGAAGCCAATCCATCTGACTTCCGCAAGCCCTAGGATGTCCCATTTATACCTTTGTAATTCATGTGTAAGTTCCTGTACTCTTCCTGTTTGGTACAGAGTCCTACCATTCCATGTACCAATGGTTACCCCTTTAGCTGGAAGCTTTAGGGTTAGTTCTGCTCCAGTGGCACACTTGTCACTCCCACCCTGGAGGCTTGCAGTGGGTAGCGCGGTCGTTGTTGATCCGGGCCTCGACCGATCCGGCATGTGTTTCTGTTTTGCTTTTCTCATCATGTCCTTGCAGTGGGCTTGAGGAAGCTTGGTGGCGCCCATCTCCTCTCCAAGACTCCTACTGGTGATTAAGAATGCACCAGCCCCTCACAACGTTTCGCCCGCCAGTAGAAGCGGTTACCGGGGTGTGGGTGGGTTAAGGACCCGGACCCAGAAGTGAGAGTTGAGTGCCAAGTGAGGACCAGTGCTCCCGTCCATCCCGAGGGATGCTACTGCCAGGTTTACAAAGGTACCACCTCTCCTTAAGCACCCCATACACCCCGTCCTCACTTACGCCTACTATAAAGCTAAAAATCAAAATCAGAAAACTTCTGACATAGCAGTGATCGATTTTCCACTTCAAAGCAAAACTGATCATGACAAAGAGAGGAACGAAACACGATCTTTGCTGCTGATTTTAAACAGAAACAGACAGAGAATAAATAAATGGGATTGAAAAGACTTCGTGATGTAAGAAATCCTGAGACAAAACTGATGGCTGATGATAAGCATGCATGGCCGGCTGTGCTTGGAGATTGCTTAAAAGCTAAAAAGCAGTCAGATAAAAGTTTGATACAGCAGTAACAGTTTCTTCCTTTCAAAGTAAGATCAATACGGTAATGACAGGTATCGGACACAGATCTTTAAAAAATAAAAATGCTTTGACTTTTTTTTTAACAATGCTTTGTCGTATTTTATTATTATCTATTCCTATTTCGTGTCTGATTATAGGTATTAGGAAACGGATGGGTAGTTTACATGGGTATTAAAGTGTGAGAAAAAGCTTCATGTTTTCGTTTTAGAAAATAGCTATACTGAACAAAACTGTAGAAAAAAGGAGCTAATATATTGTTCTTGGATGACGTTTGCAGATCTGTTAATTACAGATACAATTTTATTGATTACATTTATTTTTCCAAAAGGAATAACTTGTGTTCGGCTAGGAATGGAAACAGATTTTATTTCTACACCTTGCTGTTATGTGCTGACGTCTATAACACGCTATTTATTCTTTGATCCCTTCTTTATTGGGTAACGTTGACCTTTAAAAATCGACAATTCGTCCTGTTGCGTGCAACATATTCTTCCTTTTTTTTTCTTTCTTTTTTTAGGGGGGGGGGTTACATGTGAATGGCTGTCGTCACTTTTCTGTCGATCGTTGGGCAATGAGTTACATAGAGCATCTGTTTTGTGGAGAAGGGAGGAACAACATAAAAAGGGAACATAAAACTGGAGGGAGCAGGTTAAATGTGTAAATATATCAATATTCTCAGCCTCGCTTTTGTCATTGTCTTCGTCTCCGTCATCACCATCATAATCATCATCGTTGTCATCATCGTCGTCATCATCGTCGTCATCATCACCATCATCACCATCACCATCACCATCATCATCATCATCATCATCATCATCATCATCATCATCATCATCATCACGACCACGAAGATGGAAACGACGACGACGACGACGATGATAATGATGATGATGATGACGGTAATTGTGATTTTTGATGATGGTGATGATGATGATGATGATGATGATGAATGATGATGATGATGATGATGATGATGATGATGCGTACTGCTGCTGCTCCT
>CM060328.1:24838934-24841434 GCA_030674155.1 Stramonita haemastoma
TTTTCGTATGCAAACGTTTGTAGCCACCATTCAGGTAGCCACATTCCAACTTCAGGGATTGGGTCTAAACACGACACCTCTGTACATGCATTAAAAAAATATCCGTTCCCATAACACAAAAACTCAACTGTTTCGAAATATGGAACATGTTTTTAACGTATATGCAAAATCTCCTTCGTGCATTCGCGCAGGAAGCTGCGGTATATAGTCTCATTCAAAGTTTTTTTTTGGAGTCAGTGCTGGTTCTAGCTTCAGAGTAAAATCCCATAAAACCGGTGCCTTTGTGAGACCTCAATCCCAGGCTGTCAGATCACGACCACAACGCTCTAACCACTAAGCTACTCCGCCCCCCATGCAAACTTTAAAATTCAAAAAGCTCGGCTCAAGCCAAAGGCTCTGACAGTTATCGATGTCAGCAAAGTGCCAAGAGCGGTATCAAAACTGCTATTACGCTTTGCAATGTTGTGTTGAGATTGTCTTTAGCCATGACAAGCTCTTAGCATAACAACATGTACTTTCCATTAATGGAAGGAAGTACTCAAAGACTGCCAAACACGCACACTTCTCATCTAGTGTGCATTTACGGTTTTGCAGTCATTTCCGAAGGCAATGAGTGAGGCAGCGTGTATATTCTTCTTGTTCTTGTCGTCCTTGTTTTTTTCTTCATCTTGTTGTTGTTGTTGTTGTTGTTGTTGTTGTTCTTGTTCTTGTTCTTGTTCTTGTTCTTCTTTCTTCTTCTTCTTCTTCTTCTTCTTCTTCTTCTTCTTCTCCTTCTCCTTCTCCTTCTCCTTCTTCCTTCTTCAATTTCTTCTTTGCTTTCTTCCTCCTCCTCGAACGTTCAATTGGCAAGTCTGTTTAGGAAGATTGAAGATCAAAAGTGTCAATGTAAAATATGTTTAGAAAGATCGATGATCAAAAGTATCGGTGAAAAAGTCTATTTAGAAAGATTGGAGTTCCAAAGGATCATTGTAAATGTTTGTTTAGAAAGATCGATGATCAAAGCTATCAGGGTAAATGTTTGCTTAGAAAGATAGAAAACCAAAAGTATCACAGTACAATTCTATTTAGAACGACTGAGAGATCAAAAGTATCAGTGTAAAAGTCTGGTTAGAAAGATTAAAGATCAACAGTATCAGTGTAAATGTTTGTTTAGAAAGATAAAGAGATGAAAAGCACCAGTGTGAAATATGTTTAGAAAGACTAAGAGATCAAAAGTGTCAGTGTAAGGTTTTTTTTAAAATTTTATTAAAGACAGATCAAGAGATCAAAAGTACCAATGTAAAATTGTTTACAAAGATCTAAAAATCAAACGTATCAAAGGCAGTTGTCACATCAGAAAGGGACAGAAGAAACACACGTACTTTCATCTTTAGCATCAAACATTTTACGGAAGCCGTTTAATATGCATGCGAATACGACCAACAAATAGCAGATGGAAAGCTTGAACTGTTTGAAATATAAAGAAAAAATCTGACAAAGAACAATGATAAAGAACAATGGAAGCCTTTTTGAGTCATCGAGATTTTGAAAGTTTGTGAAGCTTTAAGCACCTTTCTTCTTCTCTTAGGAAATTCCGTAATAACCTAGTTTTCAAACGATTATGAAGTCATTATAACTTTATCAACTTTATCTTTCAAAAAATTGCATGTGAAAAGGAGACTATACGCAGGTGCTGCAAAAGTTGTTTTTTTTTTCGAACTCGAAAGGCTCTTGTGATAAATTTTCAAAAAAAGGATCGTTTGGCAGCAAGTTTATAGGGAGACACAAAAGAATCCTGGATGAGAAAATCATTAAGTACTTTATTGAGGGAGACTGAACAATGCCAAAGTACAGAAAAATAAAGCACGGATTTCAATTGTTTTAAGCTTAAACTTTGGTGTGTAGCTGAGTTTCACTGTTTTAAGTTTAAACTTTGGTTTAAGGTTAGATTGTAACTGTTTTAAGTTTAAACTTTGGTTTAAGGTCAGAGTTTAGCAGTTTTAAGTTTAAACTTTGGTGTTCTGTTTAGATTTTAACTGTTTACAAAAAATAAACTTCAGTATGCACTTAAATTTAAAATGCTTTAAGTTTAAAATTTGGTTTAATGTTAGATTTTAACTGTTTTAAGTTTACATTTTGGTGTGTTGTTAGATTTTAAATGTTTTACGTTTAAACTTTGGTATGCAGTTAAATTGCAACTGTTTTGAGTTTAAACTTTGGTATGCACTTAAATTTCAACTGATTTAAGTGTCAATTTTCGTAAGCAGCTAAATTTCAACTGTTTTAAATTTACATTTTAGTGTGCAGTCAGTGTTCAACAGTTCTAAGTTTAAACTTCGGTATGCAGTTAAATTTCAACTGTTTTAAGTTTAAACTGTTATGCCCAACGCTCTAACGATCTGACTATCCACACCAAACATAATGAAAATCGTCAACAAGGTCATTGTAAATGCATTGTGTGCATTATCAGCAACCTCAATGCAACAAAAAGAAATAAACCGAGTGAACGAAGCATATCTGT
>CM060328.1:24843934-24863934 GCA_030674155.1 Stramonita haemastoma
TCTTAACCATCCTGCCACCGTCCTGACAACAGTATACCAAACCTAAAAAAAGTGCCATAACAACTGTTAAGTTAATACTAATACCAATCTACACGCTAAACACACAGAGAACACAAACTTGGTTCCCAAGAAGCAGTAAGTAAATCAATGAGTCAGTCAGTCCACTCTTAAATAACAAACAATAACAGACTCAAACTATACCTACCTAAGCACAATTTAGGTTCAAACCTGGGAAAAAAGACTGGAAAGTGCCATGCCACACACACACACACAAACACACAAAAATGACCTACCTTGATCCTCCTTGAAGGCAACATTGACATGAAAGCTGAAGCTATGTGCAAAACATTCATCTGTATTGATTTTTTCTGTGATATCTACTATAAAAAAAGCTAACTAACTACACACAAAGATGTACAAACATCACAATAATTATCGTTTTATGTCAGCAGCTCTCTAGTCTACTTCATGCATAAAGCAATACGTTTGTTATGATAACAAGATAATACATCAATATGTTAACATACTGCATTTAACACAACAGTACAGTGCATGTGTACTATACCGTACGTGTTTTTTATGAAAAAAGTGTGTAATGTGTGTCTCTGAGAGGGTTTTATTTGAACTTGAAAAGAAGAGAGAGAGAGAGAGAGAGAGAGAGAGAGAGAGAGAGAGAGAGAGAGAGAGAGAGAGAGAGAGAGAGAGAGAGAGAGAGAGAGAGAGAGAGACAGAGAAGGAGACAGAAGACAGAAGACAAGAACAGAGACAGAGACAGAGACAGACAGACAGCGAGAGACAGACAGACGAGAGACAGACAGCGAGAGACAGACAGACAGAAAGAAAACAGAGAGACAACAGAGAGACAGACACAGAGACAAAACAAACACACAAGACACACAAAACAGCAGACAAAACGCACACCACACAACACACAACACACACACACACACACACACACACACACACACACACACACACACACACACACACACACACACACACACACACTAAACAACATGGACCAGACACACTTACCGCTTGAAAGAAATTTCATTGCCTTTCACCAAACATCATTCGGATCCACAAGGCAAACAGCATGAATCCACACCAAAGTCACACATTCAACCCCACAAGAAGCATGAAAAAAAATAAAGCCAAAGTGGATTGTGAGCATGTTGGTGTTGAGTGGTTATTGTGTGTATTGTTTGGGATGGTGGTTGTTGTTTGTTGTTGAGTGAGTGTTGTTTGTGGTGTGTGTGTGTGTGTGTTGTGTTGTGTGTGTGTGTGTGTGTGTGTGTTGTGTGTGTGTGTGTGTGTGTGTGTGTGTGTGTGTGTGTGTGTGTGTGTTGTTTTGTTTGTGTGTGTGTGTGTGTTGTGTTGTGTTGTGGTTGGTGTGTTGTGTGTGTTGTGTGTGTGTGTGTGTGTGTGTGTGTGTGTGTTGTGTGTGTTGTGTGTGTGTGTGTTTGTGTGTGTTGTGTGTGTGTGTGTGTGTGGTTGTTGTGTGTGTGTGTGTGTGTGTGTGTGTGTGTGGTGTGTGTGTGTGTGTGTTGTTGTGTTGTGTTGTGTGTGTGTTGTGTGTTGTGTGTGTGTGTGTGTTGTGTGGTGTGTGTGGTGTGTGTGTGTGTTGTGTTGGTGTGTTTTGTGTGTGTGTGTTGTGTTGTGTTGTGTTGTGTGTTGTTGTGTGTGTTGTGTGTGTGTGTGTGTTTGTGTGTGTTTTGTGTGTGTGTGTGTTGTGTGTTGTGTGTGTTGTTGTGTTATGTGTGTAGTGTTGTGAATGTTGTTTTGTACTGTGTTGTGTAGTTGTTGGTTGTGTGATTGTCTTAGTTTTGTCGATTGTTGTTTGTTTGTTTGTATGTTTGAATGGTGTTGTGTATAGTGTTAGTGTGTGGTGTACTGATTGTGTGCTTGTTTGTTCGCGCTCACAATTTGTGTTCATATGTGAACTCACTTAAATCAGTTAGGAAAATGATATGCATAAAACTCATCGAATATTTAACAAATAAACTGCGGTCACGAGGTCCGAAGCGCTACCTTAATGTGAGCTGCAAGAATACTACGCACATATCACATAGAACAGAGCGCTAGCGAAAAACAAAACAATAACAATCCCGAAACAATTATGACGAGCAAAACTAAACAGAAAAAATGACGATCTCTCTCTCTCTCTCTCTCTCTCTCTCTCTCTCTCTCTCTCTCTCTCTCTCTCTCTCTCTCTCCTCTCTCTCTCTCTCTCTCTCCTCCTCTCTCTCTCTCCTCTCTCTCTCTCTCTCCTCCCTCTCTCTCTCTCTCCTCTCTCTCTCTCTCTCTCCTCCCCTCCCCTCCTCTCCCTTTTCTCCCCCTCCTCTTCTCTCCCTCTTTCTCTCTCCTCCTCCCTCCCTCCTCTCTCTCCTCTCCTCTCCCTCCCTCCTCCTCTCTCTCTCTCTCTCTCCTCTCTCCTCCTCTCCGTCCTCTCCCTCTCCTCTCCCTCTCTCTCTCTACTTCTCTCTCTCTCCTCTCTCTCTCTCTCTTTTTTTCCAATAGAAATTTTACTTAGTGTCCCCAGCCTTATCTCAAGTCACTTTCAAACAGTTCTAACAATGGATTCTTTCCATAAACTACTGACGTGGAAAATGTCTTTTGGGAGCGGTTTCGATTTGGTCTGTCAATTAAGTTGCCCTTGTTGGCTGGAGTCAGTGACTAACAGTGGGTTGGTTTCTATTACCGTCTCTGTCTGTCTGTCTCTCTGTATCGATCGTGATGATTGTAGGGGTAGTAGATGGGTCAGTCTACTAGCTACTTGTCGACCTAGTCTGTGATCGAGCTGTCTGGAATCTTAATTCCAGGGTTCGTTTTGTCGTCTTCATTCTTGTATGTGTGTATGTATGTGTTTGTTTTAGTGTGGTGTGTGTGTGTGTGTGTGTGTGTGTGTGTGTGTGTGTGTGTGTGTGTGTGTGTGTGTGTGTGTGTGGTGTGTGTGATTGTTCGTTTGTTTGTTTGTCTGTCTTTCTGTCTCTCTCTCTGTGTCTCGGTCTGACTCTGTCTCTGTCTTTGTATGTGTGTTTATGTGTGTGTTATGTGTGTATGTGTGTGAGTGTATTGTGTGTTGTGTGGTGTGGTGTGGGTGTGTGTGTGTGTGTGTGTGTGTGTGTGTGTGTGTGTGTGTGTGTGTGTGTGTGTGTGTGTGTGTGTGTGTGTGTGGTCGTTTGCTGGTTTGTTCATTTAGATTTTTTCTTGTTTGTATGTGCGTCTTTGTTCTCTTGTTCGGACATGTTTGGGTTGTTTTCTTTAGTTTAGTTTAGCTGTTTGTCGCTCATTCACAAGGGATGATGGAATAAGGCGGAATGGCTGGCATCCTCAGCACAGCCTGTTTTTTTTTTTTGTTTTAAAGAAACAAGAAAGTCACTTTGGCATTTACATTTTATTGTTCAGATTGACTGTGTCAGATGTGTGAAAAAAAGAAAATAGTATGGACTCAAATGGAGAGAAATGTTTATCGAAGTTGCTGAAACTGAATAAGGTGACAGCCCTGATATTGCCTGCGTGATCTGTGGGGTATCAACAACATGAAATGAAATGAGTTTGCAAATTGGACATTTTGGTTTTTTAGTCTCATCTGAAAGATGTCCTGGGAGATTGAACCTTGTAACTATGTTAAATCAAAAAAAAAATCCCTAGAACTATTCCATCTTCCAAGACTATATCTACGCCCCTCATATATCTTCAGGTCATGAGTGAGAGTGAAAAAAAATACACACTACTCCTTGATAATCGTTTGCCAAAAAAAAAGCTACCTTGCAGATCCAGATCAAATGGCCAACAATTTATTCCTTTTGTAAGCTTCATCCTTATTCTCTGTTCGTCATTCTGCTATTTGTCTCCCTCAATTTCCTCTTTAAAGATTCGTGTATTTTTTTCTGCTCCAGTGCTGAAAAGAAAATGACCACTCCCACCCTATACTGGATTTTGTGTGTATTTTTTTTTTCTTTGGGGGGACATTGTATGTGCAGTTTTATTAAAGCGTTGGTGTCTCTCTCCTTCTTTTCTTTTCCTCCTCTTACTCCTCCTCCTCCTCCTCCTCCTCCTCCTCTCTCCTCCTCCTCCTCCTCTCTCCTCCTCCTCACTCCTCCTCCTTCTTCTTCTTCTTTTTCTTCTTCTTCTTCTTCTTTCTTCTTCTTCTTCTTCTTCTTCTTCTTCTTCTTCTTCTTCTTCTTCTTCTTCTTCTTCTTCTTCTTCTTTTTTTTTTCTCCCTCGTCTTGTTCTCCTTGGCAAATCTTCTTCCTTTCCCTCCCTCCATCCCCCTCTCTGTCTGTCTCTCTGCCTGTAATATCTCCCTCTCCCCCCTCTCCTTCTCTCTGCCTCTGTCTGTCTCTCTGTCTCTGTATCGCTGTCTTTTTCTCTCTCCCTCCCCCTATCTCCTTCTCTCTGTCTCTACTGTCTCTGTCTCTCTGTGTCTCTCTTCCCTCTCTTCTTCTCTGTGTTTTTGTCTTTCTGTCGTTCTGTTCATGTGTGCATAGGGTGATGTTTATTCCATTATCCTCGAAATAAAATAACAATCTCTCTCTCTCTCTCTCTCTCTCCCCTCTCCTCTCTCTCTCTCTCTCTCTCTCTCCTCTCTCTCTCTCTCTCTTTTCCTCTCTCTTTCTCTCTCTCTCTCTCTCTCTCTCTCTCTCTCTCTCTTCTCTTCTCTCTCTCTATCTCTCTTCCTCTCTCTCTCTCTCTCTCTCTCTCTCTCTCTCTCTTCTCTTCTCTTCTGTCTTCTGTCTGTCTGTCTTCTGTCTGTCTGTCTGTCACTTTCTGTCTTCGTCTGCTGTCGTCTGTCTCTTCTTCTGTCCTCTCTCTCTTCTGTCTCTCGTCTCTCCTCTCGTCTCTCTCTCTCACTCTCTCTCTCTGACTACTCATCTCTAATCCTCATCTTCTCATCACTCCCTATGAGAACAAATCATCTAGCTAGAACAAACTTCAAAAAAAATAAAGAACACACTAGCTACTATCGGATTCTAACAGCAAAAACAATAGAGAACTACCCACCATCAGAAATCCAAAAGAAAATGGAATAGAGAAAACGCTTCAGCATCTAAGATACAGGAATCACGCAGTGAACATCTGAAGCAGTTATTTTTTTCTACTCATCTGTAATACACCGATAAGCACAGTCCAAAAAATAAATAAACAAGCTAGATAAAACTGCAACAGTCAGAAATTCGTGTTGTTTAAGCACTTTTTCTGATACCTTAATGACTGTCCTACAGGGAACAGTATCTTAAGAGATAAGGTGACAATACAACCCTTAACTGTCCCTTAATGCATGTATTTTAAAAAAAAACAGCTCCAAAGAATGCTTTGTCTATTCATTCTTTTACACAAAACCAACTGAGTCACTTGGTGGGTATGCAATAAATCTTTGTATGTTGTTGTTGATGTTGCTGTTGTGTTGTGTTGTTGTTGTTGCAGGATGTCTCCCAGGGGGTAAACCAGAATGTATACCTTGTCTTGCAATGTGTCAACAATGGATGCATAGCTAGCGTGCATGAGTGTTTTGAAGCACTTACCACATAGGCATCTATACTGTGACTTGAGGAAGGTTTTTGTCCTATAATGGACACGTCAGGTTATAATGCTAAGAGCTTGTCCAAGGATGAAGAATATCTCAACGTAACATTTCAAAGCATAGCACTATTTTAATGCAAGCCTTGGTTGTTTTTGGCTTACATCGATATCTGACAAAGCATTTGCCCATGGGGCAAAAACGCATATTACAAATGTACTCTTTTATCATCGTTTATGATGGGGACGGGATACTTCAGCTGTCAGAGCTCTCGCTTTCCCCAAGGTAAGGTTAAGCTGCGTTGAGCGTGTTTACAAAGTGGATGGGTGCCGCTAGTCCATCTTGGCTTCAGTAGAGTCCCCTATTTCACCCAGCTGAAAATGGGTACCTGGCTTTTTAAGGACAGGGAAGGTAAAGCAGTGAAGCAAAGGAGATGGGCGCCGCCCTAAACATGCTGGCCCCTAAAGAAGACAAGGTCTCTGATACCTCACCCCCCAGCGACCGCATAGGTTATGGGGTAGCTTTACCTTTATAATTATGACTTGAGACACGTACAATATGTCATATTGTTGAATGGAATAACCAGAAATTTGTTTTCCTTTGCTGGTGTGAAAATGTCTTGAAGCTACCAAAACTGTGTTTCTTCTGTGCTATTCATTGACATGAACATTAAAGTGTCTTACAACTGTAACAATCTGCATCCTTTGTATGGGATTTAGAACAGCCAGATCGCATTCTCTCTCTCTCTCTCTCTCTCTCTCTCCTCTCTCTCCTCTCTCTCTCTCTCTCTCTCTCTCTCTCTCTCTCTCTCTCTCTCTCTCTCTCTCTCTCCTCTCTCTCTCTTGCTTCCCTTCCTCTTTTTCTCCCTCCATCTCTCCTTGCGTTTCACTGTGTGTGTGTGTGTGTGTGTGTGTGTGTGTGTGTGTGTGTGTGTGTGTGTGTGTGTTGTGTGAGTGTGTTGTGTGATGTTGTGTTGCTTGTGTGTGTGTTGTGTGCGTGTGTGTGTGTGTGTGTGTGTGTGTGTGTGTGTGTGTGTGTGTGTGTTATGTGGTGCGTGTTGTGTGTGTGTTTGTCTGTGTGTCTGTGGTTGTGTGTGTTCCATGATTAAGCAAACAAACCCCTCAGGCTGAGACACGCTTTGAACTGTGCATACTAATCGACAGAACAATCTGATAGCCACAGGGACAGAGGTAAACAGGGCCGCACACAGAACACTGCAACACAATCATCCTAAACCTCCCATGGGAGATGACTAGAGAACAGAAAAAAAAGAAAAGAAAAAAGGAAACAAACACCACAGCAACCAGACACAGTTATCATTCTGAGGACGACTTAGAGAAGAGGTGGGGTTTTTAAACTTTTTTGCGACAAAAAAGAAGAAATTAATGAAGAAAAAAAGAGAAAGACAAAAAAAAAAAGAAGAAGAAATGCAGACCATTAACATGAACAAAACCATCAAAAGTATTTGCCCTGATAGAACGTGTTTGGAGTTTTGAAACGAGAAAATTGCTATCAATATTTGTAAAAAAAAACCCAAAAATACAAAAAACACCAAAAAACAAACAAACAACAAAAACCCACACCAGAAACAAAAAATCCAACTGTCTTTCTCCATCTCTGTATACTGCATACATGCTGCATAAGTTCATCTGTGAGCTCTAAGAGTCGGGTAGGGGAAGGGATTGAGAGGGAATTAACAAAAAAATAAAACACGGACACTAACGCCGAGTAGTTAAAAACCCTTTAACATCAATTCATAGGGTCCATGAAGTTGTCGGTTCGAATCCTGGCTGTAGCGTCTGAGAATTCAGGGTGGGGAATTTTGTGCGATCTCTCTGAAATGCAGACTTGCACAGTCTTAAGTCCTTTGTGAATATGCACACGCAACAGAACATCATCTGTCATCCAAAGTCCTTCGGATGAAGACTGAAACCAAGAGGCAAGTGGAGGACGAAGCAAGAAATCGCGACACGTAAAGTCGTTGTAAGAAGAGGCAATGAGCGGGGGAAAGATGAAAATAGAAAAGATGAAGAAGGAAGGATGAAGAAGAAAGACATGAAGATTGTTAGCCGATAAAGAAAGAAAATGAAAAAGAAAAAATAAAATAATAAGAAGAAGAAGAAGAAGAAGAAGAAGAAGAAGAAGAAGAAGAGAAAAGAGAAGAAGGGAAAAAAGGAAGATGAAAAGAAGCACAAAAAAAAGAAAAAGGAAAGAAGAAGAAGAAGAAGAAAAGACGAAGAAGAAGAAGAAAAGAAGAAGAATTGCGACAGAAGAATGCGAAGAAGAATTGCAAGAAGAAGAAGAATTGGAAGAAGAAGAAGATGCGAAGAAGAAGAAGAAGAAAGAATTGCGAAGATTCAAGAAGAATTGCAGAAAGAAGAAAAGAGAAGAAGAAGAGAGAAGAAGAAAAGATGATATGGATGATGAAGAAGAAGAAGAAGAGAAGAAGGAAGAAGAAGAAGAAGAAGAAGAAGAAGAAGAGAGAGAGATGAAGATGAGAGATGATAATGATAAAATACATGGAAACTACTTAAAACGAGAATGTGAGATCACTTCAGCTAATGTGGCATGCAGCACAAAATGACCCGACAACTTTTGTAGCAGTTAGTTCTAAACTGGTTATGAGGTCATCTCTAAAATGACATCATATAACGAAAATAGTCATATCTTTATACTTAACATCAAACATCGATTTCATCCTTTTATATTTTCTCTCTCCCTCTCTCCATCTCTCTCTCCTTACTACGTCTCCTCCACCACCCTCTCTCCTCTCTCTCTCTCTCCTCTTCCTCTTTTTTCTCTCCTCTCTCTCTCTCTCTCTGCTCTCTCTCCTCCTCTCTCTCCCTCTCTACACTCATCTCTCCTCTCTCTCTCTTACACAATGACACATACACACACATACATGCGCGCGCGCGGAGCCCACATATACATACTATATATATATATATATATATATATATATATATAATATATATATATATATATAATAAGAGAGAGAGAGAAAGAGAGATAGGAGATAGAGGAGAGAGAAGAGAGAGAAGAGAGAAGAGAGAGAAAGAGGAGAGGATTATAGTCATCATCATCATCATCATCATCATCATCACCACTTACACATATAAAAGGATACAAATTTTACACTACATCATTTTGAGTCGCGTACACAGACACAATCAACACCCCCCGAAACTTCCATCAAAACTCAGACCCTTCCCCCACCCCACCCCTATCCCACCTCCACCCCACTCCCCCCCAAAAAAAAAAAATCTTAACACACATGCACACAATAATTATCATACATGTCAACAATAAACATCAATATCGTCCAAACACATGCAAAGACTGCGAAAAAAAAGACGAAATTTTGTTGTTTCTCCAGACACGCTTTTAGACGTGCAACATTGCCAGTAGCAGTTCCACACGTCACCGCATCAAGCACGTGCTCACATCACAGGCTACACACAACAGTTGGCTGCAAGGCACAAGACACAAGGCAGAAGAAAACATTGTAGACTCCTGCAAGGTGTAGTAGTCTTCAGTAACAAAAAAAATAGAACAAGAGAGAGAGAAGATTATGCACCAGGTATATACAGAATAAAAACATACACACAGAGCCTGATAGCTTTTTTTTTTTTACAAGCTCTTAACAAATAAAAAAAAAAATAATTTTGCAAAAAACATCTAATGGGGTACAGCAAGGTGACCATTTCCAAAGAAACGTTTTCGTTTAAATCATTCTTTACAACGCAAAATCAATTAAACTCAATCGTTTTTGTGGGTAGAACAATTAAACCTAAGAAAAATCTTATTTTGTAATACGTTTTATATGTAGTTGACAGCTTATGTTCAAAATAGTTTTGTGTCCTGAAAAAATATATATAATAATATTATTTGTTTTGTCCTGAAATATATCTACAGGTTTATAAGAAAAAAAAACAAGAAAAAAAAACATGAACAGTAACACGAATAAAATATATATATATATTTATACACAAAAGCACAAAAAATTAACGACAAAAAGCTCCCGGAAAAAGATCACTTTTGATATAAATGGTTACAAATACAATACCAAAGAAAGAGAAATACATAACGAAAAAGATATCGAATGTCCAATGGGGGAAACAGTTGGAAATAAAGCATAGAAAGAAACACATCAAACTGACTGTGAATACTAGAGAACAAAAAAAGAAATTATCAATTGTATTTGTTTGTCCTTACTCCTTTTTTTGGATAGAAATATGTACAATATATTAAGGAAGATAATAATAATAAACTGAGTATTTTGTGAATTAAATAAAAGTCTATGCTTATCGGAACACTTTCATACTAGGTTAGATGCCATTTTCTAATCAGAAAACATATCAGAAAGCTATGGAACATTTTCTTAATAGCTTTAACAGTTTCTTGAGGCTTTGTTCTTGACTATTTTCCTTCTGTCCTGCCCAATGCATTTCGATGCTTTGTTCTTATTTTTCGCCATTTTCCCCCTTGGCTACAAATTATTTACATTTATCTATTCACTTGATGATCTTCTACTCTCAAATTACAATACTGTTGTTTAACCATAATCATTTATTAATTTACTTTTTCTTTAATTTCTTGTTGATTTCATTCATCCAAAGTCACTTGTTCTACATTTTCACTGTTTCGTGTTAGCTTTGGTTTCCTCTGAACTCCTAATGATCCATATATGGCATGTAAAATGTAAATAAACGACATAATTATACGGGAAAATTATTGATATAAATAAAATGACGCTATATAATTAGTTATTGAAAAGCGCTGATAATATCAGTGGTAAGGAATGATGATAATGAGGGGTAAAACTATGATGGTGAGCAGTAGTAGTAGTAGTAGTAGTAGTAGTAGTAGTAGTAGTAGTAGTAGTAGTAGTAGTAGTAGTAGTAGTAGTAGTAGTAGTAGTAGTAGTAGTAGTAGTCAGTAGTGAAGCCCTCTAGCAGTACAGTGGTAATTGTAGTTTTGGGAATCATTCACACACCACACACACACACACACACACACACACAACACGCACGCACGCACGCACGCACGCACACACACCACACACACGCAAACACACACACACACACAAACACACACACACACACACACATACAAACAAACAAACAACACACAACAACAACACACACAAACAGCCACACCCCTGCATCCATTACAACATACGGCAGTGGTAACAACCTATACCGGTGAAATCTGTGCCCAAAGCTTAGGTCAGCTGCAATGCGAGAGGCGGAATACTGCAGGCGAGTAAGTGAGGACAGGAAAACAGGTCTGGAACTTTCCAGCTCATCCTGTCTGCCATTGATTTTGTTTTCTTTATCAGGGAAGCTGAGCTAGAAACAGGATGCAGCAAGGTACTGTGTAAGCCAGGCCTGTCCTGACTATAAATTTCAAGCGATGAAGGGTTGGAAGTGTTACTTATACGGCCGCCAAACCGGAAGAAGGAAGATTTATGCCTACGCATGCGTTTCGGAGGAAATTGAACGGTTGCAATGCACGATGAGAGGAGATCTTGGGCAATATTGCTGAGTGAAAATTGTGTAATTTGGTTTGCTGTGTGGAAAAAGGGTTGTTTTGGCATGGTAATGTCTTTGAGTGAATGAGCGTTATTAAGGTTTGTTCTCCTGGACAAAAGCGTGATTTAGATTAATTAACCAAAGTGGTTTCTGTGCCTGCAGTAATAACGAATGGATTTATCATGATGTTTAAACAGCTTAGAAAAAAAAATGAAAGCAAATAATAAGCAATCAAAGCTGATGATGATAATATATTATGTCATATCATTTATCCCATCTTTACCTCTCGAAGAACCCTTTCAGATAGAGTGATTTCGTGAAAACATTTGAGTTGTTATGACATATATACTTCATTTGTGGTCCTGTTCCTTACACGTGCAAGTATTTTGCTAATTAACATTTACAGTTTTGCCTTTTGGAGAATCTGACAAGGCCTGGTCAGAAGTTTTCCTTTGTAGCAGTATATTATGTCTTGTAATATGTGTATCTCTGTTGGTGGTTTTAACCTTGTGTCGTTCAAAAGTTGTAGTGGGACAGACAACTGGAAAAGAGTTCGTGTCAGACACAGCAACATGCACTTGATCGTAATTAACAAACTGAATGTATTTCCTAAGTCTGCAATACAAGGTCAATCTTAGTTCTCACGTTTTACTTCAGATCAAATCTTAGTTTTTCCAACATAACATGCTGTTACTGTACTAGAGAACGACGATGAGGAATATAATCTTCACAATTTTACCGATTTTTCTCTTGATAGTGTAACCAATCTCCACGTCAATAATTCAAGAGGCCAGTCCTGCTAACATTCTATCTCATTCAGAACTCTTTTTTTTTCATTTTGAGAAGAATCCAACTCAGATAATCCCCCTTTATAAAATAGTTTTTATGCTTACTCATTCACTATATTCTCTCCTCATTTGGCGTGATGTTGTCGTTAATTCAAATGAGGTTCTGTGGGAAGAGCATGACAGTGATTGCATTAACGTGGGGTGTGGATTAATTTCTGTCGGATAATGGTGATCGATTTCTTTAAACCCGATTTTGTCAATTACCAGTAGTCAGCTCCAACAACTAGTGTTGTTAAACTAGGCCTACTGTGGTTGTCTTACATTAAATCAGCCAGAGCCTGTATGATGGAACAGAATGATACTGTTGTGGTTTTTGTTGTTGTTGTTGTTGTTGTTTTGTTTGCCTGTTTGCTTGTTAGATTATTAATATGTTTTTCGTTCCTCTGCTACAGCTCGGCGATTTACTATCGTTAGGATTTTTCCTTATACCATCATTCCCTGACCCCTCTCCCCCTCCCACACACACACTCATTATACAGGCAGCCATTTTCTTAGGGCATTGATTTTTGTTGAAAATCACTCTATTCAATCTGTGACTTTTTTTAACCCGCAGAATTGCATTAACTGTGTTTTAATTGTCTTTGACAATAGAAGAGCCAGATGTGCAGTGTGATTTATAGGACATTATTCAGCATGACGGTTTGGGCACAGAATTAGTCAGTTTTGGTTTTGCTGCCTCGTCCTCTGTGACGTCCCTGTTCTGCTGCTCCCACGCCGCTCATTTCAATCTCCCCGCCATAGTCCATACCCAGATTCATGTTTCATCCACGGGGTCGGGAGTCCACAGGGAGCCCATCAATGTTAGGCCGCCGTGGGGTCACCAGCCAGAGGGGCCCTGCACTTCTGCTGAGTCACGTTGGTGGTGTTCAGTGGTGCCGGTTCTGAGCTAACATATGCAGGACACCACCTACTAAGCCCCCTACTAATGACAGTATTAGCTCAGTCGCGTAGCCAGAAGGAGCGAGTCACCCAACCGAGGTGGCGACCACCACAACGTCCCTCAAAGACCGTCCCCCGTGAACGTCCAACCTCAAAGGCTTTGACACAAACTCACCACAGGCACAGAAGCGTATGGGGAAACCGAAATCTGAGGTCACCATGAGACCAGAGCAACGGAAGCCACCGATCAGAGGCAATTTTTTATTATTGCATGATAATCAATGGCTTGAGGATGATGCAATGATGCTGCTGTGGAAGTGTATTGCTTTAGATGTGGGACAGGGTTTGTACTGTACGCTTACTGTCATAATATATTCGGCGTCAAACGGGCCCGAGAGATACAAACACCTGCGTGTGGTCAGGTAGTTTGAGCAACACTCTCAAATTCGCATCCTGTAAAGTGGATGAAGCTCGACTGTGTGGTCCCAATTTCCCCATAAGCCTACAGCACATTCACTCTGGGTAGGAGCCGGCTGGAGTCCGAATAATCCCTATGACTCTTATTGGAATCGAAACCCGTACTTACAGTCCGGAATCCAAGGCGCTAACCACTGAGCCATGGCGGCTGGCCAGAATTAGTCAAATCATTTTGTTCTCATTATATACGTGATAAAGCTCTTGTCATCTTATCGTTCATGTCATTGTCATGATGATGATACCAAACCAAAGAAATGCCAAAAATTGAAACACACACAAATTATACACACACACACACACACACACACACACACACAACACACACACACACACACACACACACACACACACCACACACACACACACACACACACACACACACACACACACACATGTATACAAACTGAAAAGACGCACAAAAGGGCCACACATTTTTTTTTTTCTAAAACCTTCATTTAACAAATACTAACCTAACACGTATCCACTACTCTACAAAAAAAAATTCCAACTTCCTACAAATTACAACTTAATAAAAATATCCATATCTTCCCTATCACTGAATTCACCCTTTCTCCCCTAATACTTATACCAGTACGAAAAATCTGTGATTGGACACAGAAGGAAATAGATCGAAAGCGAACCACCCACAAAAAAAAAAAAAACGGAAGGAGTTTAAACACTGAAAACGAAGAAAATTCCTCTGGAATGATCACCTTGCCAATAAGGAGACGGGTCCATACGCTCATCCGAGTTACCTGCGTGGAAAAGCTGGTTGAATTGGCCTCCGAATCCCACATGAGGAAGATGTAGTCCATAGGGATGCTGCTGATGAGGTCCAGAAAGAACCAGCTCTTCACGTAGTGCTTGGCGATCATCTTAGGGTCCAGGATGATCTCGTCAGCAAAGTCGTTGATGATGATGCCTGGAAAAAACAACAGTTAGCTTACGTACCGCATTCTGGGTGACGTTCGCGTCAGAGTGTATGTGGACAGGTAGAGGGGACTAAGGAATATTTTTGGAGGTTTGTGGGTTTACAAGATATCTGTGTTGTTATGTTAAAAACCAAATTAAAGTCGTGTAGTCGTATTGTGGTGAGTTATGGAGTGTTCTACTAGAGAGGGGAAGAGTCTATAACATAAAAAAATGCAATCTGAAGAAACAAAGTAACAAAAACAGGGCCCCTGCTCCTTAAACAAAGAAAAGACATAAACATGCCTGCAGAGTCATGTCAAGGGAGAATGCTTACAGAATGGCATTGGAAATATGGCTGAATCATTGGTCTTGTGTGTTTCAAAATAAGGTTTATCCTCAAGTGCATCTGTGTGTATGAGTGTGTGTGTGTGTGTGTGTGTGTGTGTGTGTGTGTGTGTGTGTGTGTGTGTGTGTGTGTGTGTGTTTTGTGTGTGTGTGTGTGTGTGTGGTGTGTGTGTGTGTGAGTGGTGTGTGATGGTGAGTGAGTGAGTGTGTGTGTACGCACACACACACACACACACACACACACACACACACACACACACACACACACACACACACACACACACATTTATCCAACAACAAAAATGTCTTAATTACTGCAAGCTGGCTTATCGTGAAGAAAAAAAACAAAGAAGTGAGTGAAAACCAAAACTGAATCAGAAGCAACGAGAAAAAATGGAGAAACACTCCAAAAGCATATGTCTGGTTGGTGAAAAGTAATGCTAATGAAATTTGAATTCATACACGTTATTATTATCATTATGATCATTAGCAGTATTATTATCACCATTAATATTATTGTTATTGTTATCATTATCATTACGATAAACCATTATGGCTTTGTAAATGCTATTATGTGTATATAGTACAACAGTTTGCTTCCTTTAACAGCAATAAGGTCACTAAAATCTACAACCAAAATGTGCTTTTTTTTTTTACAAATTCAAAACATAGCAGGGGAAGAAAACTCAAAATACATGGTGCTTATACTCAGTAATGGGAATTTCAGATACCGGGTCATTGGCAAAAAGAACTAAAATGATATAAGCCTAGACCTCCCCCACTCTCTCCTTTTAAATAGTTTCCGTAAATCTCTATACCATCTCCTAAAATGTCTCCTCAATTGTTCAGGAGTATCCCAAGAAAGATGTTGTGTGCTGGTATTCGGAAGTCTGGTCATGTCAAAGAGTTGAATTCTGAGTTCGTTCGTTCTGCATATAACGTCTGTTCACAATTAGTTTAAGTACACGGAAATAACAGATGATAGCCGAAATAGTAGAAAAGCACTGAGGAAAGAGAGATCGCGTAATAGTTTGATTCTAAACCATGACAGTAGCGCGGTAAAAATGCAACATAAGCAAATCCTGAATCTGAGAAACCTTAAAGGAATAGCAAAAAAACTAGGCTGTTATAAGGGTCTTGCAGAGAAATGTGTCCTGTACAAATTCACTTGACATGTTTGCAATTTCTTTGAACAGCGTTTAATTCTGTTTTAGTCCTGGGGGCGTGATAGCTCAGTGGTCAGAGCACTTGCTTTCCCCAAGACAAATGTTAAAAGCCGCATCGAGCGTGGTTACCATGTGGATGGGTGACCGTTTGCACACCTTGGCTCCGCACAGCATCCCCAGTTCACCCAGCTGATAAATGGGTAACTGCCCCTTTAGAGTCGGGGAAGATAAAGCAGTAAGGGAAGGGAGATGGGCGCGCGGGAGCCACCTTCAATATGCTGGCCCCTAGAGAAGCCGAGGTCTCTGGACGCCTCGCCTCCCTTTCAACAACATAGGTTATGGGACACCTTTACCACCGCCTCCTTTTCGTCCTATTTTGTAGTAAATAATGGAAATAAGTCCCGTGTAAAATGCCAAAGATACGACGTTCTTTCCTTTTAGAATGAAATCTAAACAAACTTTACTTTTTCCTGTGGTACTAGCTTCGCATTATTATGTTCGATGCTAAAGTCGTTTTGAAGAAGTTTTCCCTAACAAAAAAACAGATTCCTTGAATTGACTGAAGACGGTACAGAAACTTCAGAGAACGGTTCGCAATTCCGTGCGCCTGAGTATCGTGACGAGATCTATAGTATTTACATCATAAAGGATTTAACAGCCAGTCCTAGGGCGGTTTGATAAAAGAAGAAAAAAATCCCGGTGGTGGAGTAGACTGTTATGTTGAATGTGCACGAGCCAGGAGACCAGGTCTCTGTTGACGTTAGTAGAGCGAGGTCTGGTCGAGGTTTTCACAATTCTTTTATATTTCGACGAGGACGCTTCTACTATCACTATTAGAATCGTTCAAGTGCGCGCGCCCTTACCGTTTATTGATTTGCTAATCTGCATGACTTTGGGGTTGGTAAGCATAACTTTGGTGGATAGTGCGTCTGAATGGCACTCCTCAGAGTGACAGAAAATAGTAGGTGCCGGTGATTTTCTGAGTTTATTGTTGCAAAGGCTCAAAGAATCACTTTCAGGCTAACAGAAAACTGCTACTACACACGGAGACTGGGTTATTTGGCATTTTTCTTTTTTGTGTGTTTCAATTCCTCTTTTTTTATCTGTTGTGTTTTTTCTTTACTTTTTTTATTTCGAGGATAATGGAAAAAGCGTTTGTGTGCTTTTTTTTTACATCTAGTCCCCGTGTGTATGCAGTTCTGTCAGTTCCATCATCTGTTCCCACGGGCACACAATTGCCTCATCTTTCGAAAAGTGGAACGGGTTTAACACGTGCGCGAGATGATATTTGAATTTGTAACTGTGCTGAATGCTGTTTGTCAGAAAAAAAATATTGGGAAGGAGAGAGAGAGAGAGAGAGAGAGAGAGAGAGAGAGAGAGAGAGAGAGAGAGAGAGAGAGAGAGAGAGAGAGAGAGAGAGGAGAGAGAGAGAGAGAGAGAGAGAGAGAGAGGTGTGTGTGTGTGTGTGTGTGTGTTGTGTGCTGTGTCTGTGTGTGTTACACCTAAAAATGCATAATAATATCTTCTCTTCTCTTCTTGTGTGTTGATTTGGTTTTTCAATGATACCAAGCAATGTTGATGCCACTGATGTAAACACCTATCAAAACATGATCAATGGTCCTAAGTGCATAATAAACGTGGTTGATGGGTTGCCTGAATTTAAAAATTGTTTTGTGCATATTGGGTTTTATATCATTTCTAAATAAAAGCTGAAATTACCTTATCGTTTTGACATTTATCCTACTTCATATGGCTTCATATCTCTTTTCAATGATAAAACCAGGTCCGGCACCATTTTCACAGATTCTGCTTAGTAGGCTAAAATGGTCGCAGACTAGACGGAAAACCATATTGGTGAACCTCAGAGCTTGGCCAAGAAATTAAAACGAGAAAATGAAACAATATCTGTTTATACCTAAATACTAGTAGAAAGTCTTGTCTTGACCTTTCCATGAACTTCTGAGAAGTCACCGTCAAATCAGATTATTCATTGAAAAAAGAAAAAACTTCTTAGGCAAATTCAGCCAGGTCGCAGACAGCAAGGTCAGTATATTCTTGTCATCTTTTTACCAGCCCTTAACTGCATTCTCTTCCGCGAAAGATAATGGGTTTAGTACATGTGTGCAAGACGTTATATGCTGCGTACAAACCTTGCCTTATATCGTCCCATATGAAGGACTAATTTAAAACTTAAAAACGTTTCCAAGATGTGTGTCATCATGTTCTTTTTTAAAGTATGCAACTATCCTTTTTTTTTTAAAAGGAAGAGCACTTCTAATTTTGACATGACCTAGACCTAAAAACGTTTGCTATTTCTCTCTTCGTTTAAAAAAAATGGGATGCTAAAAATTCTCTGTGAAGCATGGTTGTTATTTTCTTTTTACTTTTGTATATTACATTGTAATTTAAAAAGAAAAATCAAACAAGGATTGCTCTTACTGAAAACGTGAGAAGCACACTGAGAAAACCTCGGGGAGTGCTCTAGTTAATGGCCTTCTGCAACATATTCTTATATTCCTATACCCCCACCCCCACCCCCACCCCTTCTTACACTTTATTCTCGTCTGTATCAAGCTGTGAAATGGTCACGCACAGACAGTGTGCTACTTTTACAAAGTTTGTGTCTGTTGCAGTTTGAAAGTTGCCTAAAAGAGAAATAGAATTCTAATTGTGCATGCTGGAACGTAAAGATTACAGAGGAGAAGAGAGAGAGAGAGAGAGAGAGAGGAAGAGAAGAGAGAGAGAGAGAGAGAGAGAGAGAGAGAGAGAGGAGAGAGAGAGAGAGAGAGAGATGATGAGGAGAGGAGAGAGAGAGAGAGATAGAGGAGAGATTTGCAGACTGAACGATTCACCCACACCTTTCCTGCTCTTGTGCTTTGTTATGTGCAAACTCTGGATTTTACTTTCTTTCTTTCTTTTTTTTAAAATTCATTTATCTGTCTATCCGTGTGCTATTTGTTGTTTTTTTTCGTATGCTTTTTTTTGTGCTTTCCTCCTTTTTTCAATATGAGTTTGGATTTTTGTTTTATTTTTTATCTGACAAAAATAATGTGTACTGTAACTGAGGTAATCTATGCCATATTTCAAACTGTTATGTTTCTCTTCTTCAAACGAGTGTGTGCGTGTGGTATCTTCAGTTTAAGGTCTACTTACATCAAGTTATTTTAACCAAGTGTGTGGTGTGTGTTGTGTGTGTGTGTGTGTGTTGTGTGTGTGGTTGTGTGTGTGTTGTGTGTGTGTGTGTGTGGTGTGGTGTGGTTTGGTGGTTTTAGCAATCTTCATACTTAACTTCATGAAATTATTATATATTATAAAAAAGAGAGAACTGATAATATGCACAAACCTACGACTTTGCAATGTTGTTTGTACAACTAGATACCATTAACAAGAAATTCCTTCAAGAAAAAGATGGTGACAGAACGTAATATAGTTCTAAGTGATAACACTAAAAAATACTGAATACATCACACAGCTGCTATTCATTGTTATTGGGGAGGGGAAAGGTAAATCAAGTTGTCGTGCTTAAAAGCAGGCAGAAAATAATGGTGACGCATTCAGTGGCAAAAGGAAGGAGTATGGGAAGCCTTGTAAACAACCTCAACACTATAATGCACAAGAAAACCCAAATGCGTGAAGGCCAACTTAAAGAAACTAAATTAAAAGTTTCAAATCTGTGATCAGTCCGTCCACATGCACAAAAAACTAAACTGTTGAGAAAACACAATGCGAACTGCAAAACAAACGTTGCCATAAATGCAATGTAACAAAAGCGCATGCAAATTTATAAATAGATTAAAAAAACAAAACAAGATGATGAGTTCTATGATATACCATGTCAATTTGTTTAAGATTAAAAGTAATATTGTAAGTTATATCATGTCTTTTTCAAATTTTCAAGATTAAAACCAAAGTCGTAAGTTTCACCATGTCTTTTTTTTGGTTACAGTCATCACGTATTTTTCAATATTCAAAACAATTGCAGTGCACACACTGATGCTCAAAAATAGCAATGCTGGCCCATAGACAAATTGTGTGATATACAACACCAGTGAAATTGTGTGGTTAGACAATAAGTAAATATGCTTCCACAATGCTAACATCTAATATTACTTCGATTCTAACAAACTTTTGTGCCAGTTGAGTGGTCTATAGAATGCAAGTTTCAAGACAAACAAACAACAAAGAACAGAGAGCCTGTTTGAACTATGTGTATCTAGTGCAGCATTGGAGGGATGCCTGCTGACGTGGAATTTAGGCCTACGCATTTTAACAATTTTCGTTTTAATAAATATTGGTCAACACTTTTAAGCGAGGC
>CM060328.1:24866434-24871434 GCA_030674155.1 Stramonita haemastoma
TCTATTAAGATAAAGGGCTGGTAATGTTAAAAAGTATGGCACCCGAGGCGTCTGTTCTTTACACTAAGCCATTGATGTACTTTTTTCTATTTGATTTCAAATCTATCTCCCCCGTAGGGATGCTGGGGCCTGTCAGTATCAATAAGCATCCCCACCTTAAAAAAAATCCCCGCCTTCTGGAAATTATATGTGCTAGAATTTTCCTCTGTTCTATCACTCTCTTTGTTTCTGCCTGGTTCTTTTTCTTCCTGTCACCTCCTTCTTGTCTATTTTGTTTTGCTTTCTTGGTCTATTACGCTGCCTTTTTTCCGAGAAAAAAAAATAACAGTTAACAATCTTCTCTTATGCAGAAGTCGGATGCGCTGGCCTGACTTGTCAGGCGCTTCACGGCAGCGTGACGCATTTTCGCTCACACAACAGACAACAGTAGTTGCTGCCTGAGCGTTCGACGAAGAACTCAAGTATGTGGCATTCCATGAAGTCAGAAAGCTGCAAGTGATGTATTTTTTGTTTCCTATTTGATTCATATATATGGCACTCCCTGAATACAGAATGTGTTTACGTTAATGGTGGGCAAAAACGGTCGCATACGCAAAATCTCACAAATGATGATTATTGGAGTTCGAACCAAGGAACGGAAAGAGAAACAAAACCAAAATCCATAAAACAACCAAACTTAACAGACTTTTTGTGCTTTAAAAAAAAAAAACTTTTCGAAATTCGATGGGAGTTAAAATCACAAGCGTAAATCATCCATAACTTTAAAATATATATATATGATGCAGGCATTAAGACAAATTAACGACTGTTACCAACCATGAAAGCAGGGTTTGGAAGAGTTTTACTGAAATGTTCACTTTTGTTAAACTGGGGATTCAATTTTAGAATTTTGTCCTGGTAAATCCTTAAGTCTTAAATACAACATAGCCCTTTAACGCTGACGTTAACTACCTTGATCTTTAGCGTATTCAAAGGAAAAAGGGATATATACTTTGAAGGGTAGGAACAGAAAAATAATAAAGAGAATGCAAATTAAATCAATTAATGTTTTGGACCGCATACCACTCTCAAAATTTTCTATTGGTGTGAAAAGCACAGACAGTGAGATAAAAACGAGCGCAGTGATATGCAAATTGATTCCCGAATTGAAAATACAGATGCCTTCATTGTAGGCAAAAACAGTTGCATAAGCAAAGTCTCACAATTGGTGAACCTCTGAGCTCTAGCCGAAGTAAGAAATAAAGGAAGGAAGGAAGGAAGGAAGGAAGGAAGGAAGGAAGGAAGGAAATAAGGAAGAAGGAAGTAAGCGACTCAAGAAAAGCTAGAATGACAAAAGAAAGTAACAAAAGTTAGAGTAAGGAAGCAATATGGAAAAAAAAAAACAGGGAATGAGGAAACTTGAAAGAGAAAATGGTGAAATAGCAGTAGTTAGTAAGTAGTAGTAGTAGATTAGTAGTAGTAGTAGTAGTAGTAGTAGTAGTAGTAGTAGTAGTAGTAGTAGTAGTAGTAGTAGTAGTAGTAGTAGTAGTAGTAGGGATTCTCTGGGAAGCGGAAGCTTGTTGAGGATTGATTCCACATAATTATTACCGTCTACATATCCACTACTTTTTTTCTTTTTGGCCTTGCAATATTCTGCCTGAAACTTATCTTGCTCCCCCACACCCCACCCCTCCCTACTGTCATGTCCCCCCTTGTCCGTGACTTTATAACAACGAACTTTGTTTTCTCTCTCTCTCTCTGTCTCTGTCTCTGTCTCTATCTCTGTCTCTGTCTCTGTCTCTCTGTCTGTCTGTCTGTCTGTCTGTCTGTCTGTCTGTCTGTCTGTCTGTCTGTCTGTCTGTCTTCTCTTCTCTCTCTCTCTCTCTCTCTCTCTCTCTCTCTCTCTCTCTCTCTCTCTCTCTCTCTCTTCTCTCTCTCTCTCTCTTCTTCTTTCTTTCTTTCTTTCTTTCTCTCACTCTGTATGTCTGTGTGTCTGTCTGTCTGTCTGTCTGTCTGTCTCTTTTCTCTATTTCTCCCTCTCTCACTCTGTCTCTATCTGTTTGTCTCTTTCTCTCTCCGTCTCACTCTCTGTATCTCTGTGTCTCTGTCGTTCTCTCGCTCTCACACACACTATCTCTCTCACAGTCACACACACATACACACAATATTTCTCTCTTTCTCACACATACATTCTCTCCCCCTTCTCTCTCAGTCACACACACACACAATCACACACACAAACACACACACAATCACACACACAATCACACACACAAACACAACACACACACAAACACAAACACTTACACATACAGTTTGAGAAAATACACACACATATACACACACTCACATACACGCACGCACTTTCTCTCTCTGTCTCTGTCTCTGTTTCTCTGTCTCTGTCTGTCTGTCTCTGTCTCTCTCTCTCTCACTTTCCCAAGACCTGAATTTCACCCAACTTCTGTTTAACACCACTTATTCCAGTTTCAAACTGTTTCTCTTATTTTGTCAACCCCCACCCCCACCCCTCCCTCCCGGCTCCTTTCTGCTGTCCATACCCAGTGAAAAGTTTGAAAATAGCACCTTAGACTGGAAATGTCAGTTAATCTACTTCCTTCCACTCTTCCATTCGTAGGAGTTCACTAAGGCGTTTTATAGATACCTTTGCTCTTTCATTGTGAAATAAGAACAGCATGGTACATTGCTGATTATTGGAAGTAAGCAACACGTTTTTAGGACTGTCGTTTTTTTTTCTAAAATACTTTTAAAAAAAAAAAACACCACTTTTACACCAGTTTAAGTCACGGCAGATTCCTCTGCTATTATCCCCGGGTAGAACGCGTTGCCACAAGAGCGCCGCCACCCATTATTTTTCTTTCTTTTCCTGGCTGCAACTGTACTTGTTTTTCCCTATCAGAGTAGCTTTTTTCTACATGATTTTGCCTGAGACAACCCTCTTGTTGCCGTGTGTTCTTTTACGCGCGCTAAATAATATGTAACACACGGGACCTCGGTTTATCGTCTCGTCTGAAAGACTAGCACCCAGACCGCCACTCATGATCTAATGGATGGGGGAAAAGTTTTCGACCTAAACGGGATTCGAACCACCGCACACTCCGACCCGGACTTTTCGCTTTCTAGAAAGGCGCGTTACCTCTAGACCACCGATCCTTCGATCTGCCAATTCCCAGGCTGTTAACACTATAATCATAGCAAAACAATGGCTGTATTCCTGAGTTTGACTAAGGTTAGCAGACATTTTAGGTATTGAAGAGGGATTTTCAGGCTATTTTCGGTGGAAAGCAATACGTGTTCTCTGATGTGTGAAATGCACCAACTCCCAAGTGCAATGGCTGCACCAGTGATTTGATGCTATTTTGAGAGTTTGGGAAGAGAAGCCATCGGATTTAGTATCATAACGTGCATGTCTGTCATGCCATTTCTCTATGATTATCCCTGTTTGTTTAAAATGTTGCTGCTTGAGAGGAATTAGAGCGTATCATCGTAAAAGAAAAGAAGCAAAACTAAATGCCAGGAAAGACAAAGCGTGTCACGAAAACAGAACCAAATTTTGTCACTGCCATAAAAAGCAAACTGTGTCATAATAAATAGACAAATTTATGTCAAGGGGAAAAAGACAAACTGTGTTACAGTTATATAGAAAAATCCTGTGTCATTGTGGTAAAGAGGCATAAAAAGGCAAGCAAACATGGCAATTTATGCCACTGTCAAAACTAAATCTGTATTTGTAGTTATAAAAAAGTAAATTGTAACACTGGCAAAATACAAATGGCTTTACCGCCAAATAAAAACCTACTATTTTATCTCAAAAAGCAAAAGTTGTTCTCAAAAAAGACAAACAATGACCTTGCTAAAAAGCTAAATCGTGTAACTGTCATGTTTGAGCTAATTAAGGAAAGAGTTAATTCGGGAGAGAAGTACAAAAGTTACTGACATAATAATATACATTATGACGTGTTTATTACATTCTTCTGTAATATTTTCAACTGTTTGTTGAGTTGCATAGCATTTGTATGCTTTACATCATATTGTATTGTAACATGTTGTATCATTCTGTGCTGTATTGCTTTAAGTTTTAGTGTTAATATGAGTTTTAAGGTTAGGGGAAAGTGCAGTGCATTGTACAACACCATTCATTGTTTTCGGTCTTTTCCCTCTCTGTGTATCTTTTCATGTTCCAAAGAGCACCATTTTTGCCTAGGACAAACCACAGACAAATACGGACAGGGCTGTGTTTTTTTTTAAGTGAAAACAAAACGGTGATATTCTGTTGCTTAGTAAAGCTGTTTGGCATGAGGCTTCTATACACAATCTAAGCGACGTTGTTATTTTTCTTCCCAAGAGAAACTGTAAACTGTCCAGTTTGTTTCATAGAGGGTATCTTGCTTCAGAAACTGTCACGCTGAACTGGAACTTGATTAGCCTTTCAAAATAGATTAACTTGTTGCGTTTATCATAATCAGTGGGTAATCTGAACATATTCTGGTTGAAATGGTTTCAGGTTTAGACTGTGGTAAAATGAGCACAATACAATACAATACAATACAATACAATACAATACAATACAATACAATACAATACAATACAATACAATACAATACAATACAATGAAATACAATACAATGCAATACAATACAATACAATAGATACAGTAAAAATAGCACGATAAAATTTTAATATTTTTTGGATTGTGTTTTGTTTTAGGTTCGCTAGAATTTTAGAATAAGAAATAAAGTCGTAGAAAGATCTTTGTTCCAATGCAGCATAATGTGTATAGCTCACAATAGGATGCTGCTGTTTTCATGAGAAAAACTGTAATCAGCTTTATCATGGTACACATATGAGTGCTAGGAACCAACTGATTGCAAAGTTAAGGCAGAAGGAATCTGGTCTCTGGTTCTCATCACTGAATTTCTGGACTGCCTTGGAAAGAAAACAAGGTTTGATTCATTGTTGCATTTTGCATTTTGTACCACTTTATGTTAGAGCCACTGGTGACA
>CM060328.1:24878934-24886434 GCA_030674155.1 Stramonita haemastoma
TCTTGATAGGAACAAGATAGATGAAGAAAAAAAGCACAGCAATGATGAGTCAACACTTAAGTTAGTGAGACAAAGTTGTTGTTTTTTAACGTTCTTCGGCTAAAACTCTGAACTTTACCAATGTTGAGATTTTTGTGCATGTGTTTTTCTGTCCACCATTAAGGTAGCCATTTTCCAGCTGTGGGTATGGTTTCTAAACACGACACCAGAGTGCATGCTATTAACAAAAAATGTCCGTTCCTACTGGCACTCAGTGAAATACTCTTCCAAAAAGCAAAATAGGGTTTTAACCTGTATGCAAGATGTTCTTCGTGCGTTCACACAAGGCAACTCGATTGATAGTCTCATCTGAAGGATTTTCGGGGGAGTGGAGTTGGTACTGCTGTTAACTCCAGTGGCAAAAATCCCCTTGTACTTGGTGTTTTGGTGGTGGCTCAATCCCAGCCGTCAGATCTCGAGCCCCACGCTCTAACCACTAGGCTATACTGTCCCCTGACGCACAATATCAAATGAAACTCTTATAAACGTCATTGAATTATTTTTTTCCCAAAGGACATTAGGCAACTCTTTGAGACGAAGGAGAAATTAAAATAAGTGGAAAAGACGTCATGAGCAACAAAAGGCAACATTTCAAATAAAAGAAGAAAAACAAACAAAGAAACAAAATTAAAAAAAAGAACAAGAAAGGAAAAAAAAATAACGAAAACGAAAAAACAGAAGAACAGACAGATATGACAAAGAAACCAAACCAAACAACAACAACAACAAAAAAACAATCTGATAAAATTAACAAAACTCTAATGCACGCTCTTAAATGTAGACAAATCAAATGAAAGAATAGCAGCAGGATAAATTTGCAAAGTAAAAATATTTTTTTCTTGCCGGACCCCCACCCCAACCCCAACCGCTTCCCTGCCTCCAAAAAGAAAACAGAAAAATTGAATGTCACACCATTGGGTGGATATGCTTCCTGATGAAATGTGGCCAGAGCTAGAGAGAGAAACTAAATTAAATTGGTGGGGTGTAAACAACTCACGTTTGTCAAATGGAACACACGTACACGCACAGATACACACAGAACAGAGACACAGACACACACACGACACACACACACAACACACACACACACATACACAATACAACAACAAACAAACACACACAACACACACACACAACACAACACACACACAACACAAAGAGAGAGAGAGAGAGAGAGAGAGAGAGAGAAGAGAGAGAGAGAGAGAGAGAGAGAGAGAGAGAGAGAGAGAGAGAGAGGAGAGAGAGAGAGAGACAGAGAGAGAAGAGACAGGACGAGAGAGGACAGAAGACGAGACAGACAGAGACAGACAGACACAGACGACAACAGAGACAGAGACAGACAGACAGACAGAAAGACAGGCAGACAGACAGACAGACAAAACAGACAGACAAACAGACAGACAGAGACAAGAGACAGAATCAACAACACCAGAAAAAGCAAGCAAAAAAACCAACATACGAACAAATAAACAAATCAACAAAGAAACAAACCAAACCAAAAGCAAAACACTCGGGGAAAGTTCGACAGACATCACAGAAAGGGAACCAAACACTTCAGAATAGCCCACCTCCCCCCCCCCCTTCTCCCACTCACCTCCCCCCCCTCTCCCCACTGGAGTTTCCATCCCACTACCTCAAAAAGTAAAACCAAAAAAAAACCAAAAAAGCAAAAAAAATCTTTTTGAAGAATGAAGGAAGCCGGTTAAGACCACATGAGATTAAATCAAACAAAGTGACATGAATTTGTTTCCTTTGGGCTTTGGATTGTTTGTTGTTTTTTGTTGGTTTGCTATTTGTTGGTTTGTTTTCTTTTATGTTTGCTTAGATTTGGATTAATAGGTAATAGGAGTACCAGTTCTAGCGCGACTACCAAAGACATTTCATGAATTGAAAATATTAATTCAAGGGTGGAATAATGACTATGATGATAGTGATGATGATAACATTGGCGGTGGTGATTATGGTGACAACGATGATGATAATGCTTGCCGATCATGACTGTGGTGCTAATGGTGGTAGTGGTGGTGGTGGGGGTGGTGAGGGTGGTGGTGGTGGTGAAGGTGATGGTGGTGGTGGTGGTGGTGGTGGTGTGATGATGATGATGATGATGATGATGATGATGATGATGATGATGATGATGATGTGGTGTGGTGGTGGTGGTGGTGGTGGTGGTGGTGGTGGATGATGATGATGATGATGATGATAATGTTGATGATATGATGATGATGATGATGATAGATGATGGATATGGTGGTGGTGGTGGTGATGACTGTGGTGATGATAACTGTTGTGATAATGATGGGAATGGGTGTGGTGGTGGTGGTGGTGGTGGTGGCGGTGGTGGTGTGTGGTGGTGGTGCTTGCTGCTGCTGCTGCTTATGATGATGATAATGCCAATAGTGACAAAATAGATATCAGCATAGTTCTTTCTTGCCATGCTCATACAGAATAATGGCAACGTTTAAAAAGTATATGAGACAGAGAGAAGTACGGACACAAATACAGAGAGAAATAAAGGTAAAGGTGTTCCATAACCTAGGTGGTCGTAGAGAAGCGAGGCATCAGATACAGCTTGTCTAGGGGCCAGCATATTGAGGGCAGCGCCCATCTTCTCTCCCTCGCCGATTTACCTCCCCTGACCTTCAAGAGGGCAGGTGCCCGTTTACAGCTGGGTGAACTGGGGAACTGTACTGAAGCCAAGGCGGGCAAACGGTCACCCATCCGTTTGGAAACCACGCTCGATGCTGCTTTAACATTGGCTGGGGAAAGCGAGTGCTCTGACTACTGTGCTATCCCGTCCCCCAATATCAACATCTAAATTTCAAAATGGATAAAGGGTAAGTCTAATGGTTAGAGCGTTGCATTTGTCACATCAAGATTTCCCCTCTGAAACTAACATCAATGCCGACCCAACTCGATTCCATTCCTATGAAAGTTCTTTTGATGAGACTATAAAAACAGAAGTAACGCACGCAGAACATCTTGCGCACAGGTAAAAACCCGTTCCACCTTTCGTCTCACCGATGGCAATCTCAAAGCTCTGACCGATGAACGAAAAAAAATTCTAACCATCACAGTATTTCAACATAGGCCTTGCTTCTTTGCTTATATCAGTCACTGATTATAGTGTACTAATTTTTTGGCCTGGGTCATTATGTAGGAAATAAAAGCAGACGATTAATTTCCCCTCACTTCTTCTCATCGTTGAACAATAGGCTAAAGCAATCACAGTGATGCAAGGTTTTCTGAGGTTTGTTTTATTTGGTTGTTTCGTTGGTCATCCATCTTCCCAGCCATTTGATGTTGTCTTTGATTTCAGGGCCACATTCTGGCTTAGTGCCACTATAGCAATTTGATCGAAAAAATAATGTTAGGGATAAGAGAGAGAGAGAGAGAGAGAGAGAGAGAGAGAGAGAGAGAGAGAGAGAGAGAGAGAGAGGAGAGAGAGAGAGGAGAGAGAGAGAAAAGAGAGAGAGAGAGAGAGAGAGAGAGAGAGAGAGAGAGAGAGAGAGAGAGAACATAGGAACTCAGGATTTTAATTGTAAGGCACCAGCCTGTATACAAGGGATAAACATTTTGACAAAAGAAACTACAAACAAAACAGTACAACAATTATAAGTAATGTTAGTACTATGCACAGAGAGAGAAAGAGAATTGAATTGAATTGAATGATAATTTTATTTAAAGAGAGAGAGAGACAGAGACTGAGAGACAGACAGACAGAAAGACGGGACAGACGTAGAAAAAGTTAGACAGACAGACAAATGCAGAAGAGAGACAAATGGGGCTTTGAACAACCAAAGTAGGGGACAGAATAGGCTTACGTTATGGGGCTGTGTCATCATCTACAGCTCGATCGGCTCATGCATCACGGAGGTGCCCGTTTAGGGAAATGTATCACAAGCTAAGATCGTATGAACCGCCCCCTGAAGACCTTTAGGTAAGACTATAATCAGTACAATCGGAAAACATCTTAATATACTTTAAAAAAAACCATGTCACATTTTATATTTATTGTTTTATTAAAGTATTCTTTCATTGGACGATAATGAAATAAGCACAACAATGTTTAATGTGTTTTTAGCATCAAGTCCCTGTCCACCTTCGAGAAGAGTAGGCCAAGACATGGCGGTAGGAACGGATGAAAACATGAAAGAATAGCATGCACACTGGCGTCGTGTTTAGACATCAAACCCGAAGTCGGAATGCGGCTACATTATTGATGGTTTTAAAAAAAAAATCGCATCCGCAAAATATCACTATTGGTGGAACCCAAAGTTCTAACCCAGAAACCAAAAAAAAATATATAGAGACCCTACTTTTACAGGCTCTGAAAACTTTGTGAGGGACAAATCAAATCACACGCTATTGGTAGCAGCAAACAAAGCGGCTGTCATAGTGTGTGTTGTTCCAAGTAGGGCAAAATTGGTCAAGCGCGTGACTGCTCCGTGTGTGTGTGTGTGTGTGTGTGTGGGGTGTGTGTGTGTGTGTGTGTGTGTGTGTGTGTGTGTGTGTGTGTTGTGGTGTGTGTGTGTGTGTGTGTCGGGTGTGTTTGTGTGTGTGTGCGGCGTGTGTGTGTATAGTGTGCGTGTGCTATTTTATTTATTTATTTATTATTTTATTCTTTTATATCGAGGATAATGGGATAAGTACTCATGTGCTTTTTTCATCCAGTCCCCGTGTGTATGCAGTTGTGTAAATATTGTCATCTGTTCCCACCGGCACACAATGGCCTACACTTACGAAAAGCGGAACAGGATTTAACGTGTGCGAACGATGTTCTGCGTGCGTTCGCACACGGGGCCTCGGTTTACTGTCTCATCCGAAAGACTATTGGGGAGAGTGGAGTCAGCACTGATGTTAATTCCAGGGGAAAAATCCCATCCAACGGGAATCGAACACGGGTCGTCAAATTGCCAGCGCAATGTTATGACCACTAGGCCACCCCGTCCCCAAGTGCTTGAAGAAAGTGTGTGTGTGTGTGTGTGTGTGTGTGTGTGTGTGTGTGTGTGTGTGTGTGTGTGTGTGTGTGTGTGTGTGTGTGTGTGTGTGTGTGTGTTGTGAGTGTGTGTGTGCAGGCGTGCATGTAAATGAGATTGATTTAGCCTTGTATGCAACAGTGTGGACAGGTTTGTCTGTTGCTCTTGTGATAATTAGATTGAACAATATGCATATATTAATAAGCAATGCTCTCCCATCATTGACGTGTCTAGAAATATGCAGCTAGACACTTTTCTATTGTTTTGATATCTTCTGTCCTTCTACACTACATTCCTATACAAAATTATAAAGAATTTAGAATATGCAACTAATTGGGGGGGGGGAGGGGAGAGAGAGAGAGAGAGAGAGAGAGAGAGAGAGAGAGAGAGAGAGAGAGAGAGAGAGAGAGAGAGAGGAGAGAGAGAGAGAGAGAGGAGAGAGAGAGAGAGAGAGAGAGAGAGAGAGAGGACAGACAGAAGACAGACGACAGAAGAAAGAAGACAGCGACAGAAAGAAAGACAGACAAGACAGACGACAGACAGAAAGAAAGAGACAAGACAGCCTACAGAGAAACAGAGAAGACACACAGAGAGACAACAGAGAGACAGAGACGGATTCAAAAGAGAGATACAGAGACAGAGAAGAGAGACAGAGAGAGACAGGAGAGACAGATAGAATAGGCAAACAGATAGACAAAGAGACAAGAGAAACAAAACAAACAATTAGACTAAAAACCAATGAGAGAAAGACAGCAACACTCAAACATTTTCTTATTTTTTTTAAGGATAAAGGAATAAGCAGTGATGATACTTTTTTATATCCAGTCCCCGTGTGTATGCAGCTTTGTACATTTCTATGCCTCCTGCCTACGCTTTTAAAAGAAAGGTAATGACTAGAAATTGTATTCTCACACTTAGAGTAGCAATGGAGAAAAGTGGTTAAAACAAAGCGAAACAAGCAGTTTGAATGACACAAAATATAAGACTTACAAAATTCCACACCAAACCAAATTAAAGAAAAAATATTAAGAGTAAAATTCGAAGAAAAAGGCTCAAATGCATGCTCATTAAGTAACCAGCCTGCCAACCAGCCAACCGACCAAAGAAGCAAGCAAGCAGCCAACCAACCAACCACCCAAACCCACCCACAAACAACCAAAAAAATCAACCAAACAAATAACTCGACAAAGAAACAAAGAAGGCGATGCAAAAACAGTAACAGACGAATAATTATAACGACACACGCTCAGACAGACAAACAAACAGAAACCAAACTTTACTGCAAACGACTGAAAAAAAAGTGAAGAATTACAGCTTCAAATTAAGGTAAATCTAAATACAAGAGAGACCAATATTTCAGAAAAAATGACTAAACCACTAAGAAAATAGAACAGCATAAAGGAACGCATAAAATAGTATCCAACAAACAGCCCAATAGATAAATAAATAAGAATTGAATGAATAAGTTAACAAATAAAAAAACAAAAAAAGAGAGATGGAAAAAACCAACGTTATGAAAGATTCAATATGAATACAAGTGAATGACAAGCAGTAAAAACAGATCAAAAGAAAAGCAACACTTGTCAGATGGACACAGGGAAAAAACCAAATCAAACGGCACACTTATGGTTGGACAAGATCCCCCCCCTTCCTCCTTCCAAAAAAGAGAGAAAACAAATCATCATAAAAAAGAAAACTATAAAATCAAAGAAGCAAAGACAGCTTCAGAATATTTTGTTTTTTTACAAACCAAAAAGAAAAGTAGGCCTCTATGAATTAGAGCTCAAAATGGACGAAAGAGACGATTGAAAAGAAAGCCACAGACAATTGAAACATTAATGCTTTTCAAGACAAAATAGAGGACGAAAGTGCTTAACACATTTTATATATAAAGAAATATTACTTGAAAATAGAACAAGAATACCAAAAAAAATTAAACGGTGGTACTTGGATGAGAAGAATAAAAAAAACAAAAATAACAGAAGCCATGAAATGACTACTAAAATGAAAGTATGTAAACATGGTAGGTGAGTAAAAAAAAAAAAAAAAAAAAAAAGCAAAATGCATAAAAGGGGTACACTCTAAGATTGGCAATGCAACAAAACCAATCAACATTTCATTAAAATAGTAATACTTCAGAAGGAACAAGACTATAGATTGGAGTTTTCTGCTGTGTAATGTAAGTCCATGTGACTTTTAAAGCAACAAATGATTTCTGATTCTGAATTTCTGCTTCCAAAAACAAAACATTGATACAACCAATCTGGTCATCCGTTTAATTGAAGTCCTGCTATAGCCAACATTTCCTATCATTCATTAATGTAGGAATCATCATTGATCAGAAGCTACTAGTTCATTCAAGAAACTTCAGCGGGAAGGCTTCATTTAAAGGTACACAACAAAACAGTTGACTTCAACGGGTTCATCTGTAAAATGCTAAGGTCTTCTATCTCTGTCTCTGCTCTCTGTCTCTCTTCTCTCT
>CM060328.1:24888934-24893934 GCA_030674155.1 Stramonita haemastoma
CCAGCTTTCTCACCTAGATTCCCTATAGGCTGAGCAGCAAGAAAGAAAGCCATTATAGCCTGTCACACGATTTTTTTTTCTGCCTCATCTTCTATGCTGCTGCTGTGGAAGTGCATCCGCTTTGAGGCTATTTGACAGGGTTTCACTCTACGGTTACTGTCATAATATATCCCGGCACCAACCAGGCCCGAGAGATACAGACACCTGCAGTTTTGGTCAGGTAATTTAAGCAACACTCTCAAATTCGCATCCGTAGAGTTAATGAAGCTCGGCTGCGTGGCCCCAGTCTCCCCATCTGTGCCCACAGCACACTCATTGGGTGGAGCTGGCCAGAGCCCAAAAAAATTATGACTTTTTGGGAATCGAACCCGAACCTTCCAGTCCGAAATCAAGACGCTAACCACTGCTCCAGGGGGGGGTGGTTCTGTCACACGAAATGATGCCCTGTTTTTAACCCCTTTTTTTGTCCTTGTGTAAACATCTAGGAATATTCCCTTTGCGGGCCCTGTTGTGTTGGGGGTTGTTGGTGTGGTGTGGTGTGTGTGGGTTTTTTTTTGTTTGTGTGTGTGTGTGTGGTGTGTGTGTGGGGTTGGGATTTTTTTGTTAGGAGGAGAGAGCAGAGACAGAGAAAAAGACAGACACAGACCACCCAAAAAAAAAGAGACTTTTTTACATGTTTTAAATACAAGAGAAAATTATGGATACATAAAAAGAGTTTCAATATGGGGGAAAAAAAAACAAAAAAACAAAATAAAAACAGTTTATCCCCCCTTTTTCCCAAAAAACCTTGTTTTTTTTTTTTTTAAAATTTTTTTTTTTTCTTCTTTAAACAAAAAAAACGCCGGTTCTAATTTTTTTAGGCCTCATTTCAAAAGCCTCTGTGAGTAGAGGGGGGGGGGACACATTTTTTTTTTCTTTTGGGGTTTTGCTTGGCCCCTATTTTTTTTTTTTCTTTTTTTGGAACTTTTTTCCCGGGGCAGCATTTTTTTTTATCAGGAAGACAGTAGGACTTTGGCCGCTTTCCCCCCTAGATTTCGGGGGGCTGGCGCGGGAAGAAAGCCTTTTTAGTTTTGTCCCCGTAAGATCCCATGCATCGCCTCCCTTTTGGCTTCTGAAACCCCATTGAGCTCCTTTTAGTGCCTTGCACCAAAATTTACCCATTTCAATTTTTTTGGTTTGTGAGTTTTTTTGTTATTTTGCCCTCGGCTGGGGTGTAGGGTTTCCCCCTTACGGTGAATTTTTTTGCATTACACTTTTTTGCCCCCATTTTTTTGGGCCTTTTAAGAAAAATCCCTTAATCTTGAAATTCATAAAACAAACAAATTGGGTTTTTTTTTTTGAAAAAGGTTTTTCTTTGGCAGGTTGGGGGGCTTGCCCTCAAAACAAATTTTTTAAAAAAAAGGAAAGGTTTTACCCAAAAACCTTGTTTTACCCCTGTGTCTCATGTAAAACTCAATCAAAAGTAAAAATTTGGGGAATTTAAAACCGTGAATAAAAAAATCAATGGGAAATGATAGCAAGATCAGTATTTGTTTTCTTTGTGGTAAAAAAAAACTAAAAACTCATGCCAATTCTTAATCAATAAAATTTTATAAATTTGAGAGAGGACAGGGGACAGGGGAAACAGAAAAGATAAAACCGAGAAAAATGTCCTTTGAAGAAAAGTGTCGTTAAATTTTCAAAAATAAAAAAAACCCCCTTTTTAGAAAATTTTGTCTTCCCCTTCCACAAAAAAAAACCCTTCAAAAAAAAAAAACAAGTTTCAAATTCATTTCAAAAATTCCCTCTCTAAAAAAAAAAACCTTTTTTGAATTACAAAGGGGTTAGGAAATTTTTGTATTGCGTTTAAATTTTTTCCCTTTTCCCCCCTTTTTTCTCGGTGGGAGGCCAAAAAAAAAAAAAAAAAAAAAAAAAAAAACAGTTTGGAAAAATAAATGGGATCTGGGCCATCTTCCTTGGAAAATTTTCCCCGTTGGGGGGGGAAGCTTATGAAGAGGCCCGCAGCCTGTCAGACAGGATGGTGCTATTGCCTACCTCTCTGTCCTTCCAATCTTGTAGGGTTTTCTGGGCCTGTCTTTAGCAAGAAGAGAGAAGAGAGAAAGGGGGGGGGGGAAAGAAAGAAAGAAGGAAAGAGAAGAAAGAAAAAGGGGAAGAAAGAAAGGGAAAGGAAAAGGAAAAAAAGAAAAGAAAGGGAAAGGAGAGAGGGGGGGGGGGAAAGAGAGAGGGGGGGAAAAAGAGAGGGGGGGGGAGAGGAGAGAGAGAGAAAGAGGGAAGAGAGAGGGGAAAAGGAGAGAAAAGGGGGAAAAAGGAAAAAGGAAAGGGGGAGAGAGAAGGGGAAGGGGAAAGAAAAGGAGAGAAGAAAGAAGAAGGCAAGAAAAAGAAGAGACAGACGAAGACAGACAGACAGACACACACAACCACCCAAACCCACACACACAACCCCACACCACCCCCACACACCCCACACCACACACACACACACACCAAAAACAACACAAAAAAAACCCCCACACAAAACTCACAAAAAAGCAGATACACAAAAAAGACAAAAGACAGAAAACCAAAATTTGGACCTAAGGCATTTGTATTAAAACTAGGGGCAAATTATAAGTCATAGGAAAAAAAAATTTAAAAAAAATTTTTGGTTATCTCAACCAAAATTTTTTTTTTGAATCTTGATTAATTTCATCCTTGAAAAACCTCTGATGTACCCCCTTTTTTTGTTTCCATTTCATTTTTTTCCCTTTTTTTTCTTTTATTTTTAAATTTATCGGTGTGGAGGGCTTCAGTTGGAAAGATAGAGGAATTTGGTCTGTTTTTTTGGGGGCCACTTGGGGTTTTGGGGGTGGGACGTTTTGAAGAGCCCCCTTGAATTTCCCCTCAGCACGGAAAAGCCAAGTGTTGCTTATTCAGTGCCTTCGCTTTTTTTATTGGGGGGCCCCCCCTTAACCCCTAAAAGCGGGGGAAAGGGGAAGAGAGAGGGGGGGGGGAGGAGAGAGAGGAAAAGGGGGAAAAAAAAGGGAGAGGAGAGAGAGAGAGGGGGAAGAGGAGAGGAGAGGGAGGAGAGGAGAGGGAGAAGAGGGGAAGGGGGGAAAGGAGAGGAGAGGGAGAGAGAGGGTCAGAGGGACAGACGAAGACGCAGAGACGGGACAGAAAAAACAGAAGACGAAAAAGGAGAGGGGAGGGGTGTGGTTTGTTGCGCGTGTGGATGGGGGGTGTGTGGGGGGGGGGGGGGGTTTTTAAGACAGTAAAAGATAGAGGGGAAAAAAAGCGAGAATTTTTTTTATTTAATAAGAGCATGAATTTTGAAACAGAGAGTATTCTTTACAGGAAAAAACTATCAAAACGGGGGACCCCCCCCCCACGCCAAAAATTTTTTCCCCCAAAACAAAGTGTTCGTTTTTTTTTTTTTTTCCCAATCTATTGAAATCCTTCTTTTTAATGCCCTTACAAAACTGAGGTGTTACCCAACTTTTCATTGTGTGCTGTTTCCGTTCTTACTTTTTCTTCATTTTTCTTTTCTTCGTTTTTGTTTTTACATTGCCAGTGTGGAGGTGCATTCAGTTGGAAAGATCGATGGATCTGGTCCATCTTTCTTGGCCATTTCCCTGTTGGGGTGGACAGCTCTATGAAAGGGACATTGCAGTTCATCAGTCATCAGTGGCTGTTTTGCTTGATCTCAAAGCCTCTCTGCAAAGTCTTATTGCTTTCCTTCACCAGGCCTTTGACCATTCCCTTGAGTTTTGTGTGGTTTGTATTAAAGACTGTCTGTCTGTCTGTCTGTCTGTCTCTTGCTTACTCTCTCACACGACACACTCACACACATACACACACACACACAAACACACACACCACACACACACACACCACACACACAACACACGCACGCACACACACACACAACACACATAACTTTCCTGATCTGTGTCTCTTTTTTCTTTGTATTTGTCTCTCTTGCTATCTTGCTGTCCCTCTCTCATTTTTCTTGGACTATCTCTCTCTCTCTCATCTCATCTCTCTCTCTCTCTCTCTCTCTTCTCTCTCTTCTCTCTCTCTCTCTCTCTCTCTCTCTCTCTCTCTCTCTCTCTCTCTCTCTCTCTCCTTCTTGATCTCTCAGCACCTCAAATACTCCGTCTTGACACAGACTTCTCACTTTCCCCCTCCACCCCCTTAGGCTACTCCCTCTTCCTTTACTTTAGGTCAAGTCAAAGATACTATAAAAAAAACCCCACTGTGGAGGTATGTTTGAAGAAAGCTAGTGCCATGGTTGGATGTTTTATTTATTTATTTTATTTTATTTTATACCACTTTGTCAGAGCAGGTTTTCTGCGTGAAATTCGGGCTGCACTCCACGGGGAGAGTGCGTCGCCCAAGTACAGCGCCTACCAATTCTTATATACAGCCCCGAGCCGCCCATGGGATTCCAACTCCCCGATTTTTCCTCAGGGATGGTGTCTAAAACACCACTCCTGTGTGCATGCTGTTTTTTTTTATTATAAATGTTGTCATCACTCCTAACGGCACACAATTGCCTGCTCTTCCAAAAGGCGGAACGAGGTTTTAACGTGTGCGCAAGATGTTTTGCGTGCGTGCACACACGGGGTCTCGGTTTATAGTCTCATCCGAATGACTTTGACATTCACTTCGATTTTTTTAAATCAAACTTGGAAGAAAAGGCGAGACTGGGAATCGAACCCAGAACCTCACGGTTTACTTGTTGGCAGGCGAACGTCTTAACCATCCTGCCACCTTCCTCTCTCATGTGTCACTATTACTAAACTTTCACACACCACACAAAAATGGCATCTTAAGCGCTGTCTTTACAAGGTCTCTGCGAGAAAAGAAGCACTTGGGAACTCTTTTATGTCCACTCTTTTTTTCTTTCCTTCTTTTTTTCTTGCCTTTTCCTGTCCATTCAGCAGTTTCAGGGCTTCATTCGATCCTTGCTGGCCTATATTCCTGGCCTGGTGGCGTGGACAGCAATGAAGAGAGCTGTTGCA
>CM060328.1:24911434-24916434 GCA_030674155.1 Stramonita haemastoma
GTGATCGCTCGAACCCAGACCATCAGAAAACAAACACAACGCTCTAACCACTACTAGGCTATCCTGCTCTCCAAATTGGGGTTTGTTTTATTGGGGAAGAGTGCTGGGTAATGGGTTTTATGTGCCCTGCGGCTGTGAGAGAGGAGGTAATTATGAGGATGATGTAGTGCTGAAAGGGACACTTCCTTACTCCCCGCTATGCTTTGATCTCGCTTTGTCTAGCACTTTCCCTGCTATTGTGTTGCATGTCAGGGAGAAAATACACACGGGACAACAAAACAGTCAGACAGACAGACAGACAGACACAAACATACATGCATAACAACCTATACACACGCGCACGCACGCAACACGCAACCACAACTGACACACATGTTTCATATAGTCTGTAATAAAAAAATAATTGATGAAAGTAAAAACACACACACACACACTTACACAGACACGCAGACACACAACCACACAGCACCACACCATGCACGCACACCACATGCACGCACACACAACGCACTAACACACAAACACGCACACACACACACACATCACACACACCACACACACACACACACACACAACACACACACACACACACACCCAACACACCCACACCAGCACACACACACACACACACACACACACACACACACACACACACACACACACACACACACACACACACATGAGAAAATTCAACTCATTATTTCAAATCTCCTTTCATCCTATCATTTGATTTATATTTTCTTTTCACGCATGGACAGATTAATCTCCTCAAGCTATTCACAAACTAATAATTATTTGCGGAGCTTCCTGCAGGAATTGTGCTCTTTCCTTCCTCAATTAGGCCTACAACTCATCTCCCATAACAAATATACCGACCCCATTGAAGAAATCTTATTTTATGGAGCCCCAAGTTATGCTGGAATGATCAAGAGTTATTGTTGGTTGTAGTTGTTGTGTGCCCATAAGCTATCGTGTCGTTGGGGAGAGGGTGGGGGGCGAGATATGCAAAGACCTCAGCTTCTGTAGAAGCCATAATATTGAGGGCAGCGTCCATCTCTTCTTCTTCGCTGCTTTGCCTTCCCTGATCCTAAAGAGAGCAGGTGCCTATTTACAGCTGGGTGAACTGTGGGGCTGTACTGAAGCCAAGGCACACAAGCAGTCACCCATCCACTTGGAAATCACACTCAACGCTGGAATACAACACCAAAGACTGTTGACCGTGATCTCAAAGAACAGGACAAGGTCCAGAACTGTTTGATAGGAGGAGAGAATAATAATCTCCATATACTACTTTGAGATAGAACGGACGATAGGAGGGGTGGTGGTGTAGGGTGAGGTGAAGAGAGAGCAGCAGAGTCTAAAAAGAATTCCCAAATCTAAGGAACATTGTTGGACATGGTGAAAGACTGTAATTAGGAAAACACAATTTGAAATAATCCATTTGGAGTAACGATGTGACAGTCCCTCTTGCAGAGAGGCATGACAGTAATGAATAAAAATAGGTTGCAGAGCATTACGTATGTAAATCTGATTTTTTTTTTATATGGAAGGAAAGTGCTGGTTAGTAGGGTTATTTCTTTTACAATTTTGCTGCCGTGGGAAAGCGGGTAATTCAAAAAGTAGTGAGAAGGACATCACATGTTTTCGTTGTTTTATATCGACCTTTGATGCATTTCTATGGTTTTTTTAATTTTTAAAAACTCTTTTTGTTGCCATCTGTTCGTACTGACTGACTGACAAATATAGATGGCATATGGACAGACAAACAAATACACAAAAAACAGATACACAGAGAGATACAGACACGAACACAGATATAAACACAGACAAAAACACAGTCAAAACAGGTGCTACAGTATGTCACTCCTGTGTATGGACATTGATATTACATTTACTCACTTACGCAGGCAATCAAATACCCAGAAACACACACACAACATACATAACATACACACATCATCATATACATACATACATACTACATACATACATCATACATACATACATACAACATCAACATACATACAACATACATACATACATACATACATACATACTACCACTACACAACAACACACACATACACATAACAACATAACACACCACCAACACACACACACACACACACACACACACACACACACACACACACACATCACTACACTCAACACTCTCTTCTCTCTCTCTCTCTCTCTCCTCTCTCTCTCTCTCTCCTCTCTCCTCTCTCTCTCTCTCTCTCTCTCTCTCTCTCTCTCTCTCTCTCTCTCAAGCCTCCGCTGTTCACTCACACCTACTTTCCTTCAAGCCATTGACCATCATTTACTTATTAAACATCTCCTGGAATCTGGTTCGTTCCACTCTCCAGGCACCATCAGTTCACAGAGCAAACCTACTGCCCCCAACTGAGCAAATACCACTCCTCCAGTGCCCCCATACAGACAAGAAATATCCTCATTTCCTCAGAGTGTCTGGACCTCCTCCCTCCACAAAAAGAACAACTTTATTTTTTATCACTCTCTTCCATCAAACCTTTGATCATCCTTTTATTTGCTAAACATCACACCGCCTCAGTTACTATACAGCAAACTGGAATAAAATAAACAGCCAACACTTCCCTCAATTCCCTATGGAATCATTGGGGCGTTGCACTGTAGGTTTTTTTTTGAGACAGCAGCAGGGGAGTGGGTAGGGATGGGGAGGAGGAGGGGTGGAGGATGGGAGGGGGCAGAATAGCGTAATGGTTAGAGGGTTGCCATTGTAATCTGACGACCCCAGGATCAAACCTACCAGCAAGGAGATAATTTTTTCCCTGGTGTTGACGTAAGTGCTGACTTCATTCCTACCCCCCAATATTCTTCAAATAAACCATAAACTGAGACTCCGAGTTACGAACGCACGCATAATACTCTGCGCACATATTATACCTGTTCTGCCTTTCGGAATAGTAGGCCCTTTATGCTGGTAAAAACGGATGACCAACAAAGGGGAAAAAATAGCAAGAAAACCAACAAAACAATCGCATGGATAATAGTGTCGTTTACAGACATCATCCCCGAAGTAAAAATGATTATGTTACAAACACCAAGAATGTCAGATGATCAATGTAATGTACCTCTTGTATAACAATTCATCCCAGAAATCGGAATGCAGACACCTGAATAGCGAGCAAAACGATGGCATATGCACATATCTTACCATTGGCAAATTTGATAGCTCTACCAACTGAAAAACAGTGGTTGGGGAAGGGGGGAGTGGAAACACAGTGCCTCTTGGACAAGCATAGCCTGCAAAGTCCACTTCTCTCTAGATCGCAGAGCACATGCAGAGCATATTTGTTTCATCAACAAAAAAATTACAGCTAGCCTACTCTTTTACGAAGTATGTAAGATAATCATTACGTGTTGATTAATATTAGTAGTGGAGCCTGTGTTTATATTCATACCCCCTCAAAAAAAGAGTGCAGGCAAACACACTATCAACCGCTCTATGAACGAGTGTCACTTCCAAGAAAACATCTCCTTACACCGCCAATTCAACAACAATCGTAAACCAACACTTTGAAATACCACCCTTCCTCCGGAGGGGCTTGTATTAAATGTAGACAAACATCGTTATGTTGGTGTGCAGATTTTGAACGGTACATGGCAGTCCGAAGAGAGGTAATATTTAAAGATGAAGACAAAAATCTTCAGGATGGAGAGCACAGCTTCAAAACGTATACATGCCAATCTGAAAATGCTTGATATTAAAAAAAAATATATATATAAGTATAGAAAACGTTGACGAAAATCTCTGTGTAGAGAGCAAATTTTAAAAGTTTGTTTTAGTCAGAAGATTTCTTGATACTTAAAGATGTTGACGAAAATATTCATTTTAGAAAGCAAATTTTTCGAGGTATGTGCCATTTAGAAGAGTTCTTGATACTGATAATTTTAATAATTATTTTTTGTCATAACTAAAAAGCAGATTTTCAAAGCATTAAGTCAGAAGGGTGCTTAATATCAAAAGATGTTGACAAAGGTCTTTATGACGGTGAGCAGATTTCAAAGGAATACACCAGTCAGGAGCGGATAAATATGAAGATGCAAACAGACATAGTTATGCTGGTGAGCAGATTTTCAAAGGAATACACCAGTCAGAGCGGGATAAATATGAAGATGCAAACAGACATAGTTATGCTGGTGAGCAGATTTTCAAAGGTGTAATATACAAGTCAGAAAGGGCTTAATATTTCTATTATAGGGAGAGATTAGAAGACGACAATATTCTTAGGATGGAGAGCAATATCTGATACATTATAGACAGCAGGCTGTGTGGAAAGTACAAAAGAGAGAGAGAGAGAGAGAGACGAGAAGAGAAGAGAGAGAGAGAGAGAGAGAGAGAGAGAGAGAGAGAGAGAGAGAGAGAGAGAAGAGAGATAGAAGAGAAGGAGAGAGAGAGGAGAAGAGAAGAAGAAAGAAAAGAGAGGAGGAGAGAGAAGAAGAGGAAGAAGAGGAAGAGAGGAGAAGGAATGAGAGAAAAAGAGATAGAGAGAGAGAGAGGGAAGAAAATGATGATTTAGTGATCAACGAAGAGATCTGATAGGGGAGATATTCTACGTTGCAAACGGTTATTGTGAACACAAAAGACTGACAAACTGCGGCCAAGAATTGATTTCGGTTTCAACAAGAGAATCTGATTGGGATTTTTTGTTCTTTTTTGTCCCTCACCTCGCTCCACCCCCCCCCTCCCTTCTTCCTAGTCTTCACGCCTCTCCTCCCCCCCCCCCTCTCTGTCGATGAAAGAGGGATGGGGGTGATGATAGATATAGGAGGTTGTAAGGTGATGGAGTAAAAGAGACAATACGTCAGACTGTGTTCTCTGTCTGTCTCTGTCTGTCTGTCTCTGTCTGTCTGTTTTTTTTGTCTGTCTCACTCTCCGTACCTCTCTCTCTCTATGTCTGACTGTCAAGCCTGTCTCTCTCTCTGGGTCTCTCCCTCTGTATCACTCTGTCTCTGTCT
>CM060328.1:24918934-24936434 GCA_030674155.1 Stramonita haemastoma
AGAAGAAGAAGAAGAAGAAGAAGAAGAAGAAGAAGAAGAAGAAGAAGAAGAAGAAGAAGAAGAAGAAAAAAGAAAAAGAATAAGAAGATGATGAAGAAGAAACAATAGCAACAAGAACAAGAAGAAAAGTAAGAGCAAGGAGGAAAAGAACAACAACTAGAAGAAAAGACGAATATAATTTTTACTTCCTCGAAAAGTTGCACATTTTTGCAAGCACCACTGCTAAATTTGCATAAGCCAGGACTTCAAAAAAGATAAAATCAAATGTGGCATATATTTCTTTTCGTCTTGCTGTTAGTTTCTAAAATACCACGTCTACAATTTTTACCTGCATTTTCAACATTTTTTACATATAACTCATCATGGGTCTCTTCGTTCTGTTCATCTCTAATGGCCTCAAACAATTTTTTTAAAGTTATGATTTAAACCCCCACGAGAAAATTTGAAGTGGGAGCAGAGAAAGTAGAACACCGTTTCACTAATGAAATGCGACAAGGCAAAAGCAGCAGAAGAGTTCTTTTTTTCCTCTCTAAAGTTTTGTGGTTCTTTTTCTTCCCTTCTTGAATCTTTGTAAATGACTCTCCCTTTCGTTTTGCTGACAAATGAAATCTGCACAGAGTTCCTCTTTGGGGTTATCAGTTGTCCTACTGAATAAAGGCAAGAGAAATTTTCATTTACATTAAACATTTAAATGGGTGGCGCTGCTCTTGTGGCCACATGCTTACCTTGGAAAGAGCAGCCCAAATTTCACGCAGAGAAAAATGCCGTGACTTAATTAAAAAGTGGTATACATTACAATGCAACATAACATAATACAAAACAGCCTGGTAAGAAACATATAATTATTTTTGATCCAAGTTATTTAGTTTGTTTTGTTCGTTTCTAAAGGAATTTTCTGAGACGTGCAGAGACTTTTCTTTGAATCGGTTCACGAACAAGATTTTCTGGACATGAGGTACATTGATGTAGACTTTATAAAGCTAAAGCGCTGGTTGAGTGGTTAACTGGCAAGCAGCAAAGGCTGCAGAGAGACCAATTCTTACAGACAGGTCAGAATAAGTAGTTTTAGTCACAGATTCTGTAGCCGAATGGTAAGATCATTCGAATTCAATCCCACGGGTCTATAAAGTCGTGGGTTCAAATCTCGGCAGCGTGTGGTATATTAAGAGTGTATACAATTCATCAAAGGCCGCTTCTGGGACTCAAACCCACGACTTCAGGGAGCCACGGGATTGAAAAACGGTTCTAACCACTCGAGCTAAAGCATGTCTTCTTGTTTAGTTACTGGTTTCTTTTTGATACAGAGGACTTGATAAATTAATTGTGTGTGGACTTTTGTCTCTAATGGCTAGCTTTTAAAGGGAAGAGAAAGAAATGGCGTTATATTTTCTGGTAATTTCTAATTTTAAGAATCAAGTGATTTTTTTTTTTTGGTCAGAGGCTAACCTCTTTTACAATGCTCCCTTTTTCTGTCTGTAAGAAATTGCCGGTAGTTGACCTTAATGTGTGCCCCCTTAGGCACTTTTTGCTTTTATGATCCATTTACATGTATTGCATTAAGTGCAACTTTTGTGTTTTATGCTTTAGTTTATTTCATTTTCTTTTAAGGTAATTTTTTGGGTTATTTTCATTTCATTTTATCTATTAAGTTTAATTGTATAATGTATTCTATTTCATAGTTTGGATAAATTCAATCCTATTTAATTTTATTTGATCTCATTCCATCCTCTTTGATTTGATTCATCGTTTTCTTTTACTTTGATGATGTTGTTACTGCAGTTTTTGACAATGTTAGTCTCTTTTCTTATTTGCTCGCTTTCTTAACTTAAGTTTTGTGGTTTTATTCTTTGGTTTTTGATGTTGTTAGTAGTGTTATTGTTGATCTGTTTCTTCTTCTTCTTCTTCTTCTTCTTCTTCTTCTTCTTCTTCTTCTTCTTCTTCTTCTTCTTCTTCTTCTTCTTCTTCTTCTCTTCTCCTCCTCTCCTCCTCCTCCTCCTCTTCTCCTCCTCCTCCTTCCTCCTTCTCCTCCTCCTCCTCCTCCTCCTCCTCCTCCTCCTCCTCCTCCTCCTCCTCCTCTTTCGTCTCCTCTTCCTCCTCCTCTTCCTCCTCTCACTTCTCCCCTATTCCACCTTCTGTTTGTTTTTCTTTTTCTTCTTTATATTTTTGCAGCCTTCTTTCTTCTTTCTCTTCTCCCTTTCCTTCTCTCTTGTTCTCGTCTTTCACTCCTTTTTTCTCTCATTCTGAAAATAAATATATTTTGTTCATAACAACCAGTTTGCTGTGTCTTTGCTATTTTCTGACATTATATTAGTATTTAAACTTTTAAAAGAGACAAAATTCCCATCGTGCATGAAATGGTGATTGATATCTTGTTTTCATCAGGCTTACAGAATTCTTCGTTTTTTCATTATTTGTATTGCTTGTTTTGCTATACAGTTCCCTATGTTTTTTTCAACATCTTGTTTTGCTTTCTTTTGTTAACGTTGTGAACTGAAAGAAGTCATGTTTCACAAACCTACAGATGGCAGTGTTCTTTTGTGATCCGATAGGTTCTCCACAGGGAGTGTTTCTAACTCCCTACACTTTATTCTTCTTTTAGCAATTACCCAGAGAAAATAGTGGTTAAAGATTGTCTGTTTGCTTTTACGTTTGAAAGAAGAGATGGGACAGACTTGTGTTTCAGTATGTAGTGTGTGCTTGCGTGCGTCATGCGTGCGTGTGGTGCGTGCGTGTGTGTGTATGTGTGATGTGTGTGTGTGATTGTGTGTGTATTGTTTGTGTGTGTGTGTATGTGTGTGAGCGCGCGCGTGCATGCGTGCTTGTGCGCGCAGAGAACTGAGAAGAATGTTTCAAACCAATTAAAGGATCAAAATCGGAAATGTTACGAAATAATTAATGTTTTGTCTGTCTTACTCATCACCGTCTTTGCTTTTGTAGATAGCTGTCCACATAGATCTCCTATATAAACATACATTTTCGCTTTGTTACTAAACATTCGCTGTGTCCCAGGAGGGATCAAAGGACTACATATCTTGATTTTTAAAATGTCATTTTACGTAGAAGATTTTGCCAGCTGGAAATGGTGCCCTTTGGGCTGATTAAAGGAGATTTAAAAAAAATTGATATCTTTGATCTTTTATTCAGCTGATGTGTTCCTAACAGTATAGATTATGACGTCAGCTTGTACACAGATGGGTAAAGCTTAGTTTTTTTTTAATCAGATACATTGAAAGAATAAACAAGAATTATCAATAGTTTTGCATATTTCTAATCTCAAGCCTGTCTTAGTCTTGCATTAAACTCCATCCAATATTTTTTTTCATTTTAAGCCAACAAAATCAGGTATTAAACAGATTTAATTTCCGTTAAGGATGATCAATTAGCTAAAATATTTCTCTCAAGGACAGCGAAAGAACATTATTGAAATGGATCAATACACATTCTGAGTGCGTTCTCTCTTCCCTTGTTCACGTCTTTGATATCCTTCAACCTTTTCTGAGAGAGAGAGAGAGAGAGAGAGAGAGAGGAGAGAGAAGAGAGAGAGAGAGAGAGAGAGAGAGAGAGAGAGAGAGAGAGAGAAGAGAGAGAGAGAGAGAGAGAGAAGAGACAGACAGAACAGACAGACAGACAGACAGACAGACAGACAGACAGAGACAGAGACAGACAGACCAGACAGACAGACAGACAGACAGACAGACAGAAAAGAAGAAGAAAGAAAGAAAAGAAGAAAGAAGAAAAGAAAAGAAAGAAAAAAGAAAAGAAAGAAAGAAAGAAAGAAAAGAAAGAAAGAAAGAAAGAGGCAGAGAGATACATAATACAGAGATAGAGAAACATGAGAGAGACAGAAGACAGAAAGACAGACAGACAGACAGAGACAGACAGAACAGAACAGAGACAGAGACAGAGACAGAGACACAGAGAGAGACAGAGAGAGAGACAGAAAGAAGACAGACAGACATAGAGAGAGACAGAGACAACAGAGAGACAGAAGAGAGCCACACACAAAAGACAAGAGAGAGACAGAGACACAGAGATAAGACAGAAAGAGAGAGAGACAAGAGAGAGAGGGGGGGGGATAAGGAGGAAGGAGAATTGTCATTCATGATTAGGTCTCTGTCACTGATCTGAGAATGAATCTTGATATTCCAAGTGCAGTTCAGCCTTGACAGGAAATGTCAATGCAAATCTGTTGTTTTTTTTCCCTTTTTAAACACAACAATTGGCAATATAATTACTCTCTGTTGCATCGTCGCAGTGGAAAGCTTGTCATTTTTACCGATTTCTTTTTTAACAGAACAAATGGCAATATAATTACTCTTTGTTGCATCGTTGCAGTGGAAAGCTTGTCATTTTTACCATTTTTTTAACATAACAACTGGCAATATAATTACTCTCTGTTGCATCGTCGCAGTGGAAAGCTTGTCATTTTTACCATTTTTTTAACATAACAACTGGCAATATAATTACTCTCTGTTGCATCGTCGCAGTGGAAAGCTTGTCATTTTTACCAAAAATCTTCTTTCTTTTTTCTTTTTTTTTACAGAACAATTAGCAATATAACTACTCTCTGATTCATCCGTGCCGGTGGAAAGCTTGTCATTTTTACCGATTTCTTTTTTAACAGAACAATTGGCAATATAATTACTCTCTGCTGTATCGTTGCTGTGGAAAGGTTATCATTTTTACCAAAAATCTTCTTTCTTTTTCTTACAGAACAATTAGAAATATAATTACTCTCTGATTCATCGTCGCAGTGGAAAGATTGTCATTTTTACCGAAAATCTTTTTTTTTTTTAGCCCATTACAATTTGCTTGAGTAGAATCTCATTTTAAGCATCTGTTAAGTTTTGGCTATAATTGCTGTATTGTTGTTAGAGAACAATCATTGTCATCACTCGTTTTCTAGGCAAGGATATCACTCTTTTTTATCATCATCATCATCATCATCATCATCATCATCATCATCATCATCATCATCATCATCATCATCATCATCATCATCATCGTCATCGTCATCGTCATGCATCATCCATCACCATCACTATTTTGATCATCGTCGTCATCAAAATTCCTACCGTCACCATAGAGATGCCAATTTTGACCCAAACTGAAACAAGAGACAAGAAGCGGCGGTATTGCCCATACAAAAGGTGGTAAACGGTCCTTTCCCTTCCTCGAGTCACTCAGTAAGCACTCTATAAGACAAGTGCATTAAGAATATTGCCCAGGGTTGACGAGAGAACCCACCTCCTGGAGACAGTAAGTGGGTATGGTGAGTTCTCCATTAGGATTGCACTTAACAGTCTTAGTATCACCCTGGAAGGAAAGGAGGTAGGACGTGGGAATTTTATGATCATGGTCGATTCGGCCATTTTTTAATGTTCGTTGAGGTTCATCCCTTGTATTGGTGTTGTGTGAGAGAGGTCAGATTATCATTGAGTTAGACAGACAAGATTGGTCAAGATCTATAAAGTCGCATTAGAGAAGTCAGATTGTCATTGAGTTCGAGAGACAAGATTGGTCGAGACCTACAGAAGTCACTTGAGAGAAGTCAGATTTTCAATGAGTTAGACAAGACTGGTCAAGGTCTACAGAGCGCACATTAGTGAAGTCAGAGTGTCATTGAGTTAGACAAGACTTGTCAAGGTCTACAGACGTCACGTTAGAGAAGTCAGATTGTTATTGAGTTAGACAAGATTGGTCAAGGTCTAACAGAAGTCACATTAGAGAAGTCAGATTGTTATTGAGTTAAACAAGATTGGTCAAGGTCTACAGAAGTTACAATTCTGTACTCACGTGTACTCATTCCTTTTTATTTTTACTGTTTCTTCGTCTCTCTCTTTCTCTATGTCAGACAAAATCGTGTAGATCATTGTTCATTTTATCTCTCTCTCTCTTTCGGTCTGTCTTGGTCTCTGTCTGTCTGTCTGTCTGTCTGTCTGTCTGTCTGTCTGTCTGTCTGTCTGTCTGTCTGTCTGTCTCTCTCTCTCTCTCTCTCTCTCTCTCTCTCTCTCTCTCTCTCTCTCTCTCCTCTCTCTCTCTCTCTCTCTCTCTCTCTCTCTCTCTCTCCCCTCTCTCTCTCTCTCTCTCTCCATAGGTAAGCACATATGAAATGAACGCATGCATACAAAAGCAGACGGACCAACGCTCAAAGAAGCAGAGAAAGATAATTGTGGTCATTAACGTTTATAGCCTCAAATAAGAAAAGAAGGCTATCATTTGTGTCTGTAAACGTGCAGGTATAAGGTTATTTTTTGCTCTCTATGCACACAGTAAAGAGCCTAATAACACCATAGAAAAGACAGACAGTTGATCAATAACGCTACATTAGCTGTTCAAGCATAACTTCATAATTTTTTTTTGCAAAATCGGCAGCATTTCAAAATCTGTCTCCTCTTCAAGACATTCTTACATGTCCTACTTCCCAATGTTGGAGTACTAAAATAGAGGAAGACAGTGGAAAAAGTACCCCTTCGTCAAAAGATTAATTATTAACTATTGTTGTCTGTCGGATATATGAGCGAAAATGCGTTGCGCTCCATGCCTTTAAGCGCCTGACAAGTCAGGCCCAGCACATCCGACTTCGACGTAGAGTAGCACTTATTAACATTCATTAAAAAAAAAAAAAAATCTCTGTTTTTTTTTCCTACACACGTCTCAATCTTACCCTGTCTTTTCAACGATTTTACATGATATCTCTCCTTATTTGTGTCTGTGTTCAGTTCTAATGGCTCTTAACAAAAACGAAAAAAAGTAAAGTTGAGGTTTAAACCCGCAATGAGAGCATTTGAAGTGGAAGCATAGACAGTGGAACAGTTGTTTCCTAATCAAAAGGGACAAGGCAAAACGAGCAGTAGAGTTTCTCGAAAGCTTTGCTAGTTTTTGTTTTTCTTCCTTGAAGTTTTGTAAATGATTCTCCCTTTGATTCTGCTGACAAATAAGATCTGCACAAAATCCTTCTTTTTTGGGTGTGCTTAGTTTTCAAACGAAATAGAAACTAAAAAAGAGGTATTCGCTGCGTTTCGCTGCTCGTCTAAGGAATGTTGAGACGTACAGAGACTGCTTTCTAAAATCAGATTTTTTTTTTCAAAAGGCAAGATTTTTTTTTTTACATTTCAGATAGATTAATTTAGATCTTATTATTGTTGATTAACTGGTCAGCTTGTGAGGTTGCCTGTGCTACAGATATAGTATTTTTTTCCCCTTAAAAATCAGGTCATGATATTGTTAGAAAACTGATCTTTCCGAGCCAAATATAGCTCAGAGTATTAGTCTGTCTCTGTCCCATTCTGCCCCTGTCTTTTGTTTCGTTATCTTTATCTTGTTGTTGTGTGTGTGTGTGTGTGTGTGTGTGTGTGTGTGTGTAGTGTGGTGTGTGTGTGTGTGTGTGTGTGTGTGTGTGGTGTGTGTGGTGTGTGTGTGTGTGTGTGTGTGTGTGTGTGTCTGTGTGTGTCTGTGTGTCTGTGTGTCTGTGTGTGTGTGTGTGTGTGTGTGTGAAGTATCTAAAAACCCAGGATGGAAGTAAATAAAGCATTAAATCAGTAATTTTGCGGAATTAAGGGTGTGCGTTTCTCCTTCTTGTCCGAAGTCTCAGTAGCAGCTGCTGTTTAAAGTGTAAGTTTGAGTCTTCACAGAAAAATATATAATTATGTAATGTACTTTTTTTCCCTGGAGTTAATACTGTTTTAAAATGCACTTATCAGTTACTCTGGTGAAGACAACAGGCTAAAGTGCCAACAGATTTATAACATCTTAGTCCCACTTTAAGAAGAAAAAAAAGCTCGGCACTTTCATGGAAGAGTAAAAGTTAGTTATGGCCTGTGATGGAGATGACACAAACATACCCAGCATGCAAATATTGAATGAAAGAAGCTCCACTACGATCAATCATAGTATACAATATGAAATATTCAGTTATACAACATCTCACATTGCTACAGGAACAAAAAAAAAAAAACAGAAAGAAAACGGGGATCAAAATATAGGTTAAAGATAGACAACAGGGAAATAAAAAAAATAATCAGGACACGTACAGGGTTTATATGTACTTTTCACTCCTTTTATTATCTTACACGTATGTATGTCAACAATACTTTCCTGGCTGTGGCGTCATTTCAACATAAAACTCCCATAATACCTTGCAATCTTTAGATTCCTTCCCTTTGTAACAAAACTTGTGATATAACCTCCCCTTCCATCGGGGCCCCCTCGCTCGCCCCCCCCCCCCCCCCCCCCCCTTCTCCTCTTCCTGGAAAAAAAAGAAAATACTTGAAAAAGTTGAAAAGAATCTTTGTACAGCTTTGCTGGAAGAAACAAAGTATCTGAGCCAAGGGGCAACATTCTTTCATAATCGTGTTCTGTGTCTTTTGCCTTGATTTTGCTTGAAGATGACACGCGTTCTGTCTTCTCTTTTATTTTTGAAAACAAGTTGGAATAACTAAAAAAAAAAATGCTCTTGTTGAATTTTACTGCCAAGACCTACATTTTGCTCGACATTTATTTTTTGGCAAAGATTTGAGATAGTGGAAGCTGTGTCTGTAATTTTGATCTTGAAAGAAAGAGAAAAGTTTTCTGTTCGGTTTGTTTTTTTTAATTTTTTTAGGGGTCATTGACTGGAATTGATCATTCTAGAACTTTTAATCTCTCTCTCTCTCTCTCTCTCTCTCTCTCTCTCTCTCTCTCTCTCCTCTCTCTCTCTCTCTCTCTCTCTCTCTCTCTCTCTCTCTCTCTCTAACTCACTTACTCACGGCTGTAAACGATAACTATTATTTTGCAGAAAGCTGTAAAACATAATTACTAGTTTGCAGAATAAGGTACACAAAAAACACATATTTATTTCTATGAATGGTAATAAACAATATATTCTGCTCCCCTTTTTTCTTGTTTTCTTTTCTTTATTTTAATAGTCCTCCTTTTTTGAACTTTCTCCTTTTTATACTTTCTTTTTTTGAGTGTTCCTCCCCATCATCTTCCTCTCTTTCTACCCATCCTCTATTCCTATATTCTTTGTATCTATGACATTTTTCTCACACTTCTCCTCAGTAAATATTTTTCGGCATTGTTAAATAAAAAGTCTTAAATTTTTTCTGTCTATGTCTAATCCTCACTGTATAACTGTGGTTCTCTACTTTTGTTTGATATTTAAGTTTCTGAATTCTTACGACGCAGAAAGTTTGATTATGTTTTCTTTGTTTTTGTTTTCACTACTTTCGGTAATAGTTTGGTCTAAAAAGGACCCCCCCCCCCAAAAAAAAAAGAAAAGAAAAAGAAAGGAACAGTACATTTCTTTCACGTTTAACATTCAAGAACAAATTCAATTCGCTTTGTCATATCTTTTTACCTGCACCCCTTTTTTTGCTTAAGGAAATTCCAGGTAATTGACTCAGTTGTGCTGCAGGAATTTTTGCTTTTATAATTTACACTTGCAAAATGCATTAACGTTTGAAAAATTGTTATTTTATTTACTTTAATTGTGTTTGTTTTTATTCTATTTCTTTTCAAGTGTTTTCATTCATATTTTTGTTTTGCCAGATTTGCTTTATTTCAACATTTTTTTCTCAATTTTTTGGTCTTTTTATTTTAGTTTGTTGTTGCTGCTGTTGCTAGTTATAATTTTCTCTCTGGTTTACGTATGTAACCAACCAAAACATTTTGCCTGAGAAGGGGGACAAATGTTAATTAAGGGAGTCATCAGCAAAATTGGACACCTGTGCCCTTCAGGGATGATTAAATTGTGTTTGACTCGACTTGACTTTGACTTGAAAGCGCACACACTTTTTGAAGTGTATCACAAAAGAAAATAGTGCCAAAATGTATATTTTTAAAGTAAAAAAAAGATGAAATCTTACATATTTTCTTGGTAGTCTGTTTGGTTCTTAAAGTTGTTTTTTTTAAGTTTTTATCTAAATTTTAAAATGTTTAGAAAAATGTAATAGAAAAGAGAGGTGTAGCTATCTAGACAATTTTTGTGGAGTCACTTCCTGCACAATCTTAAACGGTTGACAGTCCGAGCTAAGCCATGGGTCAAAGTAGGTCTAGAGGCAGATCATGCTGCCCACCCAAATGGTTTGGGGCTAAGGTCGTATTCTTTTTTTTTTTTTGCTGTCTCGTCTTCTGTGAGGTCCCCGTCCTGTTGTTCCCACGCCGCTCATCCCATTCCCCAACCACAGCCATACCCAGATTCGCTGTGCCTCACCCCCGGGGTCGGGAGTCCACAGGGAGCCCATCAGTATTAGGCCGCTATGGGACCACCAGCCGAAGGGGCCCTGCACTTCTGCTGGGTCACTTTGGTGGTGTTCAGTGGTACCTGTTCTGAGCTAACATACACAGGACAACATCTACAAAGCCCCCTATAACGGCAGTATTAGCTCAGTCGCGGAGCCAGACTGAGTGAGTCACCCACCCGAGGTGGACGGTCGTTTTCTTTGTTAGAGAGTACAAAATTCCTGGGAGCCTTTCCAGAATCTGTTTGTGATTTGAGTAGTATTGATTTGGGCCAATGTCTATAATTGTTATACCACCATACAATTTCTAGAGGTTTTAATTTCAATAAATCTATACAGTGGTCATTTATTTTTATTTTGTCCTTTTTTCTTTCGTAAGAAAGTACTAGAACCTAAAACTTTCTTTTTCTGCACCCGGAGAAAGGATAGAGAGCCTGGCTACACAGTGCTTTTCAGTTAGGCTTCTTTTTCTCTCTGTTTTTGTTTCTATGGTTTTTCTGTCCGTCTGCCTACATATTTGTCTGCCTGACATTTGTTTTTCGTTTGCTTTGCTTTTTTCTGCTTTCTCCTTCTGTCTCTGTCTCTCTTTATCTCTGTCTCTCTTTCTACTTTTTTCCTTTTTTTGATTACTCTTTCTTTTTCTTTTTCTTTCTTCTTTCTTTCTTTCTTTTTCTCTTTCTTTCTTTCTTTCTTTCTTTCTTTCTTTTTTCTTTTTCTTTCTTTTTCTTTTTTTCTTTTGCTTTCTTCTTTCTTTCTTTCTTTCTTTCTTTTTTTTTTTCTTTCTTTCTTTCTTTTTTCTTTCTTCTTATCTTTCTTTTGTTCTTTCTTTCTTTCTTTCTTTTCTTTCTTTCTTTCTTTCTTTCTTTCTTTCTTCTTCTCTTCGCTTTTTCTTACTTCCTTTCTTCTTGTCCTAGTATTTCATCCTCTTTTCTCTTTTCAGCTTTTTGCTTTCTCATCTTCTTCCTGCTTTCTTTCTTACTCTCTCTTATTTTTGTTTGTATTCACTCTCTTCTACTTTTCAACTTTTTTGTCTATGCTATCTGTAATCCTACTTTCTTTCTTCTTCATTTTTTTGTTGTATTCCTTTTTTCTTTTCTTTATTTCTTTTCTTTCTTTTTTCTTTTCTTTCTTTCTTCTTTCTTTCTTTCTTCTTCTTTCTTTTTCTTTCTTTCTCTTTCTCTTTCTTCTTTATTTCTTTTTCTTTCTTTCTTTCTTTTCTTTTTTCTTTCTTTTTTCTCTTCTGTCTTTCTTCTTTCTTTTTTTTTCTTTTCTGTCTTTTGTCCTTTCTGTCTTTATTCTCCTGTCTTCTTTCTTTCTTTTTGTTTATTTTTCTGCCTGTGTTCTTTCTTCTTATTTTTTTGCTATTCCTTTCTTTCTTTCTTTTTTTTCTTTTTCTTCTTTTTTTTTTTTTTTCTTTTTTTTTCTTTCTTTCTTTCTTTTTTTTCTTTAATTTCGTCTTTTCTCTTTCATTTTATTCTTTTTTTTCTTTTTTTTTCTGTTCAAATGTTTCGCTAAGCCTCCAAAAGTGTCGCTTTAATGCCCCCTGCTCATTTTGTTCTTCTTTTTTATTGCTTGAAAAATCATCGTCTTTTAAAAGCCTAAAAGCTTTTTTGTTGTTTTTTGGCATTTTTTATCTTGCTTCTATCAATTTTGAGATAACAATTTTGAGAAACTGTCAATAATATTTCTTGGATAACACCTACTCTTTCCAGATTCTTTGATCTTTGATCTTTGTGTGTGTGTGTTGTGTGTGAGTGTGTGTGGTGTGTGTGGTTTTGTGTGTGGTGTGTGTGTGTGTGTGTGTGTTGTGTGTGGCGTGCTTGGTGCGTGGTGGAGTGTGTGTGTGTGTTTGTTGCGTGCGTGTGTGTGTGATGTGTGTGTGTGTGTGCTGTGTGTGTCTGTGTGTGTGTGCTCCGTACTTGCGTGCGTGCGTGTTACTATGTGTGTGTATGCGTGTTACTCTGTGTGTGCGCGCGGCGTCGCGCGCGCGCGCGCGCGTGTGTGTGTGTGTGTGTGTGTGTGTGTGTGTGTGTGTGTGTGTGTGTCTGTGCTGTGTCTGTGTGTCTGTGTGTCTGTGTGTCTGTGTTATGTGTGTGTGTTGTGTGTCTGTGTGTGTGTGTGTGTCGTGCGTGTGTCTTTTGTGTGTATATAGTGTGTGTTGTGTGTGTGTGTGTGTGTCTGTTGTGTGTGTGTGTGTGTGTGTGTGTGTGTGTGTGTGTGTGTGTGTGTTGTGTGTGTGTGCGTGTGTGTGGTGTGTGTGTACAGTTCCCCAGCTTTTACTCCTTTTTCCTTTCTTATTTTCAACGTCGCGAACTCAAAAAGAAAGGTTGTGTTTCACAAACCTACAGAAGCCAGTGATCTCCTGTGATCGGATTAGGCTCTCCACAAGGAGTGTTTCTAACTCCCTACACTTTTCTTTTTTGTTGTTGTTGTTCTTCTCCTCCTCCTCCTGCTCCCTCTCCTCCTCCTCCTTCTCTCTCTCCTTCCTTCTCTCTTCTCCTCTCTCCTCTCTTCTCCTTCTCTCCTCCTCTCTCCTCCTTCGCTTTTCTTGTTGTTTTTCTTCTTCGTTCTTCTTCTTCTTCTTCTTCTTCTTCTTCTTCTTCTTCTTCTTCTTCTTCTTCTTCTTCTTCTCTTTTTCTTCTTCTTCTTCTTCTTCTTCTTCTTCTTCACAATTCTCTCTTCACAATTCTTCTTCACAATTCTTTTCTTCTTCTTCACAATTCTTCTTCTTCCTTTTCTTCTTCTTCACAATTCTTCTTCTTCACATCTTTCCTTCTTCTTCCATTCTTCTCTTTTCTTCTTCTTCTTTTCTTCTTCTTTCTTCTTCTTCTTCTTCTTCTTCTTTCTTCTTCTTCTTCTTCTCTTCTTCTTCTTCTTCTTCGAAATTCTTTGAAATTCTTCTTCTTACTTTTCGAAAATCGTTCGAAACTTCTTCTTTTGCTGCATTACCAGAGATAAGGCGAGATTGCTTGTTTGTTTTAACTAGGTGGGATGATTGTTGTTTGTTTTGAACGGAATGTGGAAGATTGTTTTGTGTGGAAGTGTGTGTGTGTGTGTGTGTGTGTGTGTGTGTGTGTGTGGTGTGTGTGTGTGTGTGTGTGTGTGTGCTGTCTGTCTGTTGTGTGTTGTCTGTCTGTCTGTCTGTCTGTCTGTCGTTGTTTCTGCATGCTGTGTGGTTTCTAGATTTGTTGCGTGTCGTGTAGCGTGTGTGCAGAAATGAAAATGCGTTTTAAAACTGATTAAATGTATAAACTTTGAAATGTTACGAAATCACAATATTTTGTTGTAATCATCACCGTCTTTGCTTTTATATATAATTGTTACAAATAATTCCCATTATACCTGTAGCCATTTTTGTTTTGTTACAGAACATTCGCTGTGTCCCAGGAGGGATCAAAAGGATTACATGTCTTGATTCTAGAAATGCCATTTTACATAGAGGATTTTGCAAGCTGGAAATGGTGCACTTTGGTCTGATTAAACGAGATAAAAAAAAAATGATAATGCTATCTTTGATCTTTTCTTGAGCTGTTTTGTTCCCTCAAATTATAGATTGTGTCTCTCGTGTGTACACAAAACCGGTAAGACTTCAATTTTTTCATCAGCCACAATAAGAACTATTCATCAATAGCTTTTTTGCTGAGCTGTCTCTTTCAATTTGATTTTACTTGTACCAAGTTTGCTATTTCATTTCAGGACAACAAGACAGTGGGCATCCGTCAGTTTTGGAAGGCTGTGGAGCTGTGTTCTAGGTTCTTGAGCGCAAATCCTGGGGAAGTCAGTATGGAGGGCAAGCTGTTACCCATGCAGCAGACCCCCCCCCCCCTCCCCCCTCTCTCCATGTCGCTGGAATGGTCCATTGGAAAGACAATAGCCGATTCACATGGTTCCAGCGCCGGTGCAAGAGACGTCATAACATTGTCATATACAGCCCCGAACTACCCTGGGAACTCCAAATCCTCGATTTTCCCCAGAACTGGTGTCTAAACACGACACCTGTGTGCATGCTTTTTTTTATTGTGTTGTTATCCACTCCTACCGGAACACAATGGTCTGCTCTTGCGAAATGCGAAACGGGTTTTTAACGTGTGTGCAAGATGTTCTGCATGCGTTTACACACGGGGCCTCGGTTATTGGTCTAATCCAAATGAATTTGAAATTCATTTCGACATTTTTGTCAAACTGGGAAGAAAGGGGCGATGTTAGGAATCGAACCCAGAACATCCCTGTTTTACTCGTTGGCAGGCGAACGTGTTAACCATACTTCCAGATATCCCTAAAGCTGATTTTAGTTTTACCAAGCTTGCTATTTCATTTCAAGCCAACCGGATCGGTCTTTAAATGTATTTCATTCCCGCTAAGGATGTTCAATTAACAAAACTCTATTATCTCACAAGGTTAGAGAAGGGCAATTATTGAAATGGATCAACAAATTCTGATGGCATTTCCTCATTTTGAAATCATTGACATCTTGCAACTTCATCGGAGAAGGGGGAGGGGTAGCTGTCATGATGAGTTCTCTGTCCTTGCTCAGGGAATGAATTTGATATTGAGAGTGAAACCCAGCCCTAAAAGCGAATGTCAATGACCCATAAAGAAAAAAACCCAGAAAACTGGGAGCATCATTATGTTCCATTTCATCGTCACAATGAAGGTTTTAATTCTTCCTTTACAGAAGATTTTTTATGGGGCCCCGTCATAATAAAATTGTTCCATGATTAAAATGTTATTTTTAGCCTGGGTTGTAGTAGTCATAATTGCATGGTCATTAACACATAATTGCCATCATCATTGGTTTCTAGGTGATGGTCTCCCTCATCATCATGATTGTCATAGTCATCATCATCATCATCGTTATCATTACCATCGATACATTCACCGTAATGTTTTTGTTATGTTCACCACCATTGGGGAACCATCTTTTTTAACTGTTAATGTAGTCTTTTATTTCGGAATAGCTTAGTGGTCTGAGCCCTTGCTTTCCCCAAGCTAAGGTAAAGCAGCATTGAGCGTGGTTAACATTTGGATGGGTGACCGTTTGCACTATTTGGCTTCAGTACAGTCCTCCCCTCCAACCTCCAGTTCACCCTGCTATAAATGGGTGCCTGCCCTCTTTAGGGTCAGGGAAGGTAAAGCAGCGAGGGAGAGGAGAAGGGCGCCGCCCTCAATATGCTGGCCCCTAGAGAAACTGAGGTCTCTGATGCCTCGCTCCCTTACAACCACATAGTTTATGGGACACATATACCTGTTTATTTCGAGGATTTTGGAAAAAAAGCACCCATGGCCTTTTTTTTTATAGATAGTCCCCTTATGCATGCAAGTTTGTACAATTTGTCATCTGCTTTCACTGGCACCCAATGGTGTATCATTTTGATCTGTGGAACAGGTTTTAACGTGTGCGCGAGATGTTCTGCGAGCATTCTCATCCAAAAGACTTTGGGGGAGGGGGGAAGTAGAGTTAGCACTGATGTTAAGTCCAGCGACAAAAAAAAATCCCCTCGAACGGGATTCAAACTCGGTTTGGCAGATCCCCAGTACAATCTGCAACGCTCTAACCACCAGAATATCCCGACCTCTCGTGACTTAATGTTCTCACACATAATTATATGACACAGGTATCATCAAGCCTTAAGTCACATCACTAAACACTCTGTCAGACAAGTGCAGTGAGGAAGGACGATGTGTGTGTGTGTGTGTGTGTGTGTGTGTGTGTGTGTGTGTGTGTGTGTGTGTGTGTGTGTGTGTGTGTGTGTGTGTGTGTGTGTGTGGTTTTATTTTTATTTTTTATTCTTTTATATCGAGGATAACAGAATAAGCAATCATGTGCTTTTTTTCATCCGTCCCCGTGTGTATGTAGTTTTTTGTAAATCTTGTCATCTGTTCCCACCGGCACACGATGGCCTACTCTTACGAAAAGCGGAACAGGATTTAACGTGTGCGCAAGATGTTCTGCGTGCGTTCGCACACGGGCCTCGGTTTAAAGTCTCATCCGAAGGTGGTGTGTGTGTGTGTGTGTGTGTGTGGTGTGTGTGTGTGTGTGTGTGTGTGTGTGTGTGTGTGTGTGTGGTGTGTGTGTGTGTGTGTGTGAGTGCGTGTGTGTGAGTGCGTGTGTGTGTGTGTGTGAGTGTGTGTGTGTGTGTGTGTGTGTGTGTGTGTGTGTGTGTGTGTGTGTGTGTGTGTGTGTGTGTGTGTGTGTGTGTGAATCGATCGATTTGTCGCTATATTCTTCAGGTTCCTGAGTTTCTGTGTGTTTTACTTGTCTTTATTTTCTGTGTCCCTATCTCTTCACAGCCATTTTGTGCATGTTTCTTTTTTCTCTTTTTAATATTTGTACAATATGTAGGGCTGGAAAAAGACAGAGAGAGATAGAGAGAGAGACGGAGACAGAGACAGAGAGACAGAGAGAGACAGAAAGAGACACATAGAGAGAGAGAGACAGACAGACAGACAGAGGCAGAGACAGACAGACAGACAGAGACAGACAGAAAGAGAGAGAAAGGGAGACACAGAGAGAGACAGAGAGACACAGACAAACAGACATTCAGACAGACACAGACACAAAATGTGGAGAGACGGACAGAAGACATGGAAAGAGACTGAAAAAAGAAAGATAGACAGACAGACACACACACACACACATACACAGACAGACATACACACAGACAGACAGACAAATAGATACACAGACAAAGACACATAGGTCCCCCCAAAAAAACTGAACAGAAACAAACTGACAGACTGCGACAGAGACAGAGAGACAGACAGAAACATACATCTAAACAGACAGACAGCGACAGAGACAGACAGACTGAGACAGCGACAAACAGACAGACAGGCTAGACACATTGCTAAACAGACAGACAGACAGAAATACAAACAGACAGAGAGAGGGACAGACAGACAGAGAGAGAGAGAGGGAGACAAGGGGCGATTCCATTTCCTGACACCGGTAATTAGGATCACAGTCCATGTCCCCTCGCCTTCCCTGATTGCCATTGCTATTTGCCTTTCCTTTCTTCTCTTGCAATCAAGGACAAAGAAAGAGAGAAAGAAAGAAAGAAAGAAAGAAAGAAAGAAAGAAAGAAAGAAAGAAAGGAAGAAAGAAAGAAAGAAAGAAAGAAAGAAAGAAAGAAAGAAAGAAAGAAAGAAAGAAAGAAGGAAAGAAAGAAAGAAAGAAAGAAAGAAAGAAAGAAAGAAAGAAAGGAGATGAGTAAAACAAAAAAGAAAGAACGCCAAGAGCCAGAAGAACAACACAGAGAAAAAGAGCAAAAGAAAAA
>CM060328.1:24953934-24956434 GCA_030674155.1 Stramonita haemastoma
GTTGTTTGTGTCACTGTGTCTTCCGGCATATCATTGCCATTTCCATATCAGTTCGTGTTGTATACAGTTCCACTCATCATAAAGGCTGTATCAGAGCTGTCATCCTATTACCTACCCCGAAGTCAGAATGCAGATACCTGCGTGGTGGGTGAAAAACAATCGCATACGCAAAAGGTTCACCATTGGTCAACCTCAGAGCTCCAAACTGAGGAACGGAAAAATGCTGTCCCTCTTATAAGAGTTTCAGCAGCTCCAATTAACAAATTTAAGGTATAATATTCATGTTTTATTTTACGACATGGGAAAGATTGTTATATGTTTTTAATTTACAGAAAAAACTATCAGAGAAAAAGGGTTAAGATAAGGGAAATAGTTGCTTGGGTCTGTGATACTGATTCTATTTTATGTTTTTCTCCTCTTTTTTTTTTTTTTACTCTGCTTGCTTGTAATCCCCATGACTTTCTCATGCTTTTGATATATTTAAAGAACACATTTTCGTAATTATGGGATAAATAGTCATCATCATTATGTTAGTCATTTCTGATTTTATTAGTGCGTCAATTCTGTTGGTGCATGGCGTCAGAGACTTTTTTTAAAACATTATCTTCTGCCAAACACTTTGGGATTCTTGATTTCCTAATACACAAACTTGAGTTACTCCTTTCACATTCTGGCGCTTTACTTAAATATAGTAACAAACAAACTATAAAAGTTGTTATACGGAATCTATCGGAAAGCAGTTTAAAACTAAAGTCCTCTAGAGTCAATTTGCCAATAAAAAGTTGCCTTGCTGGCATGCTAAATGCTTTGTAAACAAGTCTTGAAATAGTGTCCTTGTACATTTAAATTTTTTGATTTTCAAGTGTCAGCTAAATTCTGGAAAACTAAGTATTCTCATTAATGTATTCATTTACTGCTATGTGATGATGTCCTCGTCCGTACCTGTTTTGGGTTTTATGTATATTAATAAAACTACGGATTAAAAAATACAGTATATATTTTCTGAAATGAATTTACAAGGGTTTTGTTAATTACATAGCAAAAGTAGGTTGTACATCTACTATTAAAATATTGTTTGTGGATTCACATTTGTAATCCCTTCATTTAATTCGCCTACTTTTTTTTCCCCCAGCTGTTTTTGTACACATTTTAACATTTTTTTAGAGCCAAGAGACTTGAATGAACCAAACCAATCTACAAACAAACTTTTGATACAATCGCCTAAACCTTCCTTTCTGATGTTATCCCTGTGTGTGCTATTTTTTTCTTTTCTTTCTTTTCTGTGATGAATCATCCCTTTTAGAAACCCTACAAAAATGAAGACCGGGTTTTAAAATTCTTCTGTATGAGATGCATTTCTGATAACAATGCCAGATTTAACCCCCTAGGGGAGATGAACATAAGAGGGAGTTGTTTTTTTCCAAATGCACACCCCAATGTGGGCCCCCACGCCTTGTTACTCTGCGCCCTGCAGGCTACTCATGAATAAAACATGGCCTCTTTCACAAGCCATCACCCTCAACATGGCCGCACTTCCGCTCAGGGCCGTTAACTCTCCTTGTCCTGGTCTAGGAGCTGTGGCAGAGCTAGTGCTTGCCCTTCCTGGGGGCATCAACTTTACTTTCCGACAGCAAACTTTTTTTTTTTTTGGTATCGAGCGGCCAGAATTTAGACAGTTGCGCAGATAGATAGATAGATAGATAGATAGATAGATAGATAGATAGATTAGAAAAGAAGATAATAGATTAATAGATAGATAGATAGATAGATTAGATAGATAGATAGATAGATAGATAGATAGATAGATAGAAGGAGGTATTAGTAACAGTGGGGAAGGCATATCACTTTCCAAACTACGCTACAGTTAGGATAAATGGCAGAATAAGGGGAAGTAGATAAACAGACGTAAAGAGGGAGAAATGCCACAGTGGCAGGAGTGGCAGCAGCTGGAAGAAAAATGAAAAAAAGAGGGACAGAAACATGAAGGCAGAAAGAGAGAAGAAAGAAAAAAACAAGAAAAAGAAAAAAAGAAAGAAACAAGCAAACAAACATACAGAGAAAAAAAGAAAAGAAAGAAAGAGTGGCCAACAAAAAAGGTTAAAAATGAAAAATAAAACCCGAAGAATCGGGAAAACAATTAAAACGACAGAAAGAAAGAGACACAGAACCAGAGAAAAAGAGACTTACAGTAAATAAGAGATAGAGAGAGAGACAGATAGACACATACACAGACAGACAGACATACATACATACATACAGACAGACAGACAGAGAGACACAAACACACATACACACACAAACACACACACACACCACACACACACACAGACAGGCACCTAAACCACACACACACACACACACACCACGCACGCAAACACACACCCCACACACACACACACCCCACACACACACACACACACACACACAAAACACCCCCACACACACACACACACACATACAAAGAAATGATCAATAAAAACTGCTTGTCCCATTTCGTGTT
>CM060328.1:24961434-24965716 GCA_030674155.1 Stramonita haemastoma
AGATATAGATATAAGATAGATAGATAAGATAGATAGATAGATAATAGATAGAATAGATAGATAGAGAAGAAGATATAATAATAATATATATATGCGTGTGTCTGGTGTATATCATTATATTTATACATTTGGTGTGTGTGTGTGTGTGAGTGAGCGCATGCATGCGTGCTTATTGTGTGCGTATGCACGCACACGCACACGCTCACACACGAATTCACTTTAACATGTAACAAGCGTACGTTTTTAACTCATTGTATGGAGCTCATGTACCCAACCATTTCTCTTTCTAAGATGAACATCATAATTTACTTTCCCTTTACTTTGATCTGTCAAGAACAAGAACAAGAAGAACAAGAACAAGAAGAACAAGAAGAACAAGAAGAAGAAGAACAACAACAACAAGAACAAGGAGAACAAGAAGAATAACAACAACAACAACAACAACAACAACAACAACAACAACAACAACAACAACAACAAGAACAAGAAGACCAAAAGACCAAGAAAAAAAAAAAAAAAGTAGTAGTAGAAGGAGTAACGAAAGGCACTGTAATCCTTGACTCTCTCCAGCCTATTTGCTCTTCCTTAATGCAATCTACAGGTCCATTCTCCTCCCATGGCCCTCTGGCTCTCTGGCATCACAGTGTCGGCAAAGTGCCAAACTGGCCTTCTATTTCAATACCCCTCACGACTGACTGAAGACTAAACGGCTTTTAAAAATGGCACATGCGCGTGCGCACGCGAGCGCACTCAACACACATACACACATACCAAGCAGTAAAACACGCCTACTTCACACACACCCTAAATCACTCACACATACACACCGTGCCCGCCCCCGCGCGCGCGCGAACGCACATACACACACCACCCTCACCACCACTTAATAACTCACACACACATACAAACATACAATACAACCGCCAACAAACACACCCCGCGCGTCCACGCACTTACACACACATGAACACACACACTAACACACACACCTTAATATTCACCCACCCATACACATGCACTTTAAGTATTACTTAAAGTAACAACTTAAAATTAGCACAACAACACACATACGCACTCGCCATAAAACACACACACACAAACCACATACACACACACTGCGCCGCGCGCAATTACACATACACATACAACACGGGAGAGAGAGAGAGAGAAAAGAAGAGGAGAGAAGAGAAAAAGAAGAAGGGGAGAAAGAGAGAAGAGAGAGAGAGAGAAGAAGGAGAGAGAAGAGAAGAGAAGAGAGAGGGGGGAGGGGGTTTAAGGGGGGGAAACAGAGGGGGACCAAAGAAAAAACAGAGGAACAGACACAAACAGTATATAGAGAAGCACAGAAAAAAGAGATCAAAGACAGGGACACAGAGACAGAGGCCAACCTTTGCAGCAAAATGCTTCTCGATTTTTTCGACCTTTGAAGTGGAAGGCGGCTACCTTCAAGGGGGCGAAAGAAAAAAAAATAAATTATTTTAATATATAATATATATATATAAATATATAAAATTAAATATATATAATATATAACCCAAATAAACAAAATAAATAGCAACGGTGCAATATTCTCATATAGGGAACCACACAGCTCTAGCGAAGAACCGAAAAAAAACCCACCTCATAAAAAAAAAATACATTTTTGTTCAGCAAAACCAACTAAAACATTATACACACACTGCCGTTTCTGACACTCAAATAATACCTCCCAATCCCCCCCTTTCTTGCTTTTTGTGTTAATATATTAAATATATAAATATAAATATATATATATATATATATATATAAATATATATTTTATATATATAATATAAATTATATAAACAATTTTAATGGGTGTGTATGTTGTAGATTTTAAAGTATAAAAATAATATGGGGCTAACTATGTCCCCCGAGACAAAATAAAATTTCTTTTCCTGCTTTCTGGCGTTTTTTTTTGCCTTGTTGCTCAAAGTTTGGCGAAAAGCCAAACTACTCCATTTCCTAGCCTTTAGGGGACAGAAAGCGAGATGGCGAAAATGTAGGTTGGGAGACCATTTTTGGGGGAAATGATCATCGATTTTTTAGAAAGAAAAAAAATTTTTAAAACGGAAGAACTTAGAGGGGGGGGGGGGGGTTTTTCATTGTCCCAACGTTCTGTCTGTTTTTTCTTTCTTTCCCTGTCTGTATGTCTGTCCCCCGTCTCTGTCGTCTCGTCTGTCCGTCTGTCTTATTCTGTCGTCTGTCTAGTCTCCCCTCCAAGCTCCGCCCCCCCCCCCCTCTTCTCCTCTCTCTCAAGTGTCAAGGGGTTTATCTTCATGTCTCTATATCTATCTGTTATCGTCATGGAAACTCTATTGTGATAAGTAATAAGTAATAATAATTAATAATAAGTAAGTAAGAAAAAAAATAATAAGTAATGTGTGATGATACGTGCGGGGGTGCGGGTGCTGCATTGTTTTTTTGGGGGGTTCAAGTATGTGTGCATGCGGTGTACTATTTCATTGTGTATGTTGTGGGTTTTTTTTGCAAAGTGTTTAAGAATACTTTGTGTAGACGTGGTGTTTGTGTGCTTACTCTGCACATGCACGTGGAACGTGTGTTTATTGTGTGCAGTGGTGCGTCGAGTGTGGGGCCTGCGTGCGGGGGTGGGTTGGAAGTTGTGTGTGTTTTCCCCGACTCGTGTGTTGTATTTTGGGTGTGGCGCGGCATGTGTGGTGTGGGGGGGGGGGTTGACTATATTTTGTGTGTGTTGTGTCTCACACAACTAGAACTCTGTTCCTCTTTAACCTTTTTATTTTTTTGCCAAAGTGTTGGCGAAGCATCAACTGGTGTTCACATGTCAATAGCCCTCACGGCAAAAAACTGTTCTAAAAATGGCAAGGTCTGGGGGTAATATAAAGGTTTGCAAAGGAAAAAGTATCTTTTTTTTTTTTGGGGGGGGGGGATAAAAGGCGTTAAAAAGAGGCTCAAGAATGAGTTTTTAAAAAAGGAAAAAAAAAAAAAAAAAGGTCCCTTTTTTTTTTTCCGTTCACCTTTTTTTTTTAAAATCCTGTTTGTGGGGTGGCGTCTGTTTGCTTATCGTATGTTTCTGTTTTTTTCTGGTTTTTTTGTTTTTCCTCCTGCTCTTCCTCTCGCCCCCCTAATTTTTAATATTCAATCCCCTTTTTGTCTTTCCTGTCTCTGTCTCTATCGGTTCGATTGGCGTCTACCTGTCTGTCTGCCTCCCTCTCTCCTCTCTCTTTTCTCTTTCCCTCCTCTCTCTCTCTCTCTCTCTCTCTCCGCCCTCTCTCCTCCTCTTCCCCCCCCCTCCTCCCCTCCCCTTTCTTCCTCTCTCTCTCACCTACACAATAGTAAATCTGATTGTGAAAAACGCGGGGGTGCGCGCGCGCCCGGTTTGTATGGTGTGTGTTTTTGTGTTGGGTGTGTTTGGTGTGTGGTGTTGCGTGCTTTCGTGCCTCTGTTGTTTTTTGTCCTTGTTTATGAGAGGGTGTGTGTGCGTGTTCCTGTGTGTGTATGGGGCGCGTGTGTAGTGCGTGATATATGTGTTTTTTTCTTGGGGGGTCCGTTCCGTGCCCACCACAAAGAAACCCAAATATCAGTATCAACTATGCTGTTAGTTTTTGGAAAAAACACTTCAAAAATGTAGGGGAGCTTTGATCAAAACTGCACGCACAGTTCTTACAAACTTTTATCACAAAAATCTTTTTTTCACACACATTGCCAAGTCCACACCACACACACAACAAACGTACCACGCACACACACACCCACACACAAACAAACACACCCACGTACACAAAAACACATACACGCACACAAAAAACACCCACCCCAGCCTACACACACACAACACACACTCCACACACAGCACACATACACACACAGATACAAAAGTTTTACATTCAACTCAGAACATCAGTTTTCCCCGTAAAAGGCTGCAAATCAAAAAAAAACGTCAACCGCCCCCTCTCCAAAAGAAAGGATGGTGTTATTCGATTCGATAAGACTTGACATGCCATTGTTTTAAAACATGGAGTATTTTCTGGTTCACAAAATTCACAATACAACAGTGAGAGAGAGAAAGAGAGAGAGAGAGAAGAGAGAGAAGAGAGAGAGAGAAGAGAAGAAGAGAAGAGAAAGAGAGAGAAGAGGAGAGGAGAGAGAAGAAAAAGAAGTTAGAGGAAGAGTCAAACACACAAATTCTGGTCATATTTTCCTTGCTTTTTTTATCCTCTTCTTTCATTTCCCTTTTATATAATATATATATAAATTTTTAATTTTATAATATATATATAATATA
>CM060328.1:24991141-24993188 GCA_030674155.1 Stramonita haemastoma
GCGGCGCCGGTGCGTGCGTGTGTGTGTGTGTGTGTGTGTATGACATACAGATTGAGTTTTCAAACTCCTAGTTTTTGTGGGGCGGTAAGCCAAGTGGAATAAAATGTTTAGGTAGTGATCTGACGATGCAGGTTTTAGCCGCCACTGATAAACGCGTTCCCCAGAAAGTCCTTACCGAGGTCCTCAATGTGATATGTTATATTATGTTGCTCTGTCCTTTTTTGTTTGGTTTGTTCAGCTTTGGGTTGACTGTTTGGGCGCCTTGGCTTCAGTACAGTCCCCAGTTCACCCAGCTGTAAATGGGCACCTGCCCCTTTACGGTCAGGGAAGGTAAAGTAGCGAGGGAGAGGAGAGGGCGCCGCCCTCAACATGCTGGCCTCTGAGAAGCTGAGGTCTCTGATGCCTTGCTTCCCTATAACCACACAGGTTATGGGACACATTTACCTTTAACCTACCTTTGTTTAGCTTTTACTTTGAGCTAAACACAAAGCTTCACATTAGCACTTTTAGATTTCACTTTTTTTTCCCCCTAAAACAAGAATTTCTATAAGATCTTTTATTTTTGAAAATGATGAATAAGCACCCACCTATGTAGCTTTTTAATTTTTGTTTTTACATCAGATCTCCATAGCTTACTTTTGTTTTAATTTCACTATCTGTTCCTACCACCACCCAAGAACCAACTCTTTCAAAAAGAAAAAAAAAGTAGGATTTAATCCATAGCAAGTATAGGCACTGTTAATTAAAAGTCGTCGGAACATTTGGGTTTTTTTGTTTTTTTTAACACATGTCCCAAACAGAAGCTGATAAAACTCCACTTTCATTTACACTGGCAGAAACGAGGGGAGGCATGCCATGCATAATCTATACTTTGTCCTTCCCCAGAAAAACACACTGTGGGGCAGGCAGCTTCCCCTGTGAACTGGGGATGTGCAGTGCTGCTGTTCTTTACTGCAAACCCTAGAGAATAAAGACTGCATTGGTGAGAAAAAGAAGAGTGAGAGTAAGTCAAGGCAATTCTTTTATTTCGAGGATAAATAGTAAGCACTCGTGCAATTTTTTCACTCAGGAAATAACATCAAGATAAAAAAAACCTCCTCTAACTAAACAAAATAAATGATAATATGATCCAAGTACCAAGAACAAGACACCATAACCCAGTAGGAAAAAACAGACAAGAAATAAGAACAAGATTTGCATATCTTGATAGGTGGTTTAAAAGAGGGCTTGGGTAAACTAAAATGCGTTTTCTTTTCCGCTAGAAGCCATTTTAGGGAGGTGGTGGGCAGGTCTTTGAGTGAGTGAGTGAGTGAAATGAGTGGAGTGAGTGAGTGAGTGAGTGATGAGTGAGTTGATTGAGTGAGAAGTGAGTAGAAGTGAGTGAGTGAGTGAGTGAGTGGAGTGAGTGAGTGAGTGAGGAGTGAGTAAGTAAATGAGAGAGAGAATACATATGTTCACAGTGGACTAGACAATGCCTCTTCCAAGTTGTCTTTAATGGTGTTTATCATCATCAAACTTAATTAAGAAAATCTGATTACAAAAAAAAATTTAAGTTCAGATATTGGCGTGTTTTTTTTTTTTCTGGTTTGTGCGTTAATAACATAAATCTGTTCAAGTCCGGACACTCTGTCTGTCTGTCTGTCTGTCTGTCCTGTCTGTCTGTCTGTCTGTCTGTCTGTCTGTCTGTCTGTCTGTCTGTCATGTCTGTCTGTCTGTTCTGTCTGTTGTATCTTTCCTTTCTGTCTGTTCTTCTCCCCTTCTCTCTCTCTCTCTCTCCCCCTCCCCCTCTCTCTCTCCCCCTCTTTTCCCTCTTCTCTCTCTCTTCTCTCTTTTCTCTCTTTCCCCCCTTTCTCTTTCTCCTCTCTTTTTCTCTCTCTCTCATTTATCATCTCATCATCATCCTCTACTTTTTTTTCTCACCTTACTCTATCCCAAAAAAAAAAAGCGCACTTTTTCCCCCCTCCATTTGTTTTATTTTTTTAGAAATATGCTAGAGCAACGGCTAGAAAGACCAAAAAGGTTTTTCTCCCAAAAACCCTTATTCTAG
>CM060328.1:24993288-25037224 GCA_030674155.1 Stramonita haemastoma
TGCTCCCGGTCCCCGTTGGCGGGTTTTGTGTGTCGGTTTTTTGGGGGGTTGGGGTGCTGTGCCCGGACCCCCAGATTACTGGGTGCATGTATTTTGTGAAATTTTTATGGAGGTTTAGGGGTAAATTTTTTGTACACGGGACCTGTTTCATGCGAAAAAAACTGGCTCTGTAAAAGCGGGTTGCAATCTTCCGGGCCGTGGTGTTGCAAATTCCAGTGCCACACCCCCAAGAAGGGGTTTCCATTTGTCTGCAAGGGTAAAATACGGTGGGGTACCCGGCCTCGGGAAACCCCGGGGAAAAGGGGGCGGGCGGGCGAGGTCCCAAAACGGGTTTTGGGCGTCAAAAATGCTTCTAGTTCTTTAGCCCCTTATTCATGGGAGGGTGGGTATCATGCGCGCAGCGTGCTTTGGTGGTGTTTTGTGTGTCGGTTTTTTGTTTGTGCGTGGGACGGGCCCCCTCAGATACTGGGTGCTTGATTTTATTTGAATTATTATTGGATGGGTTGTAGGGGTGATTTTGTGGGTACACTGTACCCCTGTTTTATGACAAACGGCCTCGGTACAAGCCGGTTGCCACTCCGGCCGTGGTCGCCACAATTCAGTGCCCACACCTCCAAAGGGTTGTCCTTTTTGTCTCAAAGTTAAATACGCTGGTACCCGGGCTCGGGAAACCCGCGGAAAAGTGCGGCGGCGAGGTCCCGAAAACGGCGTTTGCGTCACAATGCTTCTAGTTTTTAGCTCTTATTCATGGGAGGGTGGGTATGCATGCGCGCGTGCGTGCGTGCGTTGGCTGGTTTTGTGTGTGCGGTTTTTGTGTTTGTGCTGTGGACGGGACCCCCAGATTACGTGTGCATGATATTATGTGAAATTATTATTGGATGGTGTTTAGGGGTGATTTTTGTGTACACTGTACTCTGTTTCTATGCGACAAACTGGGCTCTGTACAAGCCGGTTGCCATCTTCCGGGCCGTGTGTCGCCACAATTCCAGTCCACAACCCTCCAAAATGGTTCCAGTTTTCTGCAAAGGGGTAAATAGGGCGTGGTACCCTGGGCTCTGGAACCGCGGAAAAGTGCGGGCGGCGAGGTCCCGAAAACGGCGTTTGCGTCACAATGCTTCTAGTTCTTTAGCTCTTATTCATGGAGGGTGGGTATGCATGCGCGCGTGCGTGCGTGCGTTGGCTGGTGTTTGTGTGTGCGGTTTTTTGTGTTTTGTGCGTGTGGAGGGACCCCGCAGATTACTGTGGTGCATGAATATTATGTGAAATTATTATTGGATGGTGTTGTAGGGGTGATTTTGTGTGTACACTGTACTCTGTTTCTATGCGACAAACTGGGCTCTGTACAAGCCGGGTTGCCATCTTCCGGGCCGTGGTGTCGCCACAATTCCAGTGCCACACACCTCCAAAATGGTTGTCCAGTTTGTCTGCATAGTGTAGAATACGGTCGTGGTACCCTGGGCTCTGGAACCGCGGAAAAGTGCGGGCGGCGAGGTCCCGAAAACGGCGTTTGCGTCACAATGCTTCTAGTTCTTTAGCTCTTATTCATGGGAGGGTGGGTATGCATGCGCGCGTGCGTGCGTGCGTTGGCTGGTGTTTGTGTGTGCGGTTTTTTGTGTTTGTGCGTGTGGACGGGACCCGCAGATTACTGTGGTGCATGATATTATGTGAAATTATTATTGGATGGTGTTGTAGGGGTGATTTTGTGTGTACACTGTACTCTGTTTCTATGCGACAAACTGGGCTCTGTACAAGCCGGGTTGCCATCTTCCGGGCCGTGGTGTCGCCACAATTCCAGTGCCACACACCTCCGAAATGGTTGTCCAGTTTGTCTGCATAGTGTAGAATACGGTCGTGGTACCCTGGGCTCTGGAACCGCGGAAAAGTGCGGGCGGCGAGGTCCCGAAAACGGCGTTTGCGTCACAATGCTTCTAGTTCTTTAGCTCTTATTCATGGGAGGGTGGGTATGCATGCGCGCGTGCGTGCGTGCGTTGGCTGGTGTTTGTGTGTGCGGTTTTTTGTGTTTGTGCGTGTGGACGGGACCCCGCAGATTACTGTGGTGCATGATATTATGTGAAATTATTATTGGATGGTGTTGTAGGGGTGATTTTGTGTGTACACTGTACTCTGTTTCTATGCGACAAACTGGGCTCTGTACAAGCCGGGTTGCCATCTTCCGGGGCCGTGGTGTCGCCACAATTCCAGTGCCACACACCTCCGAAAATGGTTGTCCAGTTTGTCTGCATAGTGTAGAATAACGGTCGTGGTACCCTGGGCTCTGGAACCGCGGAAAAGTGCGGGCGGCGAGGTCCCGAAAACGGCGTTTGCGTCACAATGCTTCTAGTTCTTTAGCTCTTATTCATGGGAGGGTGGGTATGCATGCGCGCGTGCGTGCGTGCGTTGGCTGGTGTTTGTGTGTGCGGTTTTTTGTGTTTGTGCGTGTGGACGGGACCCCGCAGATTACTGTGGTGCATGAATATGTATATTGGATGGTGTTGTAGGGGTGATTTGTGTGTACACTGTACTCTGTTTCTATGCGACAAACTGGCTCTGTACAAGCCGGTTGCCATCTTCCGGCCGTGTGTCGCCACAATTCCATGCCACACACCTCCGAAATGGTTGCCAGTTTGTCTGCATAGTGTAGAATACGGTCGTGGTACCCTGGGCTCTGGAACCGCGGAAAAGTGCGGGCGGCGAGGTCCCGAAAACGGCGTTTGCGTCACAATGCTTCTAGTTCTTTAGCTCTTATTCATGGAGGGTGGTATGCATGCGCGCGTGCGTGCGTGCGTTGGCTGGTGTTTGTGTGTGCGGTTTTTTGTGTTTGTGCGTGTGGACGGGACCCGCAGATTACTGTGGTGCATGATATTATGTGAAATTATTATTGGATGGTGTTGTAGGGGTGATTTTGTGTGTACACTGTACTCTGTTTCTATGCGACAAACTGGCTCTGTACAAGCCGGTTGCCATCTTCCGGGCCGTGGTGTCGCCACAATTCCAGTGCCACACACTCGAAATGGTTGTCCAGTTTGTCTGCATAGTGTAGAATACGGTCGTGGTACCCTGGGCTCTGGAACCGCGGAAAAGTGCGGGCGGCGAGGTCCCGAAAACGGCGTTTGCGTCACAATGCTTCTAGTTCTTTAGCTCTTATTCATGGGAGGGTGGGTATGCATGCGCGCGTGCGTGCGTGCGTTGGCTGGTGTTTGTGTGTGCGGTTTTTTGTGTTTGTGCGTGTGGACGGACCCCGCAGATTACTGTGGTGCATGATATTATGTGAAATTATTATTGGATGGTGTTGTAGGGGTGATTTTGTGTGTACACTGTACTCTGTTTCTATGCGACAAACTGGGCTCTGTACAAGCCGGGTTGCCATCTTCCGGCCGTGGTGTCGCCACAATTCCAGTGCCACACACCTCCAAATGTTGTCCAGTTTGTCTGCATAGTGTAGAATACGGTCGTGGTACCCTGGGCTCTGGAACCCGAAAAGTGCGGCGGCGAGGTCCCGAAAACGGCGTTTGCGTCACAATGCTTCTAGTTCTTTAGCTCTTATTCATGGGAGGGTGGGTATGCATGCGCGCGTGCGTGCGTGCGTTGGCTGGTGTTTGGTGTGTGCGTTTTTTGTTTTGTGCGTGTGGACGGGACCCGCAGATTACTGTGGTGCATGATATTATGTGAAATTATATTGGATGTGTTGTAGGGGTGATTTTGTGTTACACTGTACTCTGTTCTATGCGACAAACTGGGCTCTGTACAAGCCGGTTGCCATCTTCCGGGCCGTGGTGTCGCCACAATTCCAGTGCCACAACCTCCAAATGGTTGTCCAGTTTGTCTGCATAGTGTAGAATACGGTCGTGGTACCTGGCTCTGGAAACCGCGGAAAAGTGCGGGCGGCGAGGTCCCGAAAACGGCGTTTGCGTCACAATGCTTCTAGTTCTTTAGCTCTTATTCATGGGAGGGTGGGTATGCATGCGCGCGTGCGTGCGTGCGTTGGCTGGTGTTTGTGTGTGCGGTTTTTTGTGTTTGTGCGTGTGGACGGGACCCCGCAGATTACTGTGGTGCATGATATTATGTGAAATTATTATTGGATGGTGTTGTAGGGGTGATTTTGTGTGTACACTGTACTCTGTTTCTATGCGACAAACTGGGCTCTGTACAAGCCGGGTTGCCATCTTCCGGGCCGTGGTGTCGCCACAATTCCAGTGCCACACACCTCCAAAATGGTTGTCCAGTTTGTCTGCATAGTGTAGAATACGGTCGTGGTACCCTGGGCTCTGGAACCACGGAAAAGTGCGGGCGGCGAGGTCCGAAAACGGCGTTTGCGTCACAATGCTTCTAGTTCTTTAGCTCTTATTCATGGGAGGGTGGGTATGCATGCGCGCGTGCGTGCGTGCGTTGGCTGGTGTTTGTGTGTGCGGTTTTTTGTGTTTGTGCGTGTGGACGGGACCCCGCAGATTACTGTGGTGCATGATATTATGTGAAATTATTATTGGATGGTGTTGTAGGGGTGATTTTGTGTGTACACTGTACTCTGTTTCTATGCGACAAACTGGGCTCTGTACAAGCCGGGTTGCCATCTTCCGGGCCGTGGTGTCGCCACAATTCCAGTGCCACACACACTCCGAAATGGTTGTCCAGTTTGTCTGCATAGTGTAGAATACGGTCGTGGTACCCTGGGCTCTGGAACCGCGGAAAAGTGCGGGCGGCGAGGTCCCGAAAACGGCGTTTGCGTCACAATGCTTCTAGTTCTTTAGCTCTTATTCATGGGAGGGTGGGTATGCATGCGCGCGTGCGTGCGTGCGTTGGCTGGTGTTTGTGTGTGCGGTTTTTTGTGTTTGTGCGTGTGGACGGGACCCCGCAGATTACTGTGGTGCATGATATTATGTGAAATTATTATTGGATGGTGTTGTAGGGGTGATTTTGTGTGTACACTGTACTCTGTTTCTATGCGACAAACTGGGCTCTGTACAAGCCGGGTTGCCATCTTCCGGGCCGTGGTGTCGCCACAATTCCAGTGCCACACACCTCCGAAATGGTTGTCCAGTTTGTCTGCATAGTGTAGAATACGGTCGTGGTACCCTGGGCTCTGGAACCGCGGAAAAGTGCGGGCGGCGAGGTCCCGAAAACGGCGTTTGCGTCACAATGCTTCTAGTTCTTTAGCTCTTATTCATGGGAGGGTGGGTATGCATGCGCGCGTGCGTGCGTTCGCTGGTACTAGCTGAGAAAGCTAGTTTGTGGCAAGGAGATCTGGTACAGTGTACTCACCGAAAAGCAAGTAGGGCGCACAATAATAATGACAATATACATAATATGATGCACCACAGGAATAATGCAGGGTCCCCGCCACATTCTCCCACACTTGAATCTTTTTTTACACTGAAATGTATTCGACATTTACTCCCACCCACATTTTGTTAATTACATAGAGAGAGAGAGAGAGAGAGAGAGAGAGGAGAGAGAGAGAGAGAGAGAGAGAGAGGTTCTGTTCCAGTTTTAGTGGGGTGTGGGGGTTTAAACTGCAAAGCATGCTAGATAGACGTGGCAGTTGTACTGAAATAACAGCCAATCAGAAAGGCCCACTACCAACAGGCAACTGCTGCTTCATATAAAAACTTTTTCGTGTATCTTCTCTGAGCATATAAACCTATCTAAAAGCGCGCGAAATCCACACCCCCCCTCCCCCTTTTTTTCCTTTCCATGTATTTTTCCACTCCAGGGTAGGTTGCTACCATCAACAGCAGCAGCAGGATAGGTTTCCACCCCCAAATTACAAACACCTGGACACAGAGGGCCTTGAAACTTTACAGTCTGTGAAACACCTGTAGTGAAGGTAAGATGTTACTGCTTGGGTATTTATTTGAATCTAAACAATCTTGCAGTTCATTAGATAGTAGTTTTTCATATGTATATGATTTGTGGTTTGTTTGGTTTTTTACTGTCCAGCATTGCCTTTGAAACACACATACACATACACCCCCCTCGCACTCGTATGTAGTGAGACATTCATGTAAAACATATACATGCATACGAACATTCATTCATGCAGATAGATGACATGCATGCACAGAATGGCAGACACAAACTGCTACAAACTTAAGCCTGGTCAGAACATTGCGCTGGCAATTTGACGACCCGGTTTGAGTCTGGTCGAGGAGATTTTTCTCTTGGAGTTAACATCAGTGCTGACTCCACTCTCCCCAAAAGTCCTTTGGATGAGACTTTAAACCGAGGCCCCGTGTGCGAACGCACGCAGAACATCTTGCGCACACGTTAAATCCTGTTCCGCTTTTCGTAAGAGTAGGCCATCGTGTGCCGGTGGGAACAGATGACAATATTTTACAAAACTGCATACACACGGGGACTGGATGAAAAAAGCACATGATTGCTTATTCTGTTATCCTCGATGTAAAAGAATAAAATGAAAAAAATATAAATAAATAAATACACCCCCCCTCCCTCACCTCCCCCTCCACCCCCCACGTTTTTTTTCTTTGAATGCTCACACAGTAGCAACAAAGTCTGTCATAATAACAAAACATGTCTAGTGCTGCTGTGAAGCACCTCACAAGTCAGGCCCAGTGCATTCCTCATCAGCATAGGAGAGAATTGTCATCTTTAAAGTCTTTCTGTAAAAAACGTAGGCAAATGGACCAAGAAGGCAGACAATAGACTCTTGTCTTTTGGACCAAGACAGAAGGATGAGTGAGATAGAAAAGAGAATTTGAAAAGAGAATTAGCAGAGAATTTCCAGAAAGTAGTGATACTATCTATATTGATTCCCTTCCCCTCCCCCCCCCCCCCCCCCCCCCCTTTAAGCCTACTGGTAGATCAGTCCATCTGATATCCCAGATTGTAAAGTGACTTTAGCAGACACTTAAACAAACTGCCGCCAACTTCTCTGTCACAGAATGGGGTCACATTCCCAACTCATGTTCAGCCACCAATCACAGCAAGGCAGCACCTTGTTTGAAAATAAGCTGGGCCTCCACTCTGCCCCCCCCCCCCCCCTCCCCCCCACTGAATTTGAATTTCAAAACAAGCCCATGGTGCTTTATCTGCCACGCTGATAGATCTAAAATGAGGTCGCCCACGCTGCGCGTGTGCACGCAGCACGCATGCACGCACGCACGCACGCACACACACACACACACACACACACACACACACACACACACACACACACACACACACACACACACACACACACACACAAAGTACATTGGATTAATACAGTCTCTTTAAGTGTAGGACAAAGATGCTCCCTGTATAAGAAAGAATTAAACTTCTGTAGGTAAAATAAGATACTGAAACAGAGATAAAATTTCAGAAACTATCTTAACCCATAGTACAAATGAACAATTTAGGATAGAAAGGTACGAAGCTAATTCTCTTAAACGCAGATCAAAGCCTAGTTATTGCACAAACCTAGATAATCAAATGTTTAAACAGAATAACAAACATAGACACAACTACTTGCTAACATTTCCAAGACCCAGAAACAAACTGTACAAATCGAGGTTCTTCTATTCAGGATAGGCTCCCAAAACTTTGAAACTTACCAAAAACAAAGATCAGTTTCGAACACATCTACAAGTATAATTTTTTCATAAATTACTGTTTCAGTGGTCTAGAGGTAATGCGCCTGTCTAGAATGGAAAAAGTCCGGGTCAAAGTGTTCTGTGGTTCGAATCCGGTTTAGACCCAAAACTTTTCCTCCATCCATTAGATCGTGAGTGGTGGTCTTTGGACGACACAATAAACCGAGATCACGTGTGTTACACATCATTATTTATCGCAGGTGAAAGAACCCACGGCAACAAGAGGCTTGTCCCTGGCAAAAATGTAGAAAAAGCCACTCTGATAGGGCACCAAATACACCTGCAGACAGGAAAAAGAAAATAATGGGTAGGTGCCGCATTTGTGGCGACGCGCTCTTCGGGGAGAGCAGCCCACATTTCACGCAGAAAAATCCGTTGTGACATAAAGTGGTTTAGAAGACGATTTGTAAACTTGTACAGTCATCTTTCCTTTACGCCTCCTCCTTTTCTGTTTCACTTGAACGTGTTTGTAGTGGGCTTTATTGTTACCCTTTTTACACTTTCACACCACTTTAAGTCACGGCACATTTCTCTGTATGAAGCTCGGGCTGTTTTGTCTGGGGAGAGCGTCGGCACGAGAGCAGTGCCACCCATTTTTTTTCTTTCCCCGTCTGCAGCAGTAATGGCTTCCCTATCAGAGTGGCTGTTTTCTATAAAATTTTGCCAGGGACAACTCTCTTCTCGCCGTGGATTCTTTTACGTGAGCTAAACATTTTTTTTGTAAAACATGGGACCTCAGTTTATCGTCTCATCTGTAAGACTAGCACCCAGACCACCACTCATGGTCTAATGGATGGGGGGAAAGTTTGGGGCCTAGATGGGGGTCAATCCACCGCACACTTCCGAACTGGACTGTTCACATTCTTTGGCAGGCCCGTTACCTCTAGACCACCATCCATTCAACAAATGAAAGGAAAGCTAAGGCTTTTTTTTTTTTTCAGTCGTAACTGAAATGAGTATAATATGTGCATGCGGTGGGGAGGTGGCGGTGTCACTGATGTTATTGTTATTATAAATGAGGTATGACCCAAGTTTATACAGTCATAAATATGTATTAATATATCCTATCTAGGAGTACCCATCTGCTGATGTGGTGATCTGATATTAGACCCTGACAGCTGTGTGTGTGTGTGTGTGTGTGTGTGTGTGTGTGTGTGTGTGTGTGTGTGTGGTGTGTGGTGTGTGTGTGTGTGTGTTTGTTTACATAATGGGTGATTCCCAGGTTGGTTTGTTTTTTTAAATTGTACCACTTTATGTCACAGCAGATTTATCTGCGTGAAATTCGGGCTGCTCTCCCCGGGGAGAGCGCGTCGACATATTTGCAGCGCCAACCCATTTGTTTTTCCTTTTTCCTGCAATTAAACGTATTTGTTTCCCAATAAGAGTGGCTGTTTTCTACAGAATTTTACCAGGGTCAACCCCCTTGTTGCCGTGGGTTCATAAAAAATGACAGAAAAAAATATTTCAAAGATACAGGTGTAAAATCACAACTACTGCTGTGGTGCCCATGCACCCACCCATCCACACACACATACACACACACACGCGCGCGCGCGCACGCACACACACACACACACATACACACACACACGCGCGCGCGCGCGCACGCACACACACGTACGCACAAACATTGGAAACATTCACACTCACACAAACGCATGCACATCTGATATAAACCAAATGCTATAACATATTCAATAATAAGAGAAACATCACTTAAATTGATACTCTAGTCCATTAAGATATTGAACAGTCTTAAAAAAAATATAAAAAAATTCCCCACTCCAACCAAAGCACACACTGCCACTATCACCCTACTCTACACACATCCACCTCCCTTCTTTTATTCACATAGCCCCCAGCCCCCCCCAAAAAAAAAATAAAAAAAAAAAAAAGTAAAAGAATGCTTCTCTCTCAACAATTTTTTATACCCCCCTCCAATGATAATTTTTAAAAAATCAAAAGAATTTCTCTCAAATAAATTTTCCATCTTCTCCCATCCCCATATACTTAAATACATGAAATAATGGGACAGGATAGCATAATGGCCAGAGCATTGCGCCGGCAATTTGATGACCCGATTCGACTCCCGTTTGAGGGGATTTTTCCCCTGAAGTTAACATCAGTGCTGACTCCACTCTCCCCAAAAGTCTTTTGGATAAGACTGTAAACCGAGGCCGTGTGCGAACGCACGCAGAACATCTTGCGCACACGATGAATCCTGTTCCACCTTTCGTAAGAGTAGGCCATTGTGTGCCGGTGGGAACAGATGACAAAATTTACCAAACTGCATACACACGGGGACTACATGAAAAAAGCACATGAGTGCTTAATCCATTATCCTTGATATAAAAGGATAAAAGGACTTTATGTTTTATCTTTTCCTTCGGGGTGGCCATGTTTTGTTTCCATAGGATATTCCAATTTAAGGCGGATGACCATAACTATACTATGATATTTAGTATCCTCGTCAAAATATAATATGTATGTTGGGAAAAAAAACAGTGGAAAAGGCTGTAATATTGTATGAAACCTGCTGTCGTGTGATGTTGCGGTGAGACAGTTTTGTCATGAACTGTTGTGGTTGTTTATGTTTTGATTTTTGCTTCCAAATGCAGGATTGGAGTGCATACTTACTAACCACAGTGTCATGTAAAAACAAAGGGGATACGACCGAGATCAATTGTTTTTCTATTTATGCTCATGTGCGTTTTTCTCGTTTTTTCATTCCTGGTCTTTTTGGGGGGTTTTCTGCATGTATCGGGCTGCGAGAGGCCGGGTGTCGTAGGACAGCATCGTGTGTTCACTCTAATGGTTCTGGCTACTGTGTTGTTTGATTTTCTGCTTGTGCTGTGACATGACATGTGATGTTGTGCAGCACAGGGCCAGAGTCGGAATGTTTTACACCAGGGCGCTTTCTTTGTCTACTCTTAAATTGTCATTTATCACAGCTGCTAATCTTGGTCCACTTCTTCTTCTTATACTGAAGGGGTCCTCTGTCTTACCATTAGTTCTTTTCTGTGTTACGATCAGAAATAGCGTTAAAACTAATAAATATGATTCTAGGTGTAATGATAACTTTTTTCAAGCTATAGATTTAAGTTTAAGTGAGGCGCGGAAAGATGTTGGTCTAGTTGCCTTATTTCTGTCTATACTTTTCTTGGCCTTTCTTCTGCAACTTGCAGGCGACATCCACCCTAATCCAGGTCCATTTGATAACATGAGTAATAGTGGATTATCTGTTATCCACTTAAATACACGTAATCTTCGTAATAAACTTGACTTACTGCAGTGTGAAGTTAGTATTTATGATGTTATAACTTTGTCAGAAACCTGGCTATCTGAGAGTGTATCTAACGACGAGATTTTTCTTCCTGGGTTTCATCCCCCAGTCAGACGTGATAGACCAGGTGATGCACATGGAGGTGTGGAAATTTATATTAAAAATAATTTAGTTTGTAAACCCAGGCTAGACCTTAGCATACCTTTCTTAGAGGCCGTATGGATAGAAACAAAATTAGGACAAGATGTGTTTTTGATAGGATCTTTCTATAGACCTCCCAATGCAAATGTGCTTTACTGGGATTTAATAGACCAATCAGTTCAATTAGCCGTAATACCCCCCATAAATTTATTATTCTAGGTGACTTTAATTCTGACTGTATTGTTCAACCTCCAGCTCATCTAAAAAATATAATGTCCACAAATAATTTATTTCAAATAATAAACCAACCGACCTGTGAAACTGAAAAATCATGCACCCTCATAGACCTCGTTCTGACACCATGTCCAAATCTTGTACAAACGTCAGATGTGATCCCACCAATCTGTAGTGATCACTCTGTTCCAGTTGTTGTTCTGAAAAACCAGGTTAGGCAAAATAGGAAGTATAAGCGTATAATATATAATTATGACAAGTTAGATGTTCAGACATTAGTTTCAGAATTGAATCACACTGACTGGAATGCTATTCTATCTTTAGAATCGATTGATGCTGCTGCTGAAGCCTTTTCAGATCAGATTATGCGTGTGGCTAGACTATGTATGCCTGTAAAAGAAATTACAATTAATGAAAATGATGCACCATGGATAAATACCGAAATTAAAAGACTAATAAAACAGAAAAACAAAGCTCATAAAACAGCAAAATCTTTGAACACTAACCAGGCTTGGGCGTCATTTCGCCAGTCTCGAAATAATCTAACTACAGTTATCAGGCAGAGAAAAGCAGAATATATTGCAGATTTAGACAGTCGTGTTTCTTCCCCTGATTGTTTTGGGTCTAAGGACTGGTGGAAGTTAGTTAAAACATTTATATCTAAAAAGGGAATGCCTCAGGATGAAATTCCTCCTATTGAAGATAGTGGCCAGGTGTATTATAGTTCATTAGATAAGGCCACTGCTTTAAATCAATACTTTGTCAAACAGTGTACAGTCGAAAAAGGTGATGATGATGTTCCTACTATAAATGAATGCAATAGTCTAGCTAACCCGCTTATTGTAACAAAGGGTGTTGTGACATGATTTTTAATAGATCTTGATGTTAAAAAAGCTGTCGGCCCAGATTTAGTGCATAATAAGATATTAAAAGCTGCAGCATATGTTCTTTCAGGACCTATGTGCTGTCTCTTTAATCGCTCACTAGTAAGAAGGTAGATATCCATTAATCTGGAAGCTGGCTCATGTTACGCCTGTCTTTAAAAAAGGTGACAAACAGAAATGTGAAAATTATCGTCATATTTCCCTTTTGAGCTGTGTGGGTAAGGTAATGGAAAAGTGTGTGCAAAAACATATTTTTACATACTTAGTGACAAATAACTTGTTAAAACCTGCCCAGTCTGGCTTTATTTCCTGCTGACTCAACTACCTATCAACTTTTGAGTATTTATGATGACTTTTGTAAATTTTTGGATTCTAAAACTACAGTACAAGCGATTTTCTTTGATGTTTCAAAAGCTTTGATAAAGTCTGGCACGTGCACTACTCTGCAAACTATCTGCTCTGGGTATTAGAGGTCAACTGCTTGCTTGGCTTACTGATTATTTAAAAGACCGCACCCAGGCAGCTGTTCTGAAGGGAAGTAAGTCACCTTATCTCCCTCTTTCAGCTGGCGTTCCACAGGGCTCTGTGCTTGGACCTCTATTATTTCTGATTTATATTAATGACATTGTCGATAATATTCAGGCAGAGGTTAAACTTTTTGCAGATGACACTAGCATATATCTAGGCTTAGAAAACAACAACACCAGAACAGAAATACTAAACTCTGATCTTAATAAAATTACTGAATGGGCTTTTAGATGGAAAACTAAATTCAACCCTTCTAAAACTGAACTTTTGACAATTTCAACCCAAAATCTAGTACAAACATTCCCTCTTAAATTTGGTGATGTAACGTTACAAGAAACAGATTATCATAAGCACTTAGGGGTTATTATTCAAAACAACTGTAAATGGGACTTACACATAAAATCTGTTATTTTGAAATGTCGTGTTCTTATAGCTTGTCTTCGCTCCTTTAAATATCGGCTTAGTCGTATATCTTTAGAAGTTATGTATAAATCATTTATTATGCCTCATTTTGATTTTTCAGATGTTGTTTGGGACAGCTGTAGTCAGAAATTAGCAAATGAATTAGAAAATCTACATCTTGATGCTCTCAGAACTATTGTTGGTACTGTAAGAGGGACAAGCCACGAGAAACTTTATACTGAATCTGGGTTTATATCCTTGAAAGAAAGACGTCGTCGCCATAAGATAATTTTGTATTATAAACCTGTTCACGGCATGGCTCCTTTATATTTGATAGATCGTCTTCCACATCTTGTTTCTTCATTAAATCTATATCATCGTCGAAATCCTTTAGAAAGGCAGATTCCACGTTGCAGAACGGAATTGTATAAATCCTCTTTTTTTCCTTCTGCCACTTGCCTTTGGAATGATTTACCAGAGGAAATCAAGCAGCAGAATTACTTAAGTCTTCTTAAGCACTACCTTAATACAGCAGACAGTGTAGTGCCCTAGTACTTTTATTTACCCAATAGGCAAACAGAAATAATACTTTGTAAACTTAGGTTAGAAATGAGTGATTTAAAGCATGACTTATTCCGACGCCATTTAACTAACTGGTCTTCATGTGAATGTGGGGCGGCTGTTGAGGATGCTACTCATTATTTGATAAACTGCCCTCTTTACCACCAGAGCCGTGTGGTCACCATAGATGTCTTGCCTGGTGTTATAAAATCTGATGTTACAGCTTTATTGTATGGTAAAAATGATAAAAGTATACAAGATAATTATACAATATTTGCAGCTGTAGGGAAATTTATCTTGCTGTCGGAAAGGTTTAATTTAGGATGACAATTTCTATTAGGAAAACAACTTTGATATTGTATGTTGCACATTCATGGCACGCGCCTGCGGCCTTGTCCGTATGCATGCGCGTGTACATAATATCATAATTGTATGTTGTATTATTGTTTTCTGGTGTAAGCATGTTACTATCAGTCTTGCGATGGTGTTGCCTTGCATTGCCGTGATGCATCTACCCCCTTGTTATTGTTTATTCATTGTTTTTGTTTTTTTCCGGTATTTTCACAATCTTTAAATACTTACGTTATCTTATCATGTCTTATCGTTCATTATTTGATGCAATGTTGTTCAGCTGCAGCCTATCTTTGCATATATATGGATGTTTGAGTACCCATATAAGCTTTGCTTGTTGTACTCATATCATATACTGTTGCTTGTTGTTTTCTGAACAAATAAGACTGTTTAAACCAAGGATAAATAAATAATACATAAAGAAAATGGGGAAAAAATCTTTCATAAAACTAATGTCAAAGATACAGGTGTAGGGGTAAAATCTGCAATGATCTGCCATCCAGTGGAAGATCAGTGCAATAATATATGCTACCAACAAATTCAGATGATATCACATGTCCTGACTTGTGTCATCCACATTTCATCACATCATTTAAGCAATGATGCATTATTGTACACACAAAAATCATAATCAGATCTCCAGAACAAATTCGTACCAACATAATCATCACACATAAAAATAATTCAGATCCAAAATGACCCCATACCACACAAACATTCGGATACAAAACTACACAAACAAATTCTCTCTCTCTCTCTCTCTCTCTCTCTCTCTCTCTCTCTCTCTCTCTCTCTCTCTCTCTCTCTCTCTCTCTCTCTCTCTCTCTCTCTCTCTCTCTCTCTCTCTCTCTCTCACACACACACACACACACACACAGGTTCTTTCTTGCAAATCACCCCCTTGCCCATTCACATGAATATCCTACCTCTTTCCCAACCAAAACAAATTTTTAAAAAACTTACTTTCTCTCAAACACTCAACTCCCCATTACACACACACACACACACACACACACACACACACACACACACACACACACACACACACACACACACACACACACACACACACACAGGTTCTTTCTTGCAAATCACCCCCTTGCCCATTCACATGAATATCCTACCTCTTTCCCAACCAAAACAAATTTTTAAAAAACTTACTTTCTCTCAAACACTCAACTCCCCATTACCACACACACACACACACACACACACACACACACACACACACACACACACACACACACACACACACACACAAGGACGGGATAGCCTAGTGGTCAGAACATTGCGCTAACAATTTGACGACCCGCGGTTCGATTCCCATTGGAGGGGATTTTTCCCCTGGAGTTAACATCAGTGCTGACTCCACTCTCCCCAAAAGTCTTTCGGATGAGACTGTAAACCGAGGCCCCGACTGAACACGCACACAGAACATCTTGCACACATGTTAAATCCTGTTCCGCTTTTTGTAAGATTAGGCCATTGTGTGCCGGTGAAAGGCGAGGGAACCCCATGGTGTGTGACTTGTGACGTGCGGGTAACCATCAGGCATCTGCTCCTGGCGTGTCGGGATGTTCAGGATATTAGGCACAAGCATTTTACCGCGGACTCCCTAAAGATCCTCTTTCGGGATGTTCCACCGGACACCATTTTTAACTTCCTGAGAGAATCGGTTTTTTTCAGTCTGATATGAGTGAAAGTGGTATGGTTGGTCTGTGAGGACAAGGTCGTTTTAAGGAATCTGGTTTTGGTTTTATCTCATTTTATGTGTGATCGATGTGGGTTTTTTCCCCGACGTGGTGGCAGTCCTGGGCTGACCCGTATGGTTGACCAGGGCGTCGATACAAGCAAGGACAGTTGAGCTGGTTTTATACCTCGTTTTAAACTGTACATAGTCGCACACTTTTAACACAAGTTTTAAAATGTAACCAGGTGACAGCCCCGATATGGCCTATGTGGTCGGCGGGGCTATAAGCAACATAATTGGATTGGATTGGTGTGCCCGTGGGAACATATGACAATATTCACACAACTGCATACACACGGGGACTAGTAGAAAAAAAGCACATGAGTGCTTATTCCATTATCCTCGATATAAAAAAAAAAGTAGGTAATAGATAAAGATTTTAAAAATCTATAAATAAAGAAATGAATATCGCCTTTTCCAATACAAACCCTCCAGGCACATCATCATCATCATCATCATCATCATCATCATCATCATCATCATCATCATCATCATCATCATCATCATCATCATCGTTGTCAACGTCATGAATGTCATCAGAGACGTTGTCATCGCCGTCATTGTCATGAACATCATCTTTAATTTTGAACAATCACACAACCATTATCATAATAATTTTGTTGTTGTTGTTAATAGGCAGCAGCTGAACTGGATATGCAGTGTAAGGGAAACAACCGTACATTGGGTAGCCTATGCGCTAGTTCTCTCTCTTAGACCACTCGGTGGCAATTCATTTTTTGTTTGTTGTTTGTTTTCAATATTTTGTTGTGTTTATGTTGTGTGTGTTAGCCGCCGCAGTAGTCTAGTGGTTAGGGCGTTGGACTCGTAATCTAAAGGTTGCGGGTTCGATCCCAGCTTTCGGCTATGGCGTTGTGCCCTTGGAAAAGGCACTTTACGGCTATTTTCTCACCCCACCCAGGTGTAAAAGGGGTAACAACCTTGTGTTGGGGGTTAACCTTGCGATAGACTGGCGTCCTATCCAGGGGGGAGTCTATGACTCTCAGTCGCTTAACGCCACAGAAACCGGGATAAGCACCGGCCTGATGAGCCTTAGGCTTGGGACAGACTTAACTTAACTTATGTTGTGTGTGTGTGTGTTTGTTTGCTTTTTGAATTATGTTTCTTTCCTTTGTATGTCTCTTTGTGGTTATTAGTGAGGGTTGTCTGTGTGTTTCTTTACAACAATTTTTAGGTGTATTTCCTACATCGAAGTTGATATGGAATACCCATGTCAGTACATTCTAATTAAAGCAAGAAAAAGCTTCATTCTCCTGAAATTTATTTATAAGCAGTAGGCTATTAAAGGCAAGATCTGTGAATCCTTTAACATTTATGTACGTCAGTAATCAGATCAAATCATCATATAGACAAGAATTCTTCTTTAATGCTCCAAAATATTTAATGAGGAAGCTTCAGAGTACAGCTTGTAAAGCATACAGGCTTACTCTTGGTGTACCTTTTCCTGCATCAGCAATTGACACATAATTATGAAGTCGAAATACTGCCGTTAGATAAATAATCCTACCGAAAACTTGCATGCCCCAAATATGTACTGAGAAGTTCAACACCCAAAAACTTTGCATCGGAAGACTTGAAAATAAAATCTGAAACATTTGGCTTTTTTTTTACCAAAAGGACGCAGCAAATCGGGTGCATTTGTGGCGATGCGTTCTCTCTCCCTGGGGGAGAGCAGCCCGAATTTCACGCAAAGAAATCTGCTGTGACATTAAGTGGTATAAAAATAAAATCAGAGTTAGGTTACCATGATTTGATGGAAGATGACTCTTTAGGTAAATAATCCGGTCAATAGTCTTTCAGGGCTTTTATTTACTTCATTTTATACCACCTTATGTCACAGCAGATGCAATTTGGGCTGCTCTTCCCGGGGAGAGTGCGTTGCCACAAGTGCAGCGCCACCCATTTTTTTTTTTTTGTTTTCCTGTCTGCAACTGTATTTGTTTCCATATCAAAGTGGCTTTATTTCTACAGAATTTTGCCAGCGATAACCCCCTTGTTGCCGTGGGTTCTCTTACGTGCACTAAATTATAATGTGTAATACACAGGACCTCAGTTTATCATCCGAAAGACTAGCACCCAGACCACCACTCATGGTCCAATGGAAGGGGGAAAAGTTTTGGGCGCGGACCAGATTTTTCGCTTTCTAGGCAGGCACGTTACATCTAGACCACCGATCCATAGGGAATAGTCAAGATTGGCTGCTTAAAGCTTCCTTTGTGGTCAGCATAAAATGACAGAGGCCCAGTTGATAATCTCTCCTGATCATCGAAATTATGAAAGAAAAAATTATGTAAACTGGATTTTTGTACAAAAGCGAGTCAGGCAGAACTCCCCTCCCCTTCTACCTTCCCCTCCCCCTCTACTCCAGCCCCCCCCCCCCTCCTCTCCACTTTCCTGTGTGCAACTGACAGACAAGTTATGAAAGCAATACCAACAAACAGATTAAATATATAAAGGTTGACATAAAAAGATAAGGGACGCATTTCTCAAAAAATGTGTATGAATCAAATGGCTGCACATTAATTGTACTCGCAATTTTGCAAGTATCCTGTTGGAAAAATTCCAGCTTGTCAAAACTTGTGGCTTTTTGGCTGAATATAGAACTACCTACCTACTGCCAATTGACGGCAGAGTTATCCCACCCTTGGACGTGACATGTGCAGAAGACTGTTCCGGTTATAAAGTGAGCACGGATTCATGTTTTCAATTCAGATTGCCTTGGTTTGTATGCCAGTTGGTTCTCTGTGCCCTCATCCAACAAGTTCGAGATCAACTGGAAGTGATAATCTACATGCAGATTGTTCACTTCCATGCAAAGGTTAGTGATATTTTCCATTCTATGTATGCCTATATACTACGGAGTGCCAATGGTAAATAAATGTCTTTCTTGGACATAGATTTTTAGTTTCAAAAGGTAGGGGGGTTGTTTGGAAGTGACAGTACTTCAGACGGTACATGCACACACGAGCTTGCGCGCACGCACGCTCATGCACGCGCGCACACACGCACACGCACGCACACACACACACACACACACACACACACACACACACACACACACACACACACACACACACACACACGGGTTACTGATTGGTTTTGTAGTAATGTAATCAAAGCCTTTGTAGTTTAGAAAGAGAGAAGGGGGGGGGGGGGGTGCAGGAATAAATGTGTGATAAGATTTCCTTACCATTGGTCATGAAGGCCTGTTGACGGACAAGCCCTCCCCCCCCCCCCCCCTCCCCTTTGAAAGCTTGAACAATTGGCAGGGCCTTTGAGAGAATCTCGCTTTTGTTTTCGTTCCTCAGCTCCAGGTTCATCAATGGTGAGATTTTGCCTATGTGACCGTTTTTGCCCACCATTAAGGTAGCTACATTCCAACTTCGGGGATGATGTCTACACACGATACTTGTGTGCATGTGTTTTAAAGATTTTGTCTCATCCATTCCCACTGGCAGACAATGGCCTGCCCTCCCGAAAAGCAAAACGGGGTTTATCGTGTGTGCTAGATATTCTGTGTGCAGTTGCACACAGGACATGGGTTTATAGTCTCCATCGAAACTTTTGGGGTGAGTGGAGTGAAATTGGAGTCGGCATTGATGTTAGCTCCTGAGGAAAAATTGCCTTGAAGGAACCTATCTGGATGGTAGCTGAAACATGCGCTTGATCCTGGGTTGTCAGGTGGCGAACGCAACGCTCATAAGATAAAAGGTAAGGAAAGGTGTCCCATAACCTATGTGGTCGTAAGGGAGCTTTTCTAGGGGCCATTATGTTGAGGGTGGCACCCATCTCCTCTCCCTCGCTGCTCTACCTTCCCTGACTCTTAAGAGGGCATGTATCCATTTACAGCTGGGTGAACTGGGGGACTGCACTGTAGCCGAGGCGCGCAAACGGTCATCCATCCAATTGGCAACCACGCTCGACGCTGCTTAACCTTGCCTGGGGTAAGCCAGCGCTCTGACCACTGAGCTTAACGCAACGCTCTAACCACCAAGTTATCCCGTTCCCCAACAAAAAAAATATGAACATTGCAATTGTAGACAGACACCTACAACTATAGTGTGGGCACAACAGTCACTGATCGTTTTATGCAGCGCAACGTTTGAACTTTTCGTCGTTTTTGTTTTTTCGTCCTCGGCAAGAGCTCCGAGGTTCGCCGATGGTGAGGTTTTGCGTATGCGACTGTTTTTGCCTCACGATGAAGGCAGCTGCATCCCGACTTCAGGAATGTACGCTAGGTATGTTCTTGTTTCCGAAACCCAAAGAAGGTTAACTTTTTTTCAATTTTTGTTTCGTCCCTCTACTAAAGACCCGAAGTTTACAAATGGTCAGATTTTTGCTATGCAGCCCTTCTTCTTACCCCCCATTTAGGTCGCCACATTCCGACTTCAGGGATTCCTGTCATTGTGATCTTTAACGTGCATATTTGATTTTCTGCATGTGTCGATATACACGTACTCACACACGCGTACATGAGTCACACACACGTACTCACACACACACACATACTCACCTATTCTGTCTTCTTCTTTCTCAGTCTGTCTGTCTGTATGTCTGTATGTCTGTCTGTGTCGGTCTGTCTGTGTGTCTGTGTCTCTCTCTGTCTCTCTGTCTCTCTCTGTGTCTCTGTGTCTCTGTGTCTCTGTCTGTCTCTCTGTCTGTCTGTCGTGTCTGTCTCTGTCTCTGTCTCTGTCTCTGTCTCTCTCTCTCTCTCTCTCTCTCTCTCTCTCTCTCTCTCTCTCTCTCTCTCTCTCTCTCTCTCTCTCTCTCTCTCTCTCTCTCTCTCTCTAGCCTAGTGGCCAGAACATTACGCTGGCAATTTGACGATCTGAGTTGATTCTGGTCGAGAAGATTTTTCTACTGGAGTTAACATCAGTGCTGACTCCACTCTCCCCAAAAGTCTTTCGGATGAGACTGTAAACCGAGGCCCTGTGTGCGAACGCCCGCAGAACATCTTGCACACACGTTAAATCCTGATCCACTTTCCATAAGAGTAGGCCATCGTGTGCTGGTGAGAACAGATTACATTTACAAACTGCATACACACGGGGATTTGATGTAAAAAAGCACAAGAGTGCTTATTCCATAATCAATATAAAAGAAAAATCACATACACACACGCGCGCGCGCACACACGCGCACACGCACACACACACACCACACACACGCACACACACTCACACACGCACACACATACATACACACACGCACGCGCGCGCGCGCGCCTTCTCCTACTCTTCCTTAAATTACGGTAATATACATATATTTTTAAAATTTTTTTCTTTTTTGTTATCAGAAACTTCCCAGCAACCTCGTACCTTCTCGACACAAACGCTATGTCGTGATCCACATTGGTTTGTAACTGGGTTGGGCCTGTGTTAGGTAGAGGGTACGGAATGGAGGAAGGAAATGTTTCAACAAAGCCTTCACAGAGCTTTGTTTCCATGCACTTCAGATCAGGAATATGTCGGACTTTAAATTTCAGAATGGGGATATTCTGCTATCCCTGAAGTTTTCAGAATGGGGGTATTCTGCTTTCACCCGAAGTTCTCTCTGCTCATGGGTCCCGCCCGTGCAGATTTTGTCAGCGAAGTTCTTTGTCAGACGATGTCTTTGCCATTGAACTGAACTCTCCGTTGTCTTTGAACTTGCCATTGAGCTGAACTGTCAGTTGCCTTTGAACGATCACTGAGCACCACATTTCTGATTGTATCTCTGATCCCTTGCTAAAAGATAGAATTAAATAGAATAGAATAGGACAGGCTAAAATAAAAGAATATAAAACTTGTAAAACTGTATGCCAAACATAATAAAATAGGAAATAAAACCAAAAGAACTAGCAAAGTAGTAGAAAATAAAATTAGTTTTTTTTTTAAATTGGCCACAAAAAAGAGTGACTTAAATCAAATTTCAAACGAGGAAAAAATAGTGCAAGAGATCTAAGGAGAGCAATCTCAGTGACAGTGATGTCTTGTTCAAACACTGACGCCACCTACAAAGGCTTTGGAGATGTTGGTGATGAGGAAGAGTTACCTAATCTTTGGGACAGTGATTGTGAGGAAGAGTTACCTCATCTTTGGGATATTGGTCTTGAGGGAGTGTGACTTCATCTTTGGCACAGTGGTCACGAGGGCGCGTGACATCATCTTTGGGGCAGTGGTTATGAGGGAGTGTGACTCTGCCGTCCCCTCACATTTTCCAAACATTTCCTTCAGTTTCTTCCATCACACCCTTTATGTGACACGGGTCCTGGCCTGGTTAGTCATGTGAATCACATGGGAGTCGTCGCTATAGCAACGGGGCTGTATCATGTGGATCACCTGGGAGTCATCGCTATAGCAACGGGGCTGTATCACGTGGACCACAATAGGAATTCTCTTCTGACCCTGCCATGTCATCTGGAGAATTCTCCCTCAACAAGACCTCGTAAGTAATGAGAATGAGAATGATGATGATAATAATGATAATAATGATAATAATGATAATAGTAGTAATAATAATAATAATAGTAATAATAATAATAATAATAATAATAATAATAATAATAATAATAATAATAATAAATATATTATAAAAAGAAATGATAATAATAATGGAAATGATAATATATATAAAAAAAACAATATAAAAAGAAATCATACACACAGCGTCCCAAAAATGGAACAGTGGGCATATATGGGCTAAAGTGACATGGTCAGGTGACTGTCATGTTTGTCCAAGAAAACCAGCAGAATTTTCAGTGGTACTGATTGGGACTGCCCTTGCTTTCAGGGGCTGTTGGACTGTAACCAAGGACCCCCGTGTGCAGTGGCAGCCATGATGAACTGGGTCCTTTGTGGAAGAGTGGTAATGCTGTGATTTAAAGACAGGTATGTTAAACTCGTTGTTGTCATTGGTCTCTGAAAGCAAAAGGCCTTTTTTTCTTTTTTACTAAACTGCCTGGTATCCCTCATTGTTGATGAAAAAGATAAACATAATTATGCAAATCGAGGTTATTTCTCTTTTTTTCTCTGTTTGTGAACATTTTGCAAATGTATTCATCAACTTAAAAAGACTGCTTTTGATCAAATGCTTTTGAAAATGAAATATAAAATTATGTACTAGTTTCAAGTTTGTTTTGAGGTATTGAAACAAAGAAATGTTGAACTCGTAAAGTAACTGGACAGTATGTCGTACGTAAAATAATAATCCTTCATTCAATCCTTCCTAAATTAACACGGTCGGGTGACTGTCATGTTTGTCCAGGAAAGACAGAATTTTCAGTGGTACTGATTGGGACTGCCTTGCTTTCAGGAGCTGTAGGACTGGAACCATGGACTCCGTGTGCAGTGGCCGCCATCATGAACTGGGGTCCTTTGTGGAAAATTGGTAATGCTCTGGTTTAAAGAAAGATATGATAAACTCTTTGTCGTTATTGGGCTTTGAAAGCCAAAGGCCTGTTTTTTTTTTCTACTAAATTGCCTGAATCCCTCATTGTTAATGAAAAAGATAAACATAATTATGTAAATCGGTCTTTTCACTTTTTGTCTGTGTTTGTGAACATTTTGCAAATTGATTCATCAACTTGAGAACGACTGCTTTCAAATAAATGTTGAAGAGTATTTGTAATATATACGGGCTTGATTTTGTTAAAAAAAATCAAATCATTAAAATTTGAACTGAGAAATAACTAGGCAGTACAGTGCAGTTTGTAAATAATCGTCCTTAATTCAGTCTCTTTTTCAGTAACTTGGTCAAGAGTCTCTCATGTTTGTCAAAAAAAAATCCAGCAGAATTTTCAGTGGTACTGATTGGGACTGCCTTGCTTTCAGGGGCTGTGGGACTGGAACCAAGGACCCCGTGTGCAGTGTCCGCCATGATGAACTGTGGTCCTTTGTGGAAGAGTGGTAATGCTATGGTTTAAAGACAGGTATGTTAAACTCGTTGTTGTCATTGGGCTCTGAAAACCAAAGGCGGTTTTTAAAAAAAAATAATTGCCTGGTACCCCTCATTGTTGAGAAAAAAAGAAAAACATATAAATCAAGTCGTTTCAATTTTTTCTTTGTTTGTTAAACATTTTGCAAATTGATTCATCAACTTAAAAAAGACTGCTTTCAAATAATTTTGAAAAAATATGAAATGTATAATTACGTACTAGTTTCGAATTTGTTTTGAAATATTGAAACAATTAAATTTGAACTCGTCATGTACTTATGAGCTATCCTTGATATAAAAGAATAAATAAATAAATAAATAAATAAATAAATAAATAGATAAATAAATAAATAAATAAATAAATAACTGGGCCTTATGGTTCATTTTGGAAATAATATATTTCTTAATTCAGTCTCTTTTTAAGTAACTTGGTCAGGAGTCTGTCATGTTTGTCCAAGAAAACCAGCAGAATTTTCAGTGGTTCTGATTGGGACTGCCATGCTTTCAGGGCTGTGGGACTGGAACCAAGGACCCCGTGTGCAGTGGCTGCCATCATGAACTGGGGTCCTTTGTGGAAGAGTGGTAATGCTGTGGTTTAAATACAGGTATGAAAAACTCTTGTTGTCGTTGGGCTCTGAAAGCCAAATAGAGAATGTATTTTCGGTGAATATGATTTTGTTTTTCAAAGTGTTATTTCCAGTTAAGGCAAATGAAGTGAATCTGAAATATGATAGTCTTTAAAAAGTACTTATGAAGTTTTATCTTCCACCAAATTGACGAGATTAAATCCTTTTAGATTTGAGCTAGTAAAGCAGAACAGGGAATGAGACAAGTCTTTTTCAGCCGATAAAGCGACATTGAAGTCTTGTGAATCTATTGTTTAAGGGATAACATGAAATCAGGTTTACGCTAGTAGATCTGTGAACATTTCTCTGTCACTGACATTACTTCACTGCTTTCAGGAGCTCCAGGACTGGAATCAAGTGCCAAAGAACAGACACGCCATCCGGCACAGCATTTCAGTTACCAGGACGTGACGAGGTAACATCAAATTTCATGATTCCTTTTTCTGGCCCAGGCCAAAGCTTTGTTAGTTATTGAGGTGAGCTAAGGGTCAAGGTCTCGACTGACATGGTGTTAGATTTTAAATGTTGTTTCGAAGTTGTCTTCAGCCGGGACACGCTCGTAGTGAAGAATCCTGCACTCTCAAGGAGAAATATCCTCTGAAGTTGAACTATGGCTGCCTTTATGGCGAAGTACTCGAAAAGTCATACATGCAAACTCTTCATCCAGAATGTAGTTAACAATCTGTCAGTGACGTATGGTATTGTAACTGCTCTCCAGCTGGTAATATGATGTAATGTAATGTACTGTAATGTAACATAATGTAACAATCTGACAGTGACGTATGGTATTCTGACTCCTCTGCAGCTGGTAATATAATGTAACAATCTAACAGTGACATAATAAATGGTATTCTGACTCCTCTCTAGCTGGTAATATCATGCTTTTTTTAATAATTAGCAGTAAATCAGTAAATAAATAAATAAACACGACACCTGTGTGTTTTGAGAAGTCAACTGTCAGCATAATCCTGAAAACTGATTTATTTTTTACATTTCAAGCAAGAGACTTTGGCTTGACCAGTAACACTGTCAGTCAACAAGCCCCATCAGTGTGTGATGAAACGTAAGTAAAAAATCACAGGACGCCAGGTTTGTGTGTACAGTGCAATGCAGTGCACGACTTGGTGTATGTTGTCACTTTCAGCAGTGCCTAGCCTGCAGCATAGGATGAGAAGCAAGAAGTCAAGTTTCTAGAAGAACAAAAGTTTGAGGCTTATGGTTAACGAGTTACCTGTAGCTGAAAACGACCAAGGTCGTTAAGTAGCACAAATCAGTATCACTGGTCAACCAACCATTTCCCAAACTTCAATTAAAAAAAAAAATAGTTTCCATCCCAAATCAGTATCACTGGCCCAGCAAACGATTTCCAAAACTTTTTTTTTCCAATTTCTATCGGCATGAAAACATGTAAAACGGTCATATTCGCAAAATCTCATCTCAAATAAACCTGGGAGCTCTAGCCGAAGAATAACAGAAACGAAAAATAAATCTAGTGAATGATGATAATGATGATTGTGATGTGTGTTCTGGCAGGAAGGTGAAGACACCAACCATTCAGGACTTCGCCGTCGCCGCAAAAGACTTCGCCGTCGTCGCTGCACAAGACTTCGCCGTCCCCGTCGCCGCAGAAGAAATCTCCGAAGACATCGCTGTCGTCGCAGAAGACATCGCCTGATCTGATTAATGATAGTCGTGATTTGAAGTTTTGTTGCCTGATTTGTATTTTAAATGACAAATGTTTGAGAGAGGAGAGTTGTTATTTTGTAGTACATTGCTGAAAAGGGTAGTATTTTTTTTAATCATTATACTGGTTTTCTTCTTTTATCTTTTTTGTAACTTGAATCAGATCCAGTTAGAAAATACTATCATCCTGGCATATATCATCATCCAGGAAATAATTTGTGTGATAATTTTTCAGCCAAGCTTTTAGATTAAAAAAAAATTGGATGGGGGATTTAGTGATCAGTTAAGACATTATGGTTGAAATAAGCCCTGTATGTCTGACAATTATTTTAAGGCTTCCCTTACCCTTGTTTGAAAGCTTTGTTTTTGATGAATCGGAACAAATGAGAGATGAGAGACGGGGGAGGGATAGCTCAGTAGTCAGAGCACTCGCTTTCCCCCAGCCAATGTTAAGCAGCGTCGACCGTGGTTGCTAATTGAATGGGTGACCATTTGGGCACCTTGGTTTCAGTACAGTCCCCCCAGTTCACCCAGCTGTCAATGGGTACATGCCCTCTTTAGGGTCAGGGAAGGTAAAGCAGTAAGGGAGAGGAGATGGGCGCCGCCCTCAATATGCTGGCCCCTGGAGAAGCTGAGGTCTCTGACGCCTCGCTCCCCTACGACCACACAGGTTATGGACAGCTTTACCTTTTACCTTTACTATTACAGTATTGTGAAGCAATTGATGTGGTGATCTACCTCTGGTTATCTTTCCATGATGTTACTGCAGTATAAAGTTTTATGGTGTCCAGTTAGAGGGTGTGTGTGTGTGTTGTATGTATGTATGTATGTATGTATGTATGTATGTATGTATGTTTATGTATGTATGTATGTATGTATGTATGTATGTATGTATGTATGTATGTATGTGTGACTGTGTGTGTGTGTGTGTGTGTGTGTGTGTGTGTGACTCTGTGTGTATGTGTGTGTATGAATGTAACTGTGTGTGTGTGTATGTGTGACTGTGTGTGTGTGTGTGTGACTGTGTGTGTGTGTGTGACTGTGTGTGTGTGTGACTCTGGTGTGTGTGTGTTTGACTCTGTGTGTGTGTGTGTGTGTGTGTGTGTGTGTGTGTGTGTTGTGTGTGTGTGTGGTTAATCAAAGGAGGGGACATGGGTGTTATCATAGGAAAAGGGTTTGAAAAGGATGAGGAGGGGTTGGGGACACAAGTGGGGATCAATGGGGATAGAAAAGAGGGCGAACTAATGGGATTAGACTTATTCTGCAAGGCTACATTTTAACATTTTGGCCGTAATTTTTGTTTTTAATCACATGGGTTTGGGTTTTTTTTTTTGTTTGTTTTTTTTTGTGTGTTTTTTTGGTGGGGTTGTTAAATTCTTTTTTACATGGATATAACGCTGTGTGGTTCTGGGTTCGACTCTCAGCCCTACACTTTTTGCCAGTTTGACGAGAAAATCAAATTACATGTTTAAGAAAAGCAAAACAAATCCCATGACAGTTGAAAAATCGAAAAGAGCAGTGCGGGTACCTCCCGACTGTCCTGGAAAAAACTGGTTAGGTCGATTTCTCAACTATATCCTAAAGTTGGATTTGCGGCTACCTACATGGTTGGGCTAAGCTGCATACGCTAAAAAAAATTCAAATTCATCGTGAGTTAAAGTTTGGAGCTCTAGCCGAGGAACGAAAAAAAGAGAAATTGTGTCCCAAAGGTCTTTGGCCTGAAAACGGCTTTGATGGGCAGCAGAGCTGGAAATATGTGATTCAAAATCCAAACACAATCGAAGTACAAACAAATATTTAGCAGCTAATAGGACCAGCAGACCCTTTAAAAACAGTTGATAGGCCCCAGTCATTTTTAAAGAAAATTTCGAATGAATAGAACTCCACATCCTTGTGTCTACAGCTAAGTACCATTCAGTCTTTCTGCTACTGTGTCCATATGCTTTTTGACAAGACAGACCAGCAACAGACCCACACCCCTTCCTCTTTTTGCATTCCCCTTTTGCATGCTTCCTTCCCCCTTTTTGCTGCTTCCTTCCCCTTTTTGCTTCCTACCTTCCCCTTTTTGATGCTAACTGTTCACACTAATCCTAACCTGTACACTAACCCTGGCCCCTCATGTGGACACAAAAGGCAGGTAGATTAGGTGTTACTAGCTGACACACTGGCAAACTTTGAGTTTTGAGGGTTGGGGTGGTGGTTAGAATTTTAGGGAAAGGGGTGCTAGGATGGAGGGTGGGGATGGGGGGGGGGTGAAGTAGGCAGTTAGGGCTGTGGGAGTGGGGGAAGAGGTATGACTGAGCGTGCGTGTGTGCGTGCGGGGCGTGCGGGGCGTGCGTGTGTGTGGGGTGTGTGTGTGGGGTTTTTGTGTGTGTGTGTGTGTGTGTGTGTGTGTGTGTGTGTGAGTGAGTGTGTCTGTCTGCTGTCTGTCTCCCTGTGTGTGTACTGGGTGTGACTTGGGGGGGGGGGGGGGTATGTGATGTGTGACTTCGTGTGATTGGGTGTGTGACTCTGTGTGTGTGTGACTCTGTGTGTGCGATTGTGTGTGACTGTGATGGTGTGACTTTTTGTGTGTGACTCTGTGTGTGACTTCTGTGTGTGATTGTGTGTGTGACTGTGTGCTTTGTGTTTGGTGTGTGTGACTTGTGTGTGTTGTGATTGTGTGTGTGACTGTGTGCCTGATTGTGTGTGTGACTCTGCGTTGTGTGTGACTCTGTGTGTGTGTGTGTGGTGTGTGTTGTGACTCTGTGGTGTGTGTGTGTGTGTGTGTGTGTGTGTGTGTGTGTGTGTGTGTGTGTGTGTGTGACTCTGTGTGTGTGTGGGGTGTGTGTGTGGTAATCACTTACACTTTGGATGGATGTTTTTATTCATCCCTGATATTTTTGTCTGAAGATTGGAAAAGCTTTCTTGTTTGATTGTGAGACAAAACACCAGCTCAAAATGATAAAGTTCTGTAGTAATCACAAAATCGACCAGAGCTTTTTACTTTATACAAACAGGCAAATACCTACCAATCTGTTGCTGATTTTACATTGTTGGCTTATGTAATGAAAAGATAAAGAAATTTGAAAGACATAGATTTGTTTAAATGACTGAGAAAAAAAAAAACTGCCATAGCGGTGGCGTTGAGTGACAGAGTGTTATGTATTCATTTATTCTTTTATATTTAAGGATAATGGAATAAGCACTCATGTGCTTTTTTACAACCAGCCCTGTGTGTATGCAGTTTTTGTTAAATCTTTTTCATCTGTTCCCACCGGCACAAGATGGGAAAAACCCTTACGAAAAGCAGAACAGGACTTTAACATGTGCCAAGATGTTCTGGGGTGGTTGGCACACGGGCTGGTCTATAGTTTCATCCGAAGTGTGTGCACGCATGTGTCTGCCACACGTGTGCTCCTATCTTTGCTCAAGAAACCACTCAGATAATTGAAAATGGTGGAAAAAGAGAGAGGAGATTGGTGGTGGAGAAGTTTTTTTTACCACTTTTTCCCTTAAAAGAAAGTGAATGCAAGAAATATTATCGTTGTATAAGAAGTGACATTAGGCTTTGGCTGACCGTTTACATTTGCCCCCCCCCCCCCCCTCCATTGTAATATAGTGTGGAACGTGTGTCGGGAAAGATGATCTTCTTTTTTTAATCACATCAAATGTGCACACAGAAACAAAGCTGTATCTGTGATTGCCTTTGATATTGGTTGTTTGTGTGAATTAACATTAATTTGTGTAAAATGGCATAAGTTGATGTTGATGACAAGTCTGTGTATTGCCCCTTCTGATAGAAAGATTGAGGGCAGATTTTACACCAACACCGTCAAGAAGGAAATGTAGAATGTTGTGTAATAGTGTAAAGAATGTGTGGGGAGGTTTTGTTTATTTTATTTTAATTTGTTTTTAAATCACCTGGCATGTGAAAACAAAATGGTATCTGGTGCTATGAATGGTATTGATATTCTGTGAAATGACTTTAGATGATGTTAGTGGCAGATCTGTGGTTGATCTTCTGCTGGGAGATTGATGGCAGATTTTACACTGACACATCTTTACGAAAAATACGTCCGGAAGATTAATCGTATATGATATTTAAGTAAAGTTATGGATGGTGGTGCATGGTGCCTGGCTTTTTTCCCCTAAGTATTGAGATCAAATGTAATAAACAAGATAAATATATGTTGTGTAATAGTGATGACAAAGGGCAGCCTGAGGTTTTCTTTTTTCTTTTCTTTTTTCAATCTCATCAAATGTGAAAACAAAAAGAAAGCTGGTGCTGTAAATGCCATTGATAAAGTACTCGATAAAACGTGTATGTGGGATTGTTTACTTTTCTTTTTTTAAGAAGGATATTAAATGTAAACAGCAAAGAAAATGTAGTAACTTCTATAATAGTGTTGAAAGTGCGCCAGAAGAGGTTTTCTTTTTTTTATTTATTAATTTTTTAATCCAATCAAATTTAAAAACTAAAAGAAAAAGTGCTGTGATTGGCATTGATATTCTGTGAAATGACATTAGATGATGTTGGTGGCAGATCTGTGTATTGATCTTCTGCTGGAAGATGGATGGCAGATTTTATGCCAACACAACTTATCGAAAAATTTATGTTAAAGACAAATGGTATGATATCAAGTGTAGTATTGGATGAAATGTGCCAGGTGGCTGCTTTTTGTTTTTTTATAAGTATTGAGATCAAATGTGAATTTACAAGATAAATATATGTTGTGTAATTAGTGTGTAGACTGCGCAGAGGGTTTGTCTTTTTTGGATTTTTTTAATCACATCAAATGTGAAAACAAAAAGAAAGCTGGTGCTGTATTTGCCGTTGGTATTTTAATAATTGTATACATAGTACTGGATAAAACGTGTATATGCGCCTTATCTTTTGTTTTTGTATTTCTAAAGAATGAGATAAAATGTAAACAGCAAAGAAAAATGTAGCAATGATTTATAAAAGTGTTGAAAGTGTGCCAGAAGAGGTTTTCCTTTTATTATCTATTAATTTTTAAATCTCATCAGATGTTAAAACAATAAAGTGTGCCTGTGTGTTTTTGTTAGGGAAAAGGGTATTTGTGCCTGTGGTTTTTGTTTTTATTGGAAGGGGGTTAGAGGATAATTGTGCCTGTTTTTTGTTGTTATTTTTTTGGTTAGGGGGGGGGGGGGGTAAATGTGCCTGTGTTTTTTTAGGGAGGGGGGGGGGGGTAAATGTGCCTGTCTATTTTTTCTCCCTTTTTTTTTGGGGGGAAGAGGGTAAATGTGCTTGTGGGTTTGTTTGGGTTTGTTGGTTTGTTTTTAGGGGGGGGGGGGTAGGAGGTTAATGTGCTGTGTTTTTAGTTGTTGTTTTTTAGGGGGACACTGAATGTGCCTGTGCTGTTTTTTTTTTCTTCTTTTTTTTAGGTAGATGGTAAAATTATGTGGTGTGTGCACCCCCCCCCCAACCCGTGCCTGTGCCTGTGCGTGTGTTGTGTGTGTGTGTGTGTGTGTGTGTGTGTGTGTGTGTGTGTGTGTGTGTGTGTGTGTGTGGTTTCGGGAGAGGGTAAATGGGACTTTCTGGTTTATTTGTAGTTTGGTGGGGTTTATTTTTAAATAATGACTTTAGATATTGGTGGCAGATCTGTGTATTGATCTTCTGCTGGAAGATTGATGGTAGATTTTACACCAATTCATTTTCATGTATATGTCTTGTGGTGTGTAAAGTGTGCCTGTCATTTTTTTTCAGTCAAATCAAATGAAGATAGAGGAGACGAACACAAGGCTGTATAGTGGTGTGGATAGTGTGTGAGGAGTAGAGGATTTTTTCTTTCTTATTTTAAAATGACATTAAATGTGAAAGGAATAACAAAGATAGTCTGTGATGGCCATGTTGGTGGCAGATCTGTGTATTGATCTTCTGCTGGAAGATGAATGACAGATTTTACACCAACACATTTTAAGGAAAAATATATGTTAAAGACTGATGTATATGACAAAGTGTAGTCTATTTTTTTTTAGTAATGAGATCAGATGTAAATGTACAAGGAAATTGTTTGTTGTATGCTAGTTTAGAAAATGAAAGGGACATTTTTTTTGTCAATTTTTAATCACATCAAAGGAGAAAACAAAAGGAAAGCTGCTGTTGTAATTGCCACTGATATTTCATTGATGTATTTACAGCATTGGATAAATCTGCTTGTGTGGTTTTTCTTATCTTTGATTTTTTTTAATAAATAGATCAATTGTGAAATGACAAGAGCAATGTAGAACGTTGTATAATTGTGTTAACAGTGTGCCCAAAGAGGTTTTTTTCAAAAAATACTTTTAAATTGCATAAAGTTTGAAGACAGAAAGAAAGCTTGTGCTGTGACTGGCATCAATATTCTGTGAAATGACTTTAGATGATGTTGGTGGCAGATCTGTGTATTGATCTTCTGCTGGAAGATGGATGGCAGATTTTATGCCAATTTATTTTAAAATGTATGTTATAGACAAATGGTATGATATTAAGTGTAGTATGAGATTAAATGTGCCAGGTGGCTGCTTTTTGTTTTTATAAGTATTGAGATCAAATATGAATTTACAAGATAAATATTATGTTGTGTAATAGTGTGTAAACTGTGCAGTGTTTTTTTTTAAACACATCAAATGTGAAAACAAAAAGAAAGTGGTGCTGTATTTGCCGTTGGTATTTTAATAATTGTATGCATAGTACTGGATAAAACGTGTCTATGCGCCTTATCTTTTGTTTTTGTATTTCTAAAGAATGAGATAAAATGTAAACAGCAAAGAAAAATGTAGGAATGATGTATAAAAGTGTTGAAAGTGTGCCAGAAGAGGTTTTCATTTTTTTTTAATTAATTTTTTAAATCTCATTAGATGTTAAAACAAAAAGAAATCTTTGATATTCTGTGAAATGACTTTAGATGATGTTGGTGGCAGATCTGTGTATTGATCTTCTGCAGGAAGATTGATGGCAGATTTTACACCAATATATCGTAGGAAAAATATATGTGAAAGGCTGATGATATATGATCTTAAGTGCAGGGTTGAATAAAGTGTGCCTGTGTGTTTTTGTTATGGGAAAGGGTATTTGTGCCTGTGGTTTGTTTTTATTGGAAGGGGGGGTAGAGGATAATTGTGCCTGTTTTTTGTTGTTTTATGGTTAGGGGGGGAAAGAGGGTAAACGTGCCTGTGTTTTTTTAGGGAGGGGGGGATGGAAATGTGCCTGTCTATTTTTTTTTTGGGGGGGATAAATGTGCCTGTGTTGTTTTTTAGGGAGGGGGAGCGGAGGTAAAAGTGCCTGGGTTTTTTTGGGGGGAAGAGGGTAAATGTGCTTGTGGGTTTGTTTAGGTTGTTTGTTTTTTGTTGTTTTTTTTTTTTTTTGGGGGGGGGGGGGGGTAGAGTAGGAGGTTAATGTGCTGTGTTTTTTTTGTTTTTGGTTGTTGATTTTTTTTTAGGTGAGACTAAATGTGCCTGTGCTGTTTTTTTTTTTCTTTTTTTAGGTAGAAGGCAAAATTATGTGGTGTGTGCGCCACCCCCCACCCCAACCCCGTGCCTGTGCCTGTGCCTGTGTGTGTGTGTGTGTGTGTGTGTGTGTGTGTGTGTGTGTGTGTGTGTGTGTGTGTTTCCAGGAGAGGGTAAATGGGACTTTCTGGTTTGTTTGTAGTTTGGTGGGGTTTGTTTCTAAATAATGACTTCAGGTGATGTTGGTGGCAGATCTGTGTATTGATCTTCTGCTGGAAGATTGATGGCAGATTTTACACCAATACATCTTCATACTATATGTCTTGTGGTGTGTAAAGTGTGCCTGCCAATTTGTTTTTAATCGAATCAAATGAAGATTGGGGAGACAAATTACAGGCTGTATAATGGTGTGGACAGTGTGAGGAGAAGGGGCTTTTTTCTTTCTTATTTTAAAATAACATTAAATGTGAAAGGAATAACAAAGATAGTCATGTGATGGCCATGTTGGTGGCAGATCTGTATATTGATCTTCTGCTGGAAAATTGATGGCAGATTTTATGCCAACACATCTTAAGAAAAATATATGTCAAAGACTGATGGTATGTGACATTAAGTGTAGTAGTTTTTTTTTTGAAGTAATGAGATCAGATGTGAATTTACAAAAAAATTGTTTGTTGTATAATAGTGTAGGAAATGAATGGGACATTTTTTATCATTTTTTAATCACATCGAGAGAGAAGACAAAAGGAGAGCTGCTGTTGTAATTGCCACTGATATTTCATTGATTTTTTTTACAGCATTGGATAAATCTGCTTGTGTGTTTTTTCTTATCTTTGTTTTTTTTTTAATAAAGAGATCAATTGTGAAATGACAAGAGAAATGTAGAATGTTGCATAATTGTGTTAATAGTGTGCCCAAAGAGTATTTTCTAAAATTAATTTTAAATTGCATAAAATTTGAAGACAAAAAGAAAGCTTGTGCTGTAATTAGCATCAATATTCTGTGAAATAACTTTAGATGATGTTGGTGGCAGATCTGTGTATTGATCTTCTGCTGGAAGATGGATGGCAGATTTTACACCAACACATCTTACAAAAATGTATGGGAAAGACTAAAGTATAGTAGTGAAGGAAATGTGGGGTGGTTTTTTTTAGGGGGGAGGGGTGGGTGGGAAGAGAGAGTAAATGTGCTTTTTTTCAAGGGGGGTGGGGGGTATAGTTTAAATATGCCTGTCTTTCTGGGGAGGGGGTTAATGTGCCTGTGTCTTTTTCAGGAGGGGGGGGGGGGAAGATGGTAAATGTACCTGTGTTTTTTTTTGTTTTGTTTTATTTTTTTTGAGGGGGTTAATGTGCCGTGCCTGCATTTCAATTTTTGTTGTTGTTTTTTAGGGGGAGGTAAATATCCACGTGTGTTTTTTTTTTAGGGAGAGTGTAAGTGTGTGTATGTATGTGTGTGGAGGGGGTTATGTGTATTTGTTTCTGGAGAGGGTAAATGTGCATGTGTGCTTGGTTTGTCCTTTGGTTTTTTTTTTTAAATAATGACTTTAGATGATGTTGGTGGCAGATATGTGTATTGATCTTCTGGATGATTGATTGCAGATTTTATACCAACACATTTTAATGCTGTATATCTTGTGGTGTGTAAAGTGTGCCTGCCAATTTGTTTTAATTGAATCAAATGAAGTTTCAGGAGAACTATTAAGGCTGCATAATGGTGTGGACAGTGTGTGGGAAGAAGGGGCTTCATTTTTTTTTTTAAATCTCATTCATTCTGGAATTTTTTTTTACAAAGATCGTGATATGATTGCTATGTTGGTGGCAGATCTGTGTATTGATCTTCTGCTGGAAGACTGATGGCAGACTTTGCACCAACATATGTTATGAAAAATGTACGTTAAAGACTAATGGTACTTGATATTAAGGGTAGTATTGGATGAAAGCCTGCTTACATGGTTTTTCTTTTTTTGTAAATTATTGAGATCGAATGTGAATTTACAAGATAAATAATAATTATAATGTTGTGTAATGTTATAGAAAATTCGCATTAAATGTGAAAACAAAAAGAAAGCTGGTGCTGGAATTGGTATTGATGTTTTAATAATTGTATGCATAGTACTGGGTGTGTCTGTGTGTCTTGTTTATATTTTTTTAAGAATGAGATCAAATGTAAACAGCAAAGAAAATGTAGCAATGGTGTATAATAGTGTTGAAAGTCTGACAGAAGTGGTTTTCTTTTTTATTTATTAATTTGTAAATCTATTCAATTTTAATGTAAAAAACAAAACGAAATCTGGTGCTATGAATGGCATTGATATTCTGTGAAATGACTTCAGATGATGTTGGTGGCAGATCTGTTTATTGATCATCTGCTTGATTTTACACCAACACATCTTAGCAAAAATGTATGTCAAAAACTACTGGTTAGTGATATTAAGTATAGCAGTGAGTAAAGTGTGACTGTCTTCTTTTCCTTTGTTTTCAGTAATGAGATAAAAACTCATGTAAATTGGCAAGAAAAATGTAATGGTTTGTATAATGTTATGGAAAGTGTGTATGATGTAAATGTTATAAGGCAAAGAGTTAGAGGGTTTTTTTTTTTTTGTTGTTATTGTTGCTTTTTTTAGAAAAAAACAAATCACACCTAATCTGAAAACGGAAAGAAAGGTTGTTCTGTGATTGGCATCCCTATTGGGTAAAATGACTTAAGATGATGTTGGTGGCAGGTCTGTGTATTGGTCTTCTCCTGGAAGATTGATGGCAGATTTTACACCTACACATCTTACGAAAAATATACAGAACAGACCTCTGGTATGCGATTCTAAGTATGGCAATGGGTAAAGTGTAACTTTTTCTTTTCCCTTTTTTGTGGGGGGGGGGGGGGATCAATACTAATGTTAATTGGCCAGAAAATGTAGTACTTTCTATGATGTTGTGGAAAATATGTAAGGAAAATGGGGTTTTATTTTAGCTTTTTGAAAAATCAAATTTGAAAACGAAAAGAAATCTTGTGCTGTGATTGGCACTGACATTATGTGAAATGACTTTAGATGATGTTGATGGTGGCATATCTGTGTATTGAACTTCTGCTGGAAGATTGATGGCAGATTTTACACCAACACATCTTCAGAAAAATGTATGTGAAAGGCTGATGGGATATGATTTTAAGTGTAGTGTTGAATATAGTGTACCTGTGTGTTTTTGTTAGGGGGAAGGGTAATTGTTCCTGTGGGAATTTTGTTGTTGTTTGTTTGGATTTTTTTATGGATAGGGGGGGGGGGGTGAAGAGGGTAGTTGTGCCTGGGTTTGTTTGGGTTTTCTTTTTAAGGAGGGAGAGGGTAGTTGTGCCTGTTTGTTTTTTGAGGGGAGAGTATAATTGCCCCTTTTTTGAGGGGGGGGGGGGGAGGTTGTGCCTTTTTCGGGGGGGGGAGTGGGTGGGTAGATATGCCTGTTTTTTATTAGGGTGGGGGATGAGAGGGTGAATGTTCCTGTGTGGGTTTTGGGGGAAGGGTAAATGTGCCTCTGTGTGTGTGTGTGTGTGTGTGTGTGTGTGTGTGTGTGAGTGTGTGAGTGTGTGAGTGTGAGTGTGAGTGTGTGAGTGAGTGTGTGTATGTGTTGGGGAGAGGGTAAATGTGCCTGCGTGGATTGTTTTTTAATTTTTTTTTTATATATAATGATTTTAGAATATGTTGGTGGCAGATCTGTGTATTAATCTTCTGCTGGAAGATTGATGGCAGATTTTACACCAACACATCTTAAGAAAAATGTATGTGAAAGACTGATGGTATATGATATTAAGTGTAGTAGATGTTTTTTTCTGGTTTGTTTTTAGTAATGAGATCAGAGGTGAATTTACAAGAAAAATGTTTGTTGTATAAAAGTGTAGGAAATGCACGGATGTTGTCTTTTTTTCTTTTTTTCCCATCACACCAAATGTGAAAACAAAAAGAAAGCTTGAGCTGTGATTGTCATAGGTCTATTTCAATGATTTTATTTACAGCATTGGATAAAACGTGTCTGTGTGCTTTGGTTTTCATTTCTTTGTTTTTTAACGAGATTAATTGTGAAATGACAAGAGAAATGTAGAATGTTGTATAATTGTGTTAATTGTGTGCCCAGAGGATTTATTTCATTACTTTTTAATTGCATAAAATTTAAAGACAAAAAGAAGCTTGTGCTGTGATTGGCATCAATAGTCTGTGAACGGGCTTTTGATGATGTTGGTGGCAGATCTGTGTAATGATCTTCTGCTGGAAGAATGATGGTAGATTTTACACCAACAGATCTTAGGAAAAATGTATGGGAAAAAACTGAAGTATAGTAGGAAAGTTAATGTGGCTGTGTTTGGGTTTGTTTTTTTTTTTAGGGGGGTGGGGGAGAGCGTAAATGTGCCTTTTCTTGGGGGATGAGGGTAAATGTGCCTTTTCTTGGGGGTTGAGGGTAAATGTGCCTTTTTTGGGGGGGAGGGAGGGTAAATGTGCGGGGGGGTGGGGGGGGGTTAGAGGGTATGTGTGCCTCTGGGGGGAGGGGGTTAGAGGGTAAATGTGCTTTGGGGGGGTTGTTAGAAGGTAATTGTCTTTTTGGGGAGGGGGGGGTAATAATAATACATGGAATTTAGAGGGTTGAGGGTAAATGTGTCTGTGTCTTTCTGGGGAGGGGGAGAGATAAATGTCCATGTGTTGGGGTTTTTTTTAGGGAGAGGGTAAGTGTGTGTGTGCGCGCGCGCGCGTGTGTGTGTGTGTGTGTGTGTGTGTGTGTGTGTGTGTGTTTGGGGGAGATGGTTAATGTGCCTGTATTGTTTGTTTGTCCTTTGGGTTTTTTTTTAATAATGGTTTTAGATGATGTTGGTGGCAGATCTGCGATTGATCTTCTGCTGGAAGATTGATGGCAGATTTTACACCAACACATTTTTATGGTTTGTATCCTATGGTATGTAAACTGTGCCTGTGTGTGAGTTTGTGTATTTTTTATTTTTTATATCGAATCAAATGAAGATTGGGGAAAATACAGGGTGTATAACTGTTGTGAACAGTGGGAGACGGGGGTCTTTTCTTTTTTCTTATTTTAAAATCGCATTGTATATGAAAGGAATGATAAAGATCGTCATGTGATTGCCATGTTGGTGGCAGATCTGCGTATTGATCTTCTACTGGAAGATTGATGGCAGATTTTACACCAATACAACCTGAAAAATATATGTAAAAGATAACTGGCATACGATTGTAAGTATAGCAATGGGTAACGTGCAACCATTTTCTGTTTTTTTTTGTTTTAATAAGGAGATGTAAATTGGCAGGAAATGTATAGTAGATTGCATAATGTTGTGGAAAGTGTGTAAGGACAGGGATTTTTGTTGCTTTAAAAAATATATCAAATTTAAAACCAAAAAGAAAGCTTGTGCTGTGATTGGTATCAATATTCTGTGAAATGAAGTTAGATGATGTTGGTGGCAGATCTGTGTATTGATCTTCTGCTGGAAGATTGATGGCAGATTTTACACCAACACATCGAACTTTCATCTCAATGCTATATGCCTTGTAGTGTGTAAAATGTGCCTGTCAGTTGTTGTTGTTGTTGTTGTTGTTTTTAAAGGAATCAAATAAGATTGGGGAGAAAACTACAGGCTGTATAACGGTGTGGACTGTGTGAGCAGAAGGGGCCATTTCTTTTTTTTTTTAAATCACAAAAATAGTCAGGTGGTTGCCATGTTGGTGGCAGATCTGTGAATTGATCTTCTGCTGGAAGATGGATGGCAGATTTTACACCAACACATCTTACGAAAAATGTGTGTAAAAGATTTAATAGCATCTGATATTAAGTGTAGTATTTTGTAATGTGCCTGTGTCCGTGGTTATTGTTTTGTTGTTGTTTTCTTTCGCAATGAGATCAAATGTTAATTTACAAGAAAGATGTCTGTAGTACGAGAGTGTAGGAAATGCACTGGTTGAGGTTCTTTCTTCTTCTTTTTTTTAAATCACATCAAATGTGAAAACAAAAAGAAACCTTGTGTTGCATTCCCAGTGATATTTCAATGATTTTATTTGTAGCACGGGCCTGTGTAGTTTGGTTTTCTGTTGTTTTTTTTCTTTAAATAATGAGATCAAATGTAAACATCAAATAATGTCTGTTATGTATAATATAGTGTTTATTTTTTTATTTTTTAATTATATAAAATTTAAAAACAAAAAGAAAGCTTGTGTTGTGATTGGCACTGATATTCTGTCAAATGACTTTAGATGATGCTGGTGGCAGAACTGTGTATTGATCTTTTGCTGGAAGATTGATGGCAGATTTTACACCAACCCATATTTCTTATTGTTTTCTTTTATTTCGAGGATAATTGAATAATGATTCATGTGCTTTTTAAAATCCAGTCCCTGTGTGTGTTTTTTTTTATTATTCTTTTATATCGAGGATAATGGAATAAGTACTCATCTGTTTTTTTACATCCAGTCCCTGCGTGTATGCAGTATTGTAAATGTCATCTGTTCACACTGGCCTTCTCTTACGAAAGCGGAACAGGATTTAACGTGTGCGCAAGATGTTATGCATGTGTTTGCACACGGGGCCTCTGTTTATAGTCTTATCCAAAGGACTTTATAGGGGAGTGGAGTGTGCACTGATGTTAACTCCAGGAGAAAAATCCCCTCGTACAGGAATCGAACCCGGGTCGTCAAACTGCGAGTGTATGCAGTTTTATCAATTTTATCAAATGTGCCTGCAAGTTGTTTTTTTTAATGTGTGGGTTTTTTTTAAGAAATCAAATGAAGATGAGGGAGAAAATACAGACTGTATAATGGTGTGGACTGTGTGTGAGTAGAAGGGTTTTTTCTTTCTTTTTTGAAATAATATCAAATGTGACAGGAATAGCAAAGATCACCATGTGATTGTCATGTTGGTGGCAGATCTGTGTATTGATCTTCTGCTGGAAGATGGATGGCAGATTTTACACCAACACATCGAACATATCTTGTAAAAAACTTCTTGTAAACTATTCATGCTAGATCTTTTTTTTCTTTAAATCTCGTAGTGGGTAGAGTGTGCCATTGTGTTCTCTATTGTGGAAAAAAAAATGTGTTGTGTTCCTTAAAAAAAAAAAATGAAACCAAGAAAAATGACCAAAAAATGCAATTTGTACTGTGGTGTTGAATGTGTTTGAGGAGATGGGGCATTTTTTCTGAAATCATGTCAAAGGGTCTGGGGTGATTTTTTTTGGGGGGGTTCTTTTGTTATGTTTAGCTTTGTTTTTGTTTTTGTTGTAATAACGTCAGTTGGAGGAGGTTTGCTTGTTGTGTAGAAAAAAAGGTTTTGTTTATATGACTTTTTATGTGCTTTTAGATGTCACAGAATAAATTCTACTGAGTACGTTTGCTTGTTGTGTAGAAAAAATGTAATTGTTTTATCTGACTTGTTATGTGTTTTTAAACGTCACAGAATAAATTCTACTGTAGTGAGAAATGCTGATTTCTTTGTTTTGGCAACTTGGGTGTGTGGGTGTGGATGGACAGGGGTGTAGGCTGGTGTGAGTGTGTATGTGTGTGCGTGCGTGTTTGTTGGGGGGTGGGGGGGGGCGGGGGGGGCATGCGGGAGCTGTATACAAGATACCAAAGCAGACAACCAACCAATAATTTCAAAGAAAGTGTATAGAGTGTCTTTCTGTTCGTCTATCTGCGTGTCTGTCTCTTTTTGTGTCTATCTGTATATATTATTTCTCTGTCTGTCTGTCTGTCTCTGACTGTGTCTGTCTGTCTGTCTGTCTGTCTGTCTGTCTGTCTGTCTGTCTGTCTGTCTCTCTCTCTCTCTCTCTCTCTCTCTCTCTCTCTCTCTCTCTCTCTCTCTCTCTCTCTCTCTCTCTCTCTCTCTTCCTCCTCTCTCTCTCCTCTCTCTCTCTCTCTCTCTCTCTCTCTCTCTCTCTCTCTCTCTCTCTCTCTCTCTCTCTCTCTCTCTCTCTCTCTCTCTCTCTCTCTTTCCTTCTCTTTTTTCTGTGTATTTTATAAAATACGTCATTACAAGCTATGTGAATCTTCACGTCCGGCCTCTAAATAAATTTGGTTTGTTTTTGTTGTTGTGATTGTTATGAATTTTATTTCTATGTTGTCTGAGACCTGACACAATGCCACAATTTACTGCCAGTTACTGCCAGGGTGTATGCATACAGTGCAGCACTGTCTTGGTGCTGTAGGGTCCTTTACCGTGCAAAAATGGGTGTAGGACGGGGCCAAAAACGACTCTTTTCGTCACATCTGTTGAAGCAAAAGGCCCCTTTTTTCTTCATGGGGTTATATATGCGTGCGCGCTGGTGTTTGTCAGTGCGTTTGTTTGTGTGCGCGCATGCGGCGGGGACCCTGCACTTTGCTGTGGTGCGTCACATTGTTGAATATTGTCATTATTTTAGACTAGCACCCACACCACCACTCATCGTCTAATGGATGGAGGGAAAGTTTTGGGCCCAAACGGGATTCGAACTGCCGCACACTCCGACGGACTTTTCGCTTTCTAGGCGAGGCACGTTACCTCCTAGACCACCGATCCACCTTACAACTTGTAGACACCTACAACTATAGCCGAATGCATGCACGTGCCCGCGCGCGCGCGCGTGCACACGCACACACACACACACACACACACAGAGAAACACAGACACAGACACACACACAACCAAACCTGTGAGGGTCTAAAATCAGATCACCACATCAGATGGGTATTCCTAGATAATATATATTAATACATCATTATGACTGTATAAACTTGGGTCATGCCTCATTTATAATAACAATAACATCAGTTACACCTCTATCTCCCCACCACATACACACATTATATTGATTTCAGTAATAACTGGAAAAAAAGAAAGAGCCTTCTTAGCTTTCCTTTCATTTAATTTTGTTGAATGGGTGGTGGTCTAGAGGTAACGGACCTGCCAAAGAACGTGAAAAGTCCAGGTCGGAAGTGTGCTGTGGTTTTACCCCGTTTGAGCCCCAAACGTTTCCCCCATCCATTAGACCATAAGTGGTGGTGTGGGTGCTAATCTTTCAGATGAGACGATAAACCGAGGTCCCTTGTCTTACACAAAATATTGAGCGCATGTAAAATAATCCACGGCAACAAGACGTTGTTCCTGGCAAAATTCTGTAGAAAACAGCCACCCTGATAGGGAAACAAATACAGCTGCAGACAGGAAAAGAAATAAAAAAAGGGTGGCACTGCTCTCGTGGCGACGTGTTGTCCGAAGGGAGAGCAGCCCGAATTTCACACAGAGAAATAAGTCAAGATTTTATTTTCAGATGGTACATTGAGTAAGCATCAATTTGCTTTTTTTCATCAAGCCATCTATCTAAAGAAAAAAAACAAAAAACAATAAACAATCAAAAAAAAAAACTTCCAACACCCCCCCCCCCAAAAAAAAAAAAGAGCAGAAAAACGTTTCACCAACATTAATTAACTATCATGATTTCAACACCTTCGAAAATACAACGTGCCAATAGAAAATACAAGCAATAACACTAACAACAAAACAACCAACAACAACCAAAATAAAAAGGTGTAATAAAGGAAGCAATAAACCCGCTACAAACACGTTCAAGTGAAACAGAAAAGGATGAGGCCTAAAGGAAAGATCACTGTACAAGTTGACAAATCGTGTTCTAAACCACTTTATGTCACAGCAGATTTCTCTGCGTGAAATTCGGGCTGCTCTCCCCGTGAGAGTGTGTCGCCACAAGTGCAGCGCCACCAATTATTTGTTTTTGTATTTTTCCTGTCTGCAGTTGTATTTGTTTCCTTATCAGAGTGGCTGTTATCTACAAAATTTTGCCAGGGACAACCCTCTTGTTGTCGTGGATTCTTTTACGTGCCTTAAATACTGATGTGTAACACACGGGACCTAGGTTTATCGTCTCATCCGAAAGACTAGCACCCAGAACATCACTCATGATCTAATGGATGGGGGGAAAGTTTGGGCCAAAACGGGATTCAAACCACCGCACACTTCGACCGGAACTTTTCGCATTGTGGACAGGCGTTACCTGTAGACCAATGATCTACCTGACCACTTATTCATTGATTTATTGAATGATTATATTTTAGTTGCGCTTTAAAGTGATCGTTGTTTTTGGTAAGTTTCAGTTTTGGGAGCCTGTCCTGAATACAAGAAACTCGATTTGTACAGTTTATTTCTGGGTCTTGGAAATATTAGCAAGTGGTTGTGTCTATGCTTGTTATTTTGGGACATGGGGGTCAACACTGATGACATTTTGTTTAGAAGTCCATGTTAAAAGTTATGCCATATATTGAAAGGGCATAACTTGTAAAGCATAAAAATAAAAAAATACTTAGTTTTTTGCACTGTTGCCATGGAAACCATCCAATATGGCCACCAAAGCTAAATGTTTCAAACTCCTAAACCTTTTCTCTATAGCAAGTAGAAATAACCTATTTCTACAGACATTGTTTACAACCTGAATCGTTTAATTTTACAGAGGGAAGGGCTTCATAAATGTATCCAGCAATGTTTTATTGTAAAAAAACACATGATTTTGGACACTT